>JACVVK020000101.1:802500-872500 GCA_018292915.2 Batillaria attramentaria
CGAGTCTGAGCAGCTTGAGGCTGAAAGTGCCCCGGGTCAGTGCAGCTTGAGGCTAGAAGTGCCCCGGAGTCGCACGAGACTTTAAAGCCCGCCGGTGCCGGTTAGGCCATGGTTTGATATGCGGTAGGTATGATAGTAACCATAGTAACCGACCAGTGCCAGCTACATACCAACATGGCTGGCACACCGTCCCTGCAGCTGCCCACCAGCGGGCTTTAACATTCAGGCCTAACACTTGTCGATGAGAGACTTATCTGTATTTTCGTTTCATTTGACCTTGAGTAGATTGCGAGCGCACAGGGAGGGGGGGGGGCAGGAGGTATGAATACAAGCGACTTAATTTTAGGCCTAATACCTAAAATCGCTCCACACATTTCTCTTCCTTATAGCTCAGCCGCTCGCGTCAAGACGGATGTCTTATCACCGACCACACATACAGAACTCTCAATACATGCATGCCCCTGCTCCGACATATTCCATAACTCAGTCCGAGTACCCCGTGTTGCAGCCGGTTACCGTCAGTATGAATGCTGAGTATTCGTAGTGTTTCACCAGCGGCTTTGCCCATTAATCAAGTCGTCTGGTCGCACTGTCTGCTTTCACTCGAAAGCCGGCTGACAAGTTCATTCACCGCATCTGAGGCGCGCAATGAAACGGTACTTGTGAAATTTGCAATGCACTTCGTCCAGACAGAGGATTTTTTTATTTTTTTTTTATTTTGGGGGTCCTACCTTCCCTTGTCGGGTTGTTGTGGATTCAGCCCTCCGCGAGCCCAATAAGGCGAAATTAATTGAGAGTCGCCGGCCTGGGGAGGCTAAATTTAGAAACAACTTATTCTCTCGATCCTTAAATGGAGGTAATTCTTCCCTTGAGAGGGGAGCGACATCAGGAATGACTCTCTCTCTCTCTCTCTCTCTCTCTCTCTCTGTAGCTTAGGACAGTAGATAGAAATAGACGCATAAGTGTCAATCATTTCAGATTTGAGAATCTCTCTCTCTCTCTCTCTCTCTCTCTCTCTCTCTCTCTCTCTCTCTCTCTGTTATATTTCCTCTCATCACAGCCCTTTTTTTTTTCTTTTCTTTTTTGGCAATTTTTCATTTGTCATTCAATAGCCGTTCTTCGCGAGATTTCGTGCACGCCAAAGCGTGTCCTACTCTTGACCTGCACGGCCGTCACAGGATCGGAATTACCGCTCGTGGGCGTTTAGCTATCTAACGTCAGTTTTGTGCTGCAGATTAAAATGAACATTTCGCCCATAGTTCTAAGATGTCTGCCATTTTGACAGGCAGAAAGACGATACTGTCTGGTAGATCTGGAGTTTAGTCTGTTTCCTTGTTGGTCTGGTGGTGGTCTGGTTTGGTTTGGTTGGTTGGTTGGTTCAGTTTTTAAGCTTTGAGCTTAAGTTTTTTTTTTAATTACCACTTACACTATGCCGGAAGGGCCTCCCACAATGAGAGAGAGAGAGAGAGAGAGAGACAGACAGACAGACAGACAGACAGACAGACAGAGAGTGTGTGTCAGTGTGTGTGTGTGTGTGTGTGTGTGTGTGTGTGTGTGTGTGTGTGTGTGTGTGTTCATTTTTTTAAAACGGTTATTGAGGTCCGTGAGTAAAGGATAGTCCTATGGTCACGCATGCCCGTTTGGCTGTCATAATGACTGTCAATTATGCGGTTGAGTTGCGTGACTCTTCACGCCGACGCGCGCGCGCGCGCGCGCACACACACACACACACACACACACACACACACACACACACACACACACACTCACCTCACAGAGGCTGGCAGGCGACCGACTATGAGGGGTTGGGATGTTCATGTCTGACTTGCAAATAAACTGAACACTGCAATGCATTTTTGAGTGTGTGTGTGTGTGTGTGTGTGTGTGTGTGTGTGTGTGTGTGTGTGTGTGTGTGTGTGAATTGTGATGCATTCGTATGATGGTATGTGCAGCATTATGTTGAATAGGAAATTATAGCGTTTTCTTGGATACCTGCAACTGTGGAACGTGGCCCACCACAGTTCGATGAATTCTCTCTCTAGGCTCTCTCTCTCTCTCTCTCCGCTGACTGAGCCGACCCGAGTGTCAGCTAATTCACAACGTGAAGTTTGTGTTCTGTTACTTGCCTCGCACTTAACGCTTCCTGCTCACACGCAATCCATCAAAGTGATCAATGTGAAAGCGGCGGGGGCTTTTGTAAGGCCATTTGTCAGAACAGCCAGGGCGTCAGCGCGCCACTTGTTGGTAGTCGTAAACCGTAGTTCCGCTCACGGTGGCAAGGTCTTTATCGCCGGGAAAGATTATAGGGAAACATATTCTCTTTTCGGCGAGCGGAGTTGAGGCTTTCTCAGGGTAGTGTGTAGATCGTCATCCGAAAAAGGGCTTAAGTGTCATAGACTTGATAGACGCTTGCGCCGTGTTTTTTTTTCTGAATGACGGTAGCTGCATAGTTGCCACAGTGCAAAATGGCGACATCGATCAACAAACTTCATTCGGCCTGCGTTGTATTCGTGCATATTTTCAGATACCCTCCCGCAAAATAAAAGTTGGCAGTCATACCAACATGAGCTGCTTCGGAAACGTTCAGCCAGCAAAATTCAAAAATAAATGCAATTGTAAAATTCCGAAACTAAAATTTCTGAGCTGGCCCTCCGCCACATTTGATTGTTCGATCTGTGTTCATGTCCGGTGTCTGAGAGAATGCATGTAGTTCACGTGAGCGTGCGTTCAAGTTTAGCTCGCGGTGTTTTGAGTGTCAAATATTCGGGATAAAGCGCCCATATCGATGGTATTATTTAATGCGATTGTCATTTACTATCTTGTAAATATACTATTAGTGTTTTCCACTTTGATGTTTGTTTTACTTTTGAACAGCACTAAACATTACAGTAGAACACTAGTTCCAAATCAAATGAAAACTTCGGCAGGAATGTCAGAGCCAAACTAAAAACGTCTCTTTAATTGATTTTGAGATGTATCGTTATCCTCCGTCACGTTAGGATCCCCGATGGCTCAGTAAAGTCGCCTTTGGTGGGAACTCCACTTAGCCTGTATTTGTGAAGAATGACGACGGGGGAATAACTCTCCCATAAACATAGGATCCACGATGGCTTACGCACTGACTCCGACCGCCTGTGCACGTGACCAAACCGTCACTTGTATGTCACCCTTTAGTGCGACTCCTAGCATCAGAAATGTTTCTAGTTCACAGAGACCCCAGTTGTGTTAGGCTCTCGTCAACAGAAATGTTCTAGTTCACAGAGACCCCAGTTGTGTGGGACTCTCGTCAACAGAAATGTTTCTAGTCAGTTCACAGAGACTCCAGTTGTGTGGGACTGTCGTCAGTAGAAATGTTTCTAGTTCACAGAGACCCCAGTCGTGTTAGGCTCTCGTCAACAGAAATGTTTCTAGTTCGCAGAGACCCCAGTTGTGTTAGGCTCTCGTCAACAGAAACGTTTCTAGTTCACAGAGACCCCAGTTGTGTGGGACTCTCGTCAATAGAAATGTTTCTAGTTCACAGAGACCCCAGTTGTGTTAGGCTCTCGTCAACAGAAATGTTTCTAGTTCATAGAGACCCCAGTTGTATTGGACTCCCAACATCAGAAATGTTTCTAGTTCACAGAGACCTCAAGAACTGCTACTATATCACTCACACAGCATTGTATTACAAGAGTATCGTGTTTGACCTTTTCCTGCCTTAAAGACTAAAGAGTTTCTGTTAGACTAGCGTAAAAGAAATCCTCGACGTCATTCGCCTTTATCATTCTGAAACTAAAGAAAACAATGAACGCTGTTTCGTTTTTGTATGAGTATGTGCGTATGTATGTGCAGTCGTAGCGTTTCTTTGGTTACCTAGAGTTGTATATATCCGGGTAACATGTTTGTGGCACAGTTTTCCGTGACTTGCAAAAATTCATATTGTTTGTGACGGTTCTGAGTGACTTGCAAAAATTCAAAATGTTTGTGACACAGATTTCCGTGGCTTGCGAACATTCAAAATGTTTGTGACACAGTTTGCCGTTGCTTGCGAACATTCAAAATATTTTGTGACACAGTTTTCCGTGGCTTGCGAACATTCAAAATGTTTGTGACGCAGTTTTCCGTGGCTTGCGAACATTCAAAATGTTTGTGACGCAATTTCCCATGGCTTGCGAGCATTCAAGATGTTTGTGACACAGTTTTATGTGGCATGCGAAAATGTAAATGTTTGTCACACATTTTCCGTGGTTTGCGGACATTCAAAATGTTTGTCACACAGTTTGCCGTTGCTTGCGAACATTCAAAATGCTCTGCCCTCACACACATCCGGCCATCGCCAACAAACATCAAGAGTTTGGGGGTTTTCTGTTTTTAGTTGTTGTTTTTTGTTGTTGTTGTTGTTGTTGTTGTTGTTTGAAAACACAATGGACACAGACCAGAAAGAAGCCGAAACAGACAGGGCCTTGAGAAACGAGGGAGCGGCCACCGGACTATCATCAGATTAACACCAACCCCATTCACGGAACAACAGTTCTATTTTTTGCTCTTTGCGGAAACCGATACGTTTGGTGTCGTTTCCTCTGGGATATGTAGAGCGCTTTCACTAATCTAACGGCGGTTAAATCAGGCAGCCCTTATCATCAAGTAGTTTTACAGGCTAGAGGAGACGGGTGGTGGGAGGGGGGGATGGGGGGGGGGGCGCCGACGGACGGCAGATGAAGCAGGGGAGAAAAAAATCCATCCTCCGCCTCGGTAATGCGTCAATTATTTACACCCTGATACTATGGCTTAACGTAGCTGCGGGTGAGAAGTTATGGTACGGGGACTGTGTCATAAAGCTGTTTACTGCAAGTCTGCATTTTCCCGCCTTGCATCGGGTGATCTAAAAAAGACGTTTAAGAAAGAAGCAAAGAACAAAAGGACTGATAGAAATGGAAAAATAATTCAAAGACAACGTTTCATTACTGCAGCTTTTTTTTTAAAACCTCTCTTTGATTTTATGTTATTCTTTGTTGTTGTTTGCTCGAACACGAGCCGGGAAAAAATTAGAACAAAGGCATGTTGTGGACGCATGTCAAACGAGGAACACGTCCAAACTGCCGTGTTCTGGTTTGTTTGATGTTTGTTTGAACTGGAACGTCTCCCGTGTGACATGTTCCCTTACTGCATGGTCCTATATACGGATCATCATCATATCTTCTTCTTCTTCTTCTTCGTCGTCGTCGTCGTCACTGAGTATCCTACTCGTCAATGTCATCATCATCATCGTCGTCGTCGTCATCGTCGTCGTCATCATCATCATCATCAACAACAACAACAACAACAACAACAACAACAACAACAACATCAGCAAGAAGTAAAGAAGGAAAAACAAGCGCATACCTAAACAGGGTACACGCAAAACTTCCGGAAAACGTTTTCCAGAAGATTACTGCCGTTAACGAACCGGCCATCTTGGGGGTGGAGCGAGACACTCGTCATTTGATGAGGATGAGGCGAGACCTTTATCGACATGTATACATAAATAGGTGGAGGGGAGGCGGTAAGCAAAGGAACGTTCCTGGGAACGGCGTGGGCGGTATTTGTGTTTCAGGAACGCGTGTCCCGAAAACGCAGGAGCGTTTAAACCTGTTTGAGACACTTCCAGGGCCAAACTAAACACAAGTTCGCTCCACTGAAGAACGCCTCAAACAACTTAAAAGTTTTATGAGGGGAAGTGAGGCAATGAGAGAGAGAGAGAGGGGGGGGGGAGAGAGAGAGAGAGAGAGAGCAGTTTGTCCACTACACCCTGATCACATCAAGCGTCTGACTTTGTTGGTTACAGTTCCAATCATCGTCTGCATACGAAACGTTCAAAAGCACCCAGCTCTTGCAATCCGATAGACGTATTTCAGGAGGCGTCCCGGCCTATATATAGGAGCCGCCCCCGCATTGATTTTTCAGTTTGCTGACACTTAAAGGCAGCCAGGGGGGACTCGGTAAAGAGGGAAGGGAGGCCATCCATGCTGTCCCGATCCGGAGTACTTTTTCCTTGGCCGGCCCTGTCATCAAATCGCAGCAGTTTCATCCAATGACCGAGAATCCTTCAAAATAATGGAAGTCTCTGCTTCGCCTGATTACCGTCCTTTGCTTTCTGCAGACGTAATACTGATATGATTGGTTTCCATATTTGTAAAACTCTCTCTCTCTCTCTCTCTCTCTCTCTCTCTCTCTCTCTCTCTCTCTCTCTCTCTCTCTCTCTTCGCTTTTTTTTTCTTTTTTTTTTTGCGTTTTTCATCTTTCATCTCATATTGCAGATTTAGCATGCGACCTTTCAGGCAGTCACGTTCATCTTGCCCACCCCTCTTTTTAATATTCTCTCAGTTCCTGCCTTGCCTTTTCCGCTTTATTTTCGGCTCTTTGGTTGTGTTGGAGAACCGTCTTAAGTCTGTTAACCTTTGGTTGACAATAACCTCGTGTAATTCACCGCGGACAAGACAAGGCTGGCTGAAAAGGAGAAGCAGCAACAGAAAACGGAACCCACTGATGCTGAAGAAAAAACGCCAAAAGACAACAGCAACAACCAAAAATCGCTTTTACAAAAGTCGTGGGGGGGGGGGGGGAATTACTTTCACTCAGTCAAAATACTGACCTAGTATGCCAGTAGTCATGGTGACTCTCTCCTGTAATCGAGAATGTGACTGTGACTTCCCCGATCACTCATGGGTTACCCAAACTAGTATGTCAGTTGCTCAGCTGATGCAGACAAGGGCCAGGAGAAGTAACAATGCGACACGAATGATGACAAATCTGTCGGCTGTTTGTTTGCTTGTTTGTTTGTGTGTTTGTTGTACAGCATTTTTGATCTTCTTCAGGAAGGTTGTATATATATATGACAAGATGGTCCCAGAAAGCCCCAGAGAACGATGTCATCCGTTTGGCAAATAAACAAACAAAGACGACGTTTTGCAATAATTATAGGGAAACATTACCTGTGAAGATTCTTCTCGCGTTTCACGACGAAGCGTCGCTCTGCACGAGTCTCTTCACAGACAAATAATTTCGTTATGTTGAAGACGAAAGGCTGAACACTTTCTTTGACAGCCTGAAACGCAAACAAGACTTGAACCCGATACATGATCGTTTTTGAGAGGCTGGAGGTTGCAGAAGGTCAACGGGTGATATAATAATGACTTGTCTCTCTCGGGCTTTGAACAACTATTGTGATGCGACCTTTTCTGCAAACAAACAAGTCTGTGACATGAGTAGGGTCTTTCATTAACGATAGAGGTCTTTCCTCTCGTAGGAGACCCACGCCCAAGAGAGAGAGAGAGGAAATAGCTCGATGGAGAAAACAAAACGAAATTAACTGCTTGGTAGAAAATAATGGTGATGTTACTAACTCTTATGTAGCTCATTTTCCCTGATGCACTAGGCTTTACGAGAGAACAGAAAGTAAGTATGTGAAATAATAATAATAATTATAAGGCGCCCGTCTCTGAAGGACAGACTCAGAGCGCACATACCCACACACATACCCACCCACCCACACACACACACACACACACACACACACACACATGAACTACTACTACTACTACTACTACTACTACTACTACTACTACTACTACTACTAAATTGTATTTGTAGGGCGCATTTCTTTAAATAAACCTCAGTGCGCCGATCACTCACGAACATTTTGCAACGATGGACAGACATACACAGGTAAAACTGACTAGTTACACAAGAATTACTGGAAGGCTCAGCAAAAAAAATGAACGTTTTAAGATTCCTCTGAAAAACAGACAGTGTGTGCGCATGTGCAGGCAGAGAGTTCCAAAAGGTTGGTGCGACAAAACTGAAAGAGCGCTCGCCAAACGATTTCAGGTTGAGCTTGGCGGGGATCTTGAGAAGCCTCTCGGACGACGACCGGTGGTTGAAAGGTGACACTGAAGTGAAGCCGAAAGGTGTGGTGGAAGGGTGCCATCAAAGTGACCAAATGCCAAGGCTTACCAGTGGCGCCACCTCGGTGCTGTCCCTCATGTACGCCGCAAAACTATTTTGAACTTTAAACTGTGCTGGGTGTCTTTTTGTCGTGGGTGTAAATCCACAGTGCTACACCGATGACGAGGTTTGCGTGCCACCAGACTGCAAATTCCCCGCTGTGTTCAAGCGTGCGGTGACTGCTGTCAGCGTGTGGAATTACACCGGCATTAAACTTACCACCACAAAAATACACAAATATCAACAGGCATTGAAGGAATTAATTCGCACTGAGCGGAAGGCATAAGGCAATGAGAGAGAGAGAGAGAGGGGGGGGGGGACTGAGAGAGAGAGAGAAAGAGAGAGAGAGAGAGAGAGAATCAATAAACGATTTACAAGGCTGAGTGTTCTATCCACGTTGTGTGTTAACGTACAACCTGTACTCGGTAACGATTGAACGATTGTGACCAGAAATAGTATTAGCAGCGCTGGGAGACCTAGCTGATGTTTTAAAGCCAAACAACCAAGGGAGATGACTCTCTTTTTCCTTTTAATCTTCAGGATAGGTTTAACATCTCTCACGGTATTTTTCCAACTATCAAACTCTGCTCAGTAATTTAGCGTTGGGGTTGGACTTTCAATGCTCGGGTCGTGATTTCGAATTCACCCCCCCCCCCCCACCCACCCCCCACCCCCGTCGGGAGGCCGTGTATGATGTTGCACATTATGTGTTTGTAGTTACAAGTATGTGTGAAGGCATGCTGTGTGTGTTTCTGGGTGAGTGAGTGTGTAAGGCGCCCTGAGCTCCTGTGGGAGGGAGGGCGTCCCTTAAATACCCATATTATTATTATTATTATTATCATTGTTGTTGTTATACCCATATTATTTACTCTCCCCCCCCCCTTTACTATTTCATTATCCCTTTCGGGAAATTCGGGCTGCTTCCCCCGGCGGAAGTGCGTCGCCGCGGTGCAGCGCCACCCAATACCTATCCCAGTTTTTCAGTTTTGCTTGGGGGGGGGGGGGACCAGATAGGCTGGAGATCCGAGAAACCCCCAATGAGCAGCTCGGAAGCCAGGAAAAACCGGTATCACACATCACAAGCTCGACCTGGGCTCGAACCCACGCTTCGCCGCGAAGTCCGACACGCTGCCTACTAGACCACCGCTCACCCTCTATTAGTGTCTTCGTTCGCACAGTCCATGTACGGCAGTGTATCGCATTCCGAGCTCTGTCATTCAGATAGACTACTTCAAACGTGCCGCCGCACTCGCTGACAAGCGAGAATGTTTCAGCACATGAGCTATCTTTTCGTGACATCTAGTAGTCTAGGAATTAGTGCGTTTAATATCAGCTTTGTTCACTAGTGTGATGTCAATAGCGTCATGCACGATACTTCCGGGTTGTCATATCACACAAATGAATTGCGTGTCTCTGGCAGCGAAAGACATGACACGGCATCGAAAATGTGTTAATCACGCGTTATCTCACGTTTGTCTCATTTTTTTTCCGCCCCTATTGATATGCAACTCTTGTTCTCAGTGAAGCTGCACTTATGCAGTTACATGCCTTAATGGGAGTTCAGCAATGAGCTAGCGTTTCCACGATGACAGTGTTGTGAAAAGCCCGTCCGTGGGCAGAAACGGTATTAACGTAATTATTGTATTTGCGGTAGGCACTGGGGCCCGATGCATGACTTGAAACTAGACTACTATTACTGGTAAGAGACTATATCATTATTCAGTACTGGTAAGAAACTATTCCACTGTTACTGGTAAGGGACTATACCACTGTTACTGGTAAGGGACTATACCACTATTAGACTATGCCACAAGGTCAGAGACTATACCACTATTAGAGACCACTATACCACTAGGTAAGAGACTATACCACTATTACTGGTAAGAGACTATACCACTATTACTGGTAAGAGTGGGTGGGTGTTTGGGGGTTTAACGTCCTTTTCCACCACATAGGGTGATATCAAAGACGGGGCAACGATGAAAAAGCCAGCACAAATATTTGGCCCCAACCGGGATCGAACTCACGACCCGAGCATTATAAGTCCAACGCTCTACCATTCGACCACCCCGGCTCCCCTACTGGTAAGAGACTATACCACTAGGTCAGACACTATACCACTATTAGAGACTATGCCACTATTACTGGTAAGAGACTATACCACTATTACTGGTAAGAGACTATATCACTGTTACTAGTAAGAGACTATACCACTAGGTCAGACACTATACCACTATTAGAGACTATGCCACTATTACTGGTAAGAGACTATACCACTATTACTGGTAAGAGACTATACAACTGTTCCTAGTAAGAGACTATACCACTAAGTCAGACACTATACCACTATTAGAGACTATGCCACTAGGTAAGAGACTATACCACTATTACTGGTAAGAGACTATAACACTATTACTGGTAAGAGACTATACCACTAGGTCAGACACTATACCACTATTAGAGACTATGCCACTAGGTAAGAGACTATACCACTATTACTGGTAAGAGACAATACCACTATTACTGGTAAGAGACTATACCACTAGGTCAGACACTATACCACTATTAGAGAATATGCCACTAGGCAAGAGACTATACCACTATTACTGGCAACAGACTATACTATTATTTGTCTGAGATGTAGGTCTAGTATCAGACTTACTGCTTGATCAGCTTGATCAAACTACTCTCGGACTTGACTTTCCTCTCTCTCTCTCTCTCTCTCTCTCTCTCTCGGGGATCCGGGATAGCCGAATGGTAGAGCGTCGTTCGATGTTCGGGGCGTGAGTTCGATTCCAGGCTGGGGCCACATAATTATTTGTGCTGGCCTTTTTCTCGTTGCCCCGTCTTTGATATCACCCATATATGGTGGAAAAGGACGTAAAACCCCTAAACACCCACCCGTACTCTCTCTCTCTCTCTCTCTCTCCCTCCGTGCATCAGACCTTGGAGCGTCTGCCGCATATCAAACTACGGACCAACCAGCATACCATCCCCTCCCACCGACGGACTTTAAAGACAAAGAAAAACCAGCTTCGTTAATTACAGCTTTGCCCAATCCGAGGTTAACTGCAGGAGGCACGAAACATCCGGGTTGTCATGTAAGACAAATGATTCGCGTGGGCAAAGTGATTGTATGGCAGTGGGCATGGCCAATCATTTGTGGCCTGAGCTCTTTGTGATTTGTACGTGATCATTATCAGGGCGGCAAAACCTCTTAAGGGTCCGGGGTTTCAAAGCAAAATTATGACCCTACTTACGGCGGGGACAGTTAAAACGACTTTATCCACGACCTTCCAGGTTGATTAAGTTGATAGGGAATTGAGGTGTTCTTATGTAACTGAGCTGTGGTCTGTACCTTCTAACTTTAAGTAGGTTTATTTCAAACCCAGCCGCCACTAAATGCCAAGGACCACGCATTCATACTGGGGTGGCTTGTAGAAATGTGAAAACTGCATTACAATAGACGACTCCACTCGGTAAACCCCCGGGGCCAAAGCCCAGCACTTTTACTTTGTCGTGTATTGGCAAAACACACTACGTCCATGACGTATTACTGAAAAGGAGTAATTGCAAGACGAAAGAGGCTGACGTATTGGTCTTCCTCAAATGACGTCAATGGACTTACTGCTTTCTTTCTAAGTTTCAGTCAAATGTCAACTACAAGTGCTTCGCAGACCATGCCATGTCTTGTGCTCATTATGCCGCGGGACGCGATTGGCTGAATTCTGGGGGCTCGGCCCTTTCGATAGACAGGAGTGGGGTCGTCCATTGCTTGTGGTGTCAGTGTAAACCAACAGAGTTAGAGTTCCGTAAGTGCACCCATGCACCCGTTCTCTAGAACCTGTCTTTCTTGATCGCCTTTCACCACCGACTGCGACCATCCAACGCACCCACCCCCGCCCCTTGTCAGCGCCAGCAATAGTGTGTGAAGCGAAGGTGATAAAAATCTCGACACATGTTCTCTGCCATTCTCTCTCCCTCCTGTCTGAACACTGCCCCTCTTCACAGTTTGAACAGCGGCGTCAACCAAACATGACCTTTTGTGTAAAACACACAGCCCTCAACAAAAAAAAACAAAAAAAAAAAATGCGAATAAACTCAGAGTGTGGTTGTGTAAGAGAACCACCACAGAGCTTTGTCGCGGAGTGTGGGAAGAGGGAGAGGAGGGGGGTGGAGGGAGGACCAGGTTGGCGCCAGGCCCGTGATGGAAACATCAATAAAGGTCAATAAATCGGCAATTTTACCCTGACCAAGTTGGCAAATCGCTCGTTAGCGTTCGTCCCTCCACAAGCTTTCCGTGTCCCCTCTTGTCCCGCGCCCTCCCCCAGCAGTTTGCCTGCAGCCTGCGGCCCTGCCCCCTCAAAACAAAAGCAGATTAAAGCCGACGATTTATCATGCGACTGATTCCCTCCCTCCTTCTCTACCTCCCGACATCAGAGGAGCACAAATATAGCGGCCAAATATTCCTTGCCGTTCCTATTTGTGGGATATGTCTGTCCGGGGCGGCAAAGAGTGAAAAATGACGGTATTACCCCCAACAATGTCCAGGCTGCAGATTTGTGCAGTCTCGCCCCGCGTCCGCCACAGTCTCCCGTCGCCAGTCGCCCGTCGCCAGGTCGACGGTTGTTAAACAAAATAGACCGAGTGTTTCCGGTGCTACTCCGCTTCAAACGTAGCACTGCAACGACAGAGTGTCTCCAGTCTGTGGCACCAAGTGTTTCCAGTTTCGAATTTGAGTAGCACCGAGTGTTTCCAACAGGCTTTGATCTGTCGACGAGAAACTGAGTAAGAGGTTGATTGCATCCTCCATACCACACTTATTCGCGACGACAAAAATCAGTACAAACTAGCACTAGCACACTCGCAAACAGGGTTCTTCAAACAAACACCAAACTTGACCCCCACACTCAATTTGTGTCCTTTCGACTCAGCTAGAAACGTTAAGCCGGCTCTTAACTGGGCACTGCGGAGCGCCACAGTGCTGTCCACAGTTGTGACACAGTTGTGATTTTGGGGGGTTTCCGCCGCTGTGGCGTCATCACAGCAACCTGGGTTTCAAATAGCCACAACTGTGGCTGTGGTTTCCACAACAGATTCTGATTGGCTGTACTACGTCACTCGGCGCGCAAACATGGCGGACATCTTCAATCGGTTTGTCACCGAGCACAGCTGTGTTCAGTTTTGTAGTTAGTAGACACACCGAGCGCAACGACTGTGATGTGCACATGTGTGTTTCGCGCGCTGTGCCCAGTTAAGAGCAGACTTTAGCTTGAAAACACGAGCATCCACTCGCATTTCTACATTGTAGTGGCGTGGTAGTAAAAGTCGTTATCTGCTTGATAACGGGCAAAGAACACCAATGCACGAGGTCTCCAAATGCCTATATATTCCCTATTAGCCTCAGGCATCATAGTCACCCCTACAAAAATGATTCAATCTACAAACAAAAACTACCATGAACAGACCATTCAAGGGCACACACCTGACAGGAGTTTTAAAAAAAATGTAAATGTCTTCTTTCCGCTCAGGCCTCACTGAAGTAATGCTAGTCTATTTTCTGTTCAGGCCCGAAAGCCGCTTCATCCAAATCTGGTCGCGTCGCTTTTGCACCTCACCAGCGCAAAAAGTCCCAGCTTCACTGGCAGCTTGCCTCTTGTTGCAGGACCCTGGCATGCACCTTGGGCTACAAAGTACAAAAACCAGAAAAATCACGTTTTTTTTCATGACAACAAAAATCATTACAAACTACTGAGCACACTCGCCAAACAGGGTTCTATAACACCAAACATGACCCCACGGTCAATATGTCAGTGTCCTTACGTCTTAACTCTTAAAAGCCCACCACCCCCTGCCCACTATATGACAAGACTTGTTAAAAAGAACAATCCAGTGCACACCAGTTGGAGCCACTTCAAGCCACAGTTTCTCAAGGCATGAGCCTTCCAGCTTGGCGCAAGACCGCTACAGGCTGCTTTTTAGTGGCTTCTAGTGGTCTGAAGATTTCAAGTAAAAATGTGACTTTTGAATGGGCTTTTAAGAGCTACTACTACTGGTTTTAGGTAAGAGCAATCGCTGTCCAAACTTTTAAATCGGAGTAGCACTAGACTGAAAACGGCGTCCGCCAGTTGTGTTTAACACCCCATGCGGTCGGGTTTTTTTTTTTTTTTTTTTTTTTGAGGTTGACGTATACATATCGCTTGGAATCTGGGGTCACACGTGTCAGCGCTTTTTTGTTTGTTGACATTTCCCAAATTTAGCCAACCTTTGATGCTTGCCCGAGCTGCCATTTTCACTGATCTGTGATAATGTTGCTGGTAGTTTTGACATCAACCCTCCTGCCCCTCCAGGCCCCCTTTGCCCCCTCCCCCCCCCCCCCTTCATCTCTTCCTTTTTGAACGGTTAAGGATTGTGTGCGCGATTATAGAACTGAATGCACGCTGTCACGCGTTCCCGTGTCGTGATTACTGACAAAATTCACAGTTCGCTTAAAAAGATTCAGAAACAAGAAATATGGGACACGAATTTTCAAAATAAATTCGGCGCTTTCGTCATGACACTAGCGACTTTCTTTCTTTCTTTCTTTCTTTCTTTCCTTCCTTCTTTCTTTCTTTCTTTCTTTCTTTCTTCATCTTCTTCTCTTCTTTAGAATGTATTTCTATTTCTATAATGCGCTGGTCGTGTTCATTACCGGCAGGGGAGCCGGGGTGGCCGAATGGTAGAGCGTTGGACTTCTAATGCTTGGGTCGTGAGGTCGTATCCCGGTTGGAGCCAAATATTTGTGCTGGCTTTTTCATCGTTGCCCCGTCTTTGATATCACCCGTATGTGGTGGAAAAGGACGTTAAACCCCCAAACACCCACCCACCCCACCCTCATTACCGGCACATTTTTTCTCAGCAAGATGGCGTCTTTGCGTCAGAAAATAACCAGTTTTCAAAACGTTGCCATCTTTCAGCTCTCATTTTTGAAAGGGAAATAGACGACTCCACACCTGTCAGTCAAAGGGAGCGAGCCCCCAGAATTCAGCCAATCGCTTGCCCGCGGCATAATGAGCACAACACATGGCATGGTCTGGCAAAGTTTCTTGCCAGGCACTACAAAGGGGGAAGCACATGTAGTTCGAGATGACTGAAACGTGGAAAGAAAGCAGCAAGTCCAATGACGTCATCTGAGGAAAAAGACCATTACGTCAATCCGTTTCATCTTAAAATGACGTTATGGACGTAGTGTGTTTTGCCAATACACGGCAGAGTAAAGGGGTGGGGCTTTGCCCTCGGGGCTTGCCGAGTAGAGTCGTCTATTCAATAAATGATCGGATCTCCGTTAGACTGATGCATAATTATTCACTTCTCCCTATGCATGTCACGGCTTTCAGGATGTCGTCGTCCACTCTCCTTTATTTTATTTTCTACAAGATTAAAAAAAAAAAGAAAAAGGAGAGACCGAGGAGTTTCTTCAATGGATCTCACTCGAGTCCTATATTTATTTCCCCTATCTCTTTTCTGTCTCAGATGAGCAACTGTAGAATAGTATTCGGTCTTAGGAGGTATGAGGTGACCTTTGAGCACACCCAAGAGAAAAAAAAATCGTTTGTTGTTTTCTGATTTGTTGTTTTTGTTTGATTTTTTTAAATGCCCCTCTATACCGTTTCTTTCTTTCTTTCTTTCTTTCCTTTTGAACTGCCCCTGTCCCCATTAATTTTGTTCTCTCTTTCTTTCTCTTTTCCTTCCTTCTTTCTTTCTTCCTTTCATTCTTTCTCTCTATCTTTCTTTTCCCAACTGCCCCTGTCCTCAATTGTTCTCCCTTTCTTTCTTTCTCTCCTTCCTTCTTTCTTTCCTTTTTTTTTCTTTCTCTCTTTCTTACTTTTTTGACTGCCCCATTTGTTTTCTCTTTCTTTCTATCCTTCCTTCCTTCTTTCTTTCCTCCTTTCATTCTTCCTCTCCCCTTTTGTGCCCTTCTTACTCTTTTCCATCCTCCCTCTGACGGTGAAATAGGAAACAGAATGATTTTCCCCCCTAACTAACTTGACATGGATCATGGTATTACCCAATACTAGTCTGAACTACCATTCTCCTCCTATATATGTCCGTGTTCTCCATGTCGCCTCACTGTCTCTTCAGCCGGAGTTAGAGAGCCAAATGAGTTTTTTACCCTTCAGCAAGATTTCAACAAATTCCTGATTTCAATCATGAAACTACAATCCATCTTCTGCTTTGCCCTTTTGCCGAAATTAAAACGACCACCGGCTTTCCGCCATCTTCTCTCTTCGAGGTCTCCGAGCAAGACAATATCTGTCACCTCCATTTTGTTCTTCTCCTCTCCTTTTTCTTGGTCTTGTCTCTTTCTCATACCTCCCCCGCCCGCGTGGTTTATTTTCCCGCTCGACTTCTGTCCAAGGCTCAGTAGCTGACGTACTTACTGATGAAGGTTCACGTAGCAGTGTATCGTAGTGAGTTACTCCTGCTGAAAGCATAATTATGATGAACGCTTCACACGCACGGTGCACGGTGTCGTTTTTTCCGAGACTGCGCCAGTGTTAGTTTGGTTCACACAGGCCCTTTCCTGCGCTTTCAGGTTGAAGCGTCCACCACTGTCGTTTGGATTAAATAGATTTAATTCGTTGCATTGGTGGAAATACAGGGAAACAGTATGAGCATGAACAAGATGAACGTATAATATGCTCAGTGAAAAATCCATGAAAGCAACCCTGCAATGGCAGATCAAGAATTACGAGAGAGAGGGGGGGGGGGGGGGGGGAGAGAGAGGGAGAGAGAGGGGGGGGGAGAGAGAGGGGGGGGGAGAGAGAGGGGGGAGAGGGAGAGATGATGATGATGATGATGAAACTTTATTTCTCAACGGTAAAAGTTTTGACAGAAAGTACGTCAGTTTGCAAACTTGCCGTTGCTAATACTACAAAAGATTAGAGAAAAGCAAATAATAAGAATAAAAAGACAAAAAAAGAGAGACAACAAAATTGAAGAAAATACATCTGGAACAAGAGAACACAGTCATGCACACACACACACACACACACACACACACACACACACACACACACACACACACACACACGCGCGCGCGCGAGAGAGAGAGAGAGAGAGAGAGAGAAAATCAATGAATCTTTATTTTACAACGGTAGAGGCAGTTAGCATTGAACAGCCAGTTTTCATACCTGCCGTTGCCATGAACTACAATTATCTAACTAATCAAAACGAACAAGAGAACACGAAATAGGCAATACACGCGCGCACAATATGAACGAAAAAAAGAGAGCACCAGAAAGAAGCAGAGAAACAAACAGGCAAATAAACAAAGAAACAAGGAAAGAGAACACAAAACCCAAACTATGATAACAAGCAGCATAAAACAGACAAGCATGCACTCAGTCAGACGTAATATGGCAGGATTGTCATGAGGGTGTATTTGATAATTTCCTCTGAGAGAGAGAGAGAGAGAGAGAGAGATATCTCAGTGACCACTGCCCCTTTGCACGCCGAGTAGCAGTGCGAATCTTCGCGGCGGTACGGTCATGCACAATGGGCCGTGGGCAGAAATGGAAGCGGGAAGAGAAATGATAGAGCCCCCCCCCCCATCCCCCCCCCCAACCCGCCTACCAGCGATCTATTCCAATCATGTTTCCTCACTTCCTCTTTCATTGTCGCCTTTTATCCCCAACTGCCGCGTGACGCTGTTCCCACTCTGTCTTGAACTCCCCATCCTGGACCAGGGTTCGGGTTCGGGCCAGTCTGATCTCCAGTCGATGTCTTTCAGCCCATTTTTTCTTTTCCTCTCTGTAAATCCCCGGCAGGGCCTCGTCGTAAATCTGCGTTGGGGTTATTTCTGTGGGCTGCAGGACCCGCGCTAATCCCCGTTTAGAGCACCCCTTTATCGGGCTAAAATTGATCAATTTTTGCCGCTAATCGGGACCCCTGATCAGGACAACCTTAGTCCATTTGGAGAACAGGGTCGGGAAGAGAATGATAGCGCCATCCACAAGCCTCGGGGCAGTGGTCGTAAACATCTCGCCAAGACCGCTGTCACGGGTAAACCGACTGTACGGAAAATAGCTCGTGTAGAGAAGACGCACTTGTCAGTCACTTGGGAATTGTCAGTCGTTTGGCAATTTTCAGTCAAATTTTCTATCCTTTCTGCCAAAAAATCCAAGTTCCAGCCGAAAAAAAGGAAAGGGGAAAAGGCCACACACAGTCATGTATCATGATACGTGTAATAGTATAATTATATGGGACTTCAGTTTTGAAGGCGTGCATATCAGTACCAAGCAGTAACTTCTGGGTGCCATTAGAGGCTAAATGCCTTTACAAATACTAACATTTGTTTTTTTCTGAAGTGGGGCGTTGTCCCCGTGGTCCCACAGTAGTGTGCTACTGCTGCACCCCTTTCTAGGTTTCAGTCTTTTTTTTTGTCTTTTTTTTTTTCCTTCAGCAATTCCCCAGTCTGACTCTTTTTTTTTTCTTTTTTTTTTGCTGCCACAACTCTTTGCCGGCTCCAGTGGTATTCTTCCCTGGCAATGGGTGGAATCCACATAGGGCTTGGAAGCTGGGGCTATTTTTATTATGCATGAGGAGATGAGGATGATGGTAAGATGATGACTGACTTTTCCACTTTTCCATGTAACTACCGTTTCAGTCCAAGATGTTATCACTCAGACTACCTGAACGGACTGTTTCCTATCAATCTTGTCGCGAGACGTTAAACTCCAACGAACCAGCCAACCAACCAACCAAGTGTTATGTACAACGTTCTATGGGGCGCGAGTGAGTGAGTGAGTGAGTGAGTGAGTGAGTGAGTTTTTAGGGCTTAAAGCCGCGCAAGCCACAAAGACCAATTCGCAGCTGCTGTGGGGCGCAGTGTGACACTTTTCTGTGCAGATGCATTTGCGTCGCTACCGCTCGCGATCAAACGTGTTTCGCAGTGCGGAAGTGCAGTACACCCATCAGCCTCCACTTATGGAAAATCAGAGAGTCTAAACTGAATTTTGGGTGGCAGTATGTTTGGGGTTTGTTGTTGTTGTTGTTGTTGGTGGTGGTGGTGGTGGTGGTGGTGAGCGTATGATGCCTTTTTAAGTGTATAATCTCGCTTCTCTTTAGCTTTACATTTTGGGTGGCTGTGGGTGTTCGTGTTAAGCGTGTTACGATTTTTGTAAGTATATATAATCTATATAGTTTCTCTTCTCGTTATCTCTACATTTCGGGCAGCTGAGGGTATTCTTGTTAAGCGCATCACGAGTTTTGTGAGTATAGTATATCGTCTCGTTTCTCTTTATCTTGACATTTTTGGTAGCTGTGGATGTTCTTGTTAAGCGAAATACGACTTTCGTGAGTGTACATTGTCTCGCTTCCCTTTATCCGTGTGCGTTTGTGTGGGTGTGTGATGAAATAAATCTGCATACAGGACGAAGGGATGGGCGGTGGGGGGCGGATCAGGTAAACGGCTTGGGGGAAGGGGGGACGGGGCTTTCAGGCAAAGAGGTGGGGGGATAAAAGCTGGTGCTCTCTCTCTCTCTCTCTCTCTCTCTCTCTCTCTCACACACACACACACACACACACAGTGACACAGACAAACAGACAGAAGCAAAAGGCTGAAGGAAAAAAATTCATACGGGTGTTTAAACCGGTAAATTGGACCGACGACAAGGTTGGGCGCCACTGAGGAGGAAAAAAAAAAAAAAAGGTCGACGCTCATAAAAGGGAAACTTTCGGAGAACGTACAGCGCGCAGCGACAAACTGACGCCTCCGACCGATCGCCATTCTGAACTGCGCCTCAATTTGCCAGCAGCCGAGCAAAACTCAGCTGCGGGGGCGAGAGATCAAACACGGAGGCTTCTTGAGGGCACTGACCAGGAACTAACTCGCCGACAGCGTCACCCTAAACAAGATAGAGACCTACTCACCTAATGCCACCACCAATGCGCCGCACTTAGGATTTGTTTGCTGCGAGAGAAAATTGAGGCTAAGTGCCGTGGTGCGGGGCACATTTTGTCATAAAAGTTCGCACGGTCTCCGCCGCAGATCTGAGCCTCTGGAACAGCGCTTGTGCGCGGTGACAGGCGTCTGCGGAGGAGATTGAGGCAGGCGGGGATCGGTCTCCGTTGTTAAAGATGCCAAGGACAGTTTGACAGGTTCAGGAATGGCAAAAGTCAAGTCTTATTTGCTGTCATTTTTTATAACAATCTGAGCGGATATGACGTCTGTTGCTGAATGTCTAGCTTTTAGACTGTCTGATATCATTCGCCGAATGACACACACACACACACACACACACACACACACACACACACACACACACACACACACACACACACACACATTTTTAACAGCCATAGGTACCCCCCCCCCAAAAAAAAAAAAAAAAAGAAAAAAAAAAGTATATAGCATAGATAGGAGTTTGAGTTTGGGGAAAATTTAAATTTACGAAGGAAATACGTTACACTCTGTCGTTTGTGTGTGGTGTGTGTGTGTGGGGGGGGGGGGGGTATACTGTCTGTGGTACAGCATATACGTTGTTTTGCATGTTACATCACCGTCTCTCAGCGGAGAGGTTGAAATGCAAACTTGACAAATGCTGGCTATGTTGCGGTCAGTATGGTTCAGCGTGCTCATCTCACACCCCCTCCTTCCCCACCACCACCACCCCCTCCCTCCCTCCACCCCTCCCCCCACCCCCCGACCCCCCCCCCCCACCCCCTTTTCACCCAACTCTATCCAGTGCGAGATTTCAACTCAATACATAACACTATTTTACCATCAGTCCAAATCCGAACACACGCCTGATACACTCATGAATAGAACATGTGCTGGACAACTCTCGTTTCTCTCTTTGGGGTTGTCTTTCTCTGACACCTTTTCTGTTACCATTATGACGCCAGTCGGGCTCGCCGCGTTCTGATTGGCTGATAGCACGACACGTCTCCTGTTACTCGCTGCATGCATACCGACAGTTTTGTGCAATACTAAACGCAACTGTATCATTTTAATGGCGTCATTGAGAACAAATCAAATCCCGTTTTGTGAATTATTAACTGCGTTTGTGGAACGTTCAACAACAGTAATTGTTTTGCCGTTAGCTTTCAGCAATCAGTACAATGAATCAGGCGAAACTGACTCACAAGCATATAGGCTTCTGTACGTGTGAAAATGATAATGCATTGTGTATTTATTTGACTGGGGTTTTTCCTTGGGAAGGGTGGGGGGGGGGGGCAGGTACTTTTTGCCCCTTCCCCACCCCTAAAATGCAGTGGACCAGAAAGGGGAAGAATAAAAAGAAGAAGGAGAAGATGGAAGAAAAAGAAGTGGAAAATGAAAAAAAAAACAAAAAAAAAAACACAACAAGAAGACGAAAAAGAAGAAGAATGAGAAAGTAGAGCTCGTTCTTAACAGCTCCAAAATCCTGCCTCAACAACTCCCCACCTCTCCCCCCCCCCCCACACACACACACACACGTTTGGGGGGGGGGGGGGGGTTCAGGTCGGCCCTGTTGCATTCGTCAAAATGGTGCCCAACCCCCAAACCCTTCCATCCCCGAAATTCCATCTTCAGCCTCCACTCTATTGTTTCTCAAGCACAATGTTGACAGCAAGTCGACTGTGTCTTTTTTTTTTAAGTTAAAGCTTCAAAAAGGGTAACGCACTTGCATCAATCAAGATCTGTATTGGTTAAAAAAAAAAAAAAAAAAACCCTGAACAAACAAAGAAAGAAAGAAAAACGATAACTAGGCCCGAACGTAAAATCTAAACTTGGCTTTCGCTGCGTGATCGCTATTGTAATCAGTTTTCAATACCTTGAATACCGATGTTCGTGTGGGTACCTTTGTGCCCGGAATAGTATGTGTGGGCTCTGTGTGCACGTGGGTTCCAGTGGATCACAGGAAAGATGAAGATCGGAAGGATCTAGATACGTGGGTATGTACGGGTCAGCTTTCTTTTGTACAGTCAGCTTCGTGTGTGTGTGTGTGTGTGTGTTTCTCTCTCTCTCTCTCTCTCTCTCTCTCTCTCTCTCTCTCTCTCTCTGTGTGTGCGTGTGTGTGTGTGTGTGTGTGTGTGTGTGTGTGTGTGTGTGTGTGTGTGTGTGTGTGTGTGTGTGTGTGTGTGTGTGTGTGTGTGTGTGTGTGTGTGTGGACTGACTGAAAACGTCCAGCGACTCCTACGCTTCCGTAACGCAGTTCGCATAGTTTCGGGCACATTCGCTTTTCACACACTTATCATTTAAACATCTAAAGCATGCGTATATGAAATTGTGTTGTTTTACAGAACAGAGTTAGATCTGACGTAAGCGTTTCAGAGGTCACAGACCTGTTACGTACATAGTTTCAAGAGAATCGTGAACGGGATGACGTCAGTGGGAGAAAATCGTAACAGACATGACGTAGAGTTTCAGACAAAAGAATTGGATAGCGTAGGAGGGTCGGACACGACTTATAAGACTTGGCAGGGTGTAAAATATCAGAGAAACATGACGAACGTATCGGTTTTTAATAAGATCGTACCTAAGCGTTTCAGAGAAAATTTATGGACCCGAGTGTTGGAACCGAGGTAGAGGATTTATGGAAGCGTCTCAGTCAAGGTTTGTGGAAATCCACACCAAGATGATGGCCTGTCCGGACGTTTCATGTACTCACAAGGAGGAAATAACCAGCCCCCCCCCCCTCCCCTCCCCTGGTTATTGCTTTTTGTCGTTTTAAGATTCGAAGAACACACACACACACACACACACACACACACACACACACACACACACACACACACACACACACACACACACACACACACACACACACACACACACACAGAGAGAGAGAGAGAGAGAGAGTAATACACACACACACACACACACAGAGAGTCACACACACACACACACACACACACACACACACACACACACACACACACACACACACACACACACACACACACACACAGAGGGTAATACACACACACACACACACACACACACACACACACAGAGTCACACACACACACACAGAGACACACACACACACACACACACACACACACACACACACACACACACACACACACACACACAGAATCCGCTCCTTTTGTGCTGACATTTTACTTCTCTGCACCCGATACCCATAAATTCTGGGGTCGCCCTACCCCGATGAAAAAAAAAAAAAAGTAGGTCACCTTCGGCTGGGATCACGTTTCGAAATTCTAGTCTATGCCTCAGAAAATCCGGTATACAATGTCGGATTAACTCCTACTTGAGAGGCCCTCCTAAGTGTTTCTCCTTAGGAAAGATCGACCAAGATAAGAGATAGCCGATGAGACCCGCGCAAGTAAGGGGAGTCCATCCTCCCGGCATAGTGTATGCAAGAGTAGCGGTTCTTTTTAGTCTGTAGACTATTCTCCTGCACCAGGTTCTCTTGAATACAGCGCAAGAGAGAAAGGTATCCGTCAGAAACCATTTCTTTATTGAAACACATCACACAAGGGCATCTGTCAATTATTTGTTATTGAAATGAGTGCTTCGTGACTGCCTCATAATCCATCCTCTTCTACCCTACTTCCTAGAGATGCTAGCGCCACCTCGCTACTTGGGACGACCAGGAAACACTACGGAAACTGTATTAAAAAAACAAAGAAACAGTATTAAAATAAAAAATAAAAAAACAGCAACAACAAAAAAACTTGACAAGTAGACTAGTGATTGCATCACCGAAAAGTGCCGTTCAAAGGGAACGAATAGGTAAGTGCACGCTGCAAGGGAGAGAGAACCTTGACTGAACATGAGCAGCTGCGTGAGCTTCACTGGTACCAGGTGCAACGCCAATCGCTGTGTGTGTGTGTGTGTGTGTGTGTGTGTGTGTGTGTGTGTGTGTGTGTGTGTGTGTGTGTGTGTGTGTGTGTGTGTTGTGAAACTTTAGCTTGGGTAGAAAAGCCGAAATGACCTTGAGAGAAAGAAACAATGATCAAGAAAAAATAATTTTTCAACGGTAGAGGAAATTAACGTAAAATAGTAAATTTTCACACCTGCCGTTGCTAATTCTAGTACATGTAATATCTTTCGAAATACTGACGCACAGTGTAATAGTCACACACACACACACACACACACACACACACACACACACACACACACACACACACACACACACACACACACACACACGCACGCACGCGCACACACACACACACACACACACACACACACACACACACACACACACACACACACACACACACACACACACACACACACAGAGTCACATGTGCAGCTACAGGAACAAGAGAAATGTATGATGAGCAGTACGGAAAACCGGGGGAAAAAATCTTTGTCACATATCAGGACTCTACCACGGTCGATCCCGCGTTTCACCGTGACAGGTGTGTGACAGCCGTGACGGTCGTTCACTAGCGCACCTGCTATTTAAACTAACGTCGCACGGGCAACCTATTGATCCTCTGCTCATCTCTGTACATTTGCATCCAGACGACTAGAAAGGATCATCAAACAATACGTGTTTAAGTAAGCCAAACGCCGTGTCTTGCCCTTGAGAGCTGAAGGGTGGGTGGGGGTCGGTATTTAGGAGTTTAACGTCCTTTTCTACCACGTGAGTGTGATATCAAAGACTGGGCGACGAGAAAAAGGCCAGCACAAATATGTGGCTCCAACCGGGATTCGAACTCATATAATTATATGTATTGTGTAGCATAACACGCAATTTGCTCGCCGACATGGCTGTCAAACTCTATAAGCCGTTTCGCTTCCAACCAGCAGACACTGTCCAAGGCGACACCGCATGCAATGTGCCTTACCACCTGAGTTCGGTTCAACTGATTTTAGTTCGAGACAGCTTCTCTGCGCTCGGAGAAACCCATACGCGCTCCACCGGATCTCTCAGTCATCTCCCCTGTGTCGTCTTTGAGAATGTTCCGGTGTTTGTTTGGTTCACACGGATCGTGTCATGCCCTTTTGGGTTCGAACTTTGGCCACCGCCTCTTAATTAGCACGCCTCTGCTCTGCAGGCGTAAGGACACAAACTGACCGTGGGGTCATGGTTGGTGTTTGTTTGAGGTAGCATGTTTGCGAGTGCTAGTCTGTAGTGATTTTTGTTGTCATGACAAATAGCGTGATTTTCGTGATTTTTATGCTATGTTGGTCAAAACGCATGCCAGGCGGTCACAAAAAGAGACAAACTGCCAGTGAAGCTGGGACTTTTTACACAGAGGTCGGACGCAAGTGAGGCAAGCGGATTTGTGCGAACTGCCTCTCTGGCCTAAACAGAAAGTAGACGTGCATTGCTCCAGTGAGGCCTGAGCGGAAAGGAGACATTCAAATTTTGTTAAACCCCTGTCAGGTGCGTGCCTCTGAATGGTCTGTTCATGGTAGTAATTGTTTCTAGATTGAAACATTTTTACCGGTGACTATGACGCCTGAGGCTAATAGGGAATATATAGGCATTTTAAGGCCCTGTGTATTTGTGTCCTTCGAGATGCAGGCGGTCTATGGAATGATGGCATAGGCTTTGTTCTCAGGCTCCTTACCACCTCGGATCTTCCTAGGCGCAGGCCACCTGCTACCAGAACTGCGCGACAGTGGCCGTTTCGGCGTTGCTGACGGCCGACCGCCCGATACCCTACTTGCCACTAACGCAGCCGCTCGTTATCCCGCCCACCATAGACGAGAAAAAGTAGCGGTCATCAATAATAAAAGAGTTTGGGGCCCATATGTCCGTGTTGCCCAGCGGGGCAGTTCGCGTGTTGCGATTTAGCCACAACTTGGTTAGCCGCGCATTAGCAGCGCCGACCGCAGCGTGGTACTGGGAGAAATCTGTCTGTTGGGCAGGGATTTGGTTTTGGGATTTTCTTTCACCAAGTCGAGTCAGATTCACGTGCAGACCCCTTTTCGATGCCTGCCTCGCCTTAGCGAACACACGCAAGCGTGATCGTCAGGTGTGCACGTTAAGGATCCCTTTCCCAACGGGAGGAACCGTGAAATAGAAAACAGCTGAACACCATGCATGCCGGGAGAAGAAACATATGTCGGTGGCGCCGCTGTCATTGGCAGCCATGTTTGTGGTTGTTGTTGTGTTTTGGGTTTTTGTGGTTTTTGTGTGTGTGTGTGTGTGTGTTTGTTTGTTTGTTGTTGTTGTTTTTTAAGTTGTTTCTCTATAGAGAAACAACTTTATGAGACGGGGCAGATTTTGCTACGCGCAGCAGCAAGTTTCAGTGATACAAAACAAGACTGTGACGTTTCTCCAAACAATACTTACTTTCACGCACACAGTGACGTAACGAAATCTGCGTCATAGACACCTTACGTGCACACTTTGCTGCTGCGTTCTTTTTGGCGGGAATGACGTGTGTGTGTGTGTGTGTGTGTGTGTGTGTGTGTGTGTGTGTGTGTGTGTGTGTGTGGACGGATGTAATGATGGCTATCTCCTAAACCACCTCGATGGAGGCCTTTTTACTTTGAGATAAAATGGGAAATCACCTTCTCCAGAGCTACCTTTCACGATTTTTAGCCTGCCGCATTTTCAGAAGAGTTATCGCCAATTTTAAAAAATCGGTCATGTTACGAATTTTTTTCGAAAAAGTTGTTCAAATTCCTTCATTTTCTAGACTTTGGAAGTTCACCCAATCACACTGCCTTGATTCGTGCTACAGCTCTGTAGCTCTGACTGGTTTTGTGTAAAAAAAATATTTCCGAGGTAGGGGTGGTTTGCACATAAGATCAAATATCTATGAAAAGACTACTGCAAATTACTTATCATCCCGGCTTTTTTGTCTAGTGTGACAACTGCACATATGACAGGAACTACTGCACTATTATATCTTTAGCATTTAGAATAACTGAACTTTTAGATAAGCATAACTTTTTCAAGTTTCTGCGAGAAGCACCGGTCAAAAGAGTTCCAAATTTTCGATTTCATAAGTACAATCCAAGGTATTCTAGTCCATGTTTCACCAGCCCTCTAGATCTTCCAGATTTTATGTAAAAATTAGTTCAGCCAGGGAAGTCACAAAAGCAACAGGGAAATCACAAGACATGCACAAGCATCATCTGTCATACCACCAGTGTGAAGCTGACGTCAAACGCTTAGTTCACAGACAAAATAAGCAAGTATCGTCACTGCCTCCGACATTTCACCAGCCCTCTAGATCTTCCAGATTTCATGTGAAAAATAATTCAATCGGGGAAGCCACAAAGCCAACAGGGAAATCACAAGACATAATAGGCTAGGAAAATTGCCGAACAAGGTAGAACAAATTTGATCCTAACTTTTTATTACAGATTTCAGTAGAACACAGGCCCCTAATGCCGTGGTGGTCTCCGTGAATTTTTTCTCCGTCCGCGTCACCGTTAAAAACGACCGTTTATCTTGCCATTTTCACTATATGAGCCCTATAAATGGGCTTTTGAGGGTGTGCACAAAGTATGCGTGTTTGCGGGTACAGAAATGCGCAGAACTCCACTCTAAATACGGTTACTGTTAGACAAGACATGCATTGTTGACATACTGAAATTTTACCCCAATCAGAATGATGCTTCCTGGAAAATTGCGGCCATCAGTTTGGCCGTTGATTCAAAGGACCCTGTAAAACGGCAGTATTTGATGCTTGTGCACTTATCAGGTCACTGCAGGTGACATGTATCGCGGAAAACATTTACGAACATTGAACAATTTAGTCAGGAAACGCTTCTTTGGTGTTGTGAAGTTCCCTTGTCACCGCATGTCCAGGTACGTATGAAATATGATATCCAAGTGAGCACTTTTTTCGGTAGCGATATTTTGGGTGTGTACTTACTAAAGTAGTTGCTGCGTTGTTAGTAGTGAACGATTTTTCTCAAAGAGCAGTGCACACTCAAGAATAGTATCCCAGTTGTGTCATATCAAAAGTTCATTGAAATCGCTTTTGTACTTTTGTCACTAACAGCCAACGAAAGTGCAACCTATTTAATAATGGCTGCTAGTTCAGTACTAGCAAAGTGCAATGGAAATTATGTAGAGCACAACCTGAAGTCTATAGTAGTATGTGTCTGAATTCATTTCAAGTGTTATGAGGTATGTTAATCACACGGCAAACATGTTTTCAAGGTCAAGGTCATTGGTTTGTCTGTTTACTCCAAAACATTTTACTTCATCGCTCAGAATAAGCATTTTGGTGCTGCTAACTTTTGTCCCCATGGTTTGGTGAGTTCACAACATCCTCAGAATAAAAATATGACTGCAAAATCTTCATAACTCAAGCGTGACCTTGACCTTTACTAGAGGTCACCAGAAAGGCATTCTTATCAATGCATATTAGGCAAATGTTATGCCAAAAGTTGTATTTACAAAATTTTCACCCAGTCTCTATGACCTTTACTCCCAAGGTCAAGGTCACCAAAGTTGTCCACAAGAAATCTTCTCATACAAACATCGTTTGCGCTAATTTTGTTTTGCCTGGTGCTTGTGACTGCTTGTTCGTTTGCTTATTCTAACACAGCGATGAAAGAAAATGTTTGGGAGTAAACAGACGAACCGATGACCTTGACCTTGTAAACATGTTTGCCGTGTGATTAACATACCTCATAACACTTGAAATGAATTCAGCCACTTACTACTGTAGACTTGATGTTGTGTTCTACATACCCTCCATCACATTTTGCCAGTAATGTATGCCAGTGATTTTCATTTGTAAACTTATGAATGTCCAAAAAAAGAGGCAAAATAACGGCGTTTGTTCCCAAGGAAAAACACGTTGAAAATAAAAGAGATTTCACAGATTTGCTTTTGTGTCTATTTTTTTTTCATTTGCATTTGTGTGATATTATTTTTCTGGACGTTTCATATTAAGTTTGTCTAATTTCTGTACCTGTACCTCAAAACAGGAATTAATGAAAATGTCCGACAGTTTCTGAGTGCGTTAGAATTTGAGGCAAAAAGGTATACTTGTAATAGTATTTTAGGGTTGCTGGACCATTTCTCTAAAGCATGATGTGCGTCTGCAAATGATCTGTCAAGCGTAGCAGCTGCAGCAGCGTAATATGTCAGCCCGGTCCCCATCAGTAAGAGAATTGGCGTCTATATGGAAAAAGGAAGATTTGATAACTGAGAGCTTCTACAGGCAAATCTGTCGTCATTTCGTTGGACCACCACAGGGTGTCTGGTCTAACATATCCAGTAGTCAAACTTGAAGTTTGTGCACAATACCTGCTGCAGCGGCGTCATTTGTAATCTTTGCTGTGTATAGTCAGTTTTTGAACCCAACCACAATATGGATTCCCGTCATTTCCCCTCACAGCCAAAAGGACATAGTGGATGGGCTAGTAACACGTAAGTGCCAAGCCTCTCCTCTAAAAGTTGGTCAGTAACAAAAAACGCTGTGTACACTGTGGCCGTCATATCTGGCTACTTGGTAACCTACCCTCGTAGCAGTTAATGCTCCGTTTAATTAGAAAAAGGTGATTTAAGTCACCTATTTCAAGCAGTGAAGAGTTCATCAAATTTGATGTGGGATGCACGTTTTCCTTCTCCTGGAATCACTCTACTTTTTCCAATATGTAAAACAATGACAAGTTAAAACTGGTGGCTGCTAGCAGCAAAATATAAACCTACCCCCCACGCAGCATGTAATGAAGGAAATGGGAAAAAATGGGTAAAAATTAATAATGACCGCTGTAAAGAAGACGTGCTTGTTTAGATTCAGGGATCTTTCTTCATACGACTAGTCATTGTCTTTTCCTCCAAGACAAATGTATAAAAGGAAATTGCATCAAGTGTAGCAATTATGGCAGGCTCTTTTGGTAAGCACCGCTTTCAGCCCTTATAGGGAACTGATAGCTTCAATTAACGGCCATCTATAAGCAAAAATCTCTCATACAAGTTCTTGAAGATACTTCTGAAACACCGAGCATGTGCCCGAATATTTGCATCATATTATACTTGTTTTCGCGGATACACCTTATCAAAGCAACCAATCAAGTGTCCCTACTCCCATCATTACGCATATTCAGCCATTTTTAAACAGGTTGCACTTTCGTTGGCTGTTTGTGACAAAAGTACAAAAGCGATTTCAATGAACTTTTGATATGACACAACTGGGATACTATTCTTGAGTGTGCACTGCTCCTTGAGAAAAACCGTTCACTACTAACAAAGCAGCAACTACTTTAGTAAGTACACCCCCAAAATATCGCTACCGAAAAAAGTGCTCACGTGGATATCATATTTCATACATACCTGGACATGCGGTGACAAGGGAACTTCACAACACCAAAGAAGCGTTTCCTGACTAAATTGTTCAATGTTCGTAAATGTTTTCCGCGATACATGTCACCTGCAGTGACCTGATAAGTGCACAAGCATCAAATACTGCCGTTTTACAGGGTCCTTTGAATCAACGGCCAAACTGATGGCCGCAATTTTCCAGGAAGCATCATTCTGATTGGGGTAAAATTTCAGTATGTCAACAATGCATGTCTTGTCTAACAGTAACCGTATTTAGAGTGGAGTTCTGCGCATTTCTGTACCCGCAAACACGCATACTTTGTGCACACCCTCAAAAGCCCATTTATAGGGCTCATATAGTGAAAATGGCAAGAGAAACGGTCGTTTTTAACGGTGACGCGGACGGAGAAAAAATTCACGGAGACCACCACAGCATTAGGGGCCCGTGCTCTACTGATTTCTGTAATAAAAAGTTAGGATCAAATTTGTTCTACCTTCCGCTATATGAAATGCCTAATTAGACTCGCCTATAAACAAGCTTCCTCAGACGATGGCAGTGCTAGAGGCTGACGTGAAAATGTTTAGTTCGCGGAATTGACGTCATCTCTCTGTCTGTGTATGACGACCTGCCTGAGGCTGACGTCAAATGTTTAGTTCACGGAACTGACCTCTCTCTCTCTCTCTCTCTCTCTCTCTCTCTCTCTCTCTCTCTCTCTCTCTCTCTGGGGAGCCAGGGTGGCCGAATGGTAGAGCGTTGGACTTTCAATGCTCGGGTCGAGAGTTCGAATCCCGGCTGGGGCCAAATGTTTGTGCTGGCCTTTCTCTCGTTGCCCCGTCTTAGAAAGCACCCTTACGTGGTGGAAAAGGACGTTAAACTCCTAAACACCCACCCACCCACTCTCTCTCTGTCTGTCTGTCTGTCTCTCAACCGGCCCCACCCCCAGTCACGTGACTAATCGGTCGAGGTCGTAGAGGATCTAGTATCATTGGTAGAACTTGGAGAGGGGAGAACCGGCAACAATAACAACAAAACAGACAAAATAAAATGAAATTTGGAGAAACAACTTTGTAGGACGGGGCCGTTCCTCCTTGTTTTTTTTTTTTTTTGTTTGTTTTTTTTTTTTTTTTTTTGGGGGGGGGCGGTCGTATTGGTTGTTGTTGTTGTTGTTTTTTCTTTTTCTTGGCTTTTTGTTGTTGTTGTTGTTGTTGTTGCTGTTATTGTTATTATTTTTACTGCGAATTCATCCTGGCTTGGAACAACTGAGAATACAGAGCCGCGGGAAAAAAAAAAAGAAGAAAAAACTTTCCTTCTCGATGAACTCCGGCTTAGAGTAATCAGCGCAGGAAATTAACCCATTAATGCCCACCGTCCCATTTTTGGGACGCAACACATTTCAATCGCGCTATCTAAAGTGCTTGTGTCAATGTGACTCAGCTGCCTTGTGTTAATCAGGGGACACACCCTGCATCCAAATATTGTTTTTGTTTGAGTACTCTCCATTTACACCAGCAGTGGAAGCTGCCATTTGCCGAGAAATTTGATGTCTTCAGCATAATGGCAAGCAGAAAAAGGTAAGGATGTAATTTCTTTAAAAGACACATTTATGTATAACACTAAGAACAAAATCTGAAGATTATGATGTTATCTAGATATGTTTTTCTTAGTTTGGTCGTAACTTGAATTTGTACTGATCTGTGTGTGTCAGAGTTACCGTCCCAAAAATGGGACGGTGGGCACGAGAGGGTAGGGGTTTATGCTTATGCTATACACACTGTATTTTCTGCTTTTGCCCAGAGGTTTTACTGTTCATGAAGTGGTATCAATGCTGGAAGATGATCCTGACTTTGAAGACGCTGACATCTTTATTGAACTAATATCCCAGTGAGGAATCCTGCCTTGTTTTACCTTGTGTGTGGTAGTTATCTCTCTGTCAGTCTTAGCTTCTGTATGAATGCATGACTGATTATTGTGTTGCTACTATATGTATCAATTTCAGTACCAACAAATGGTAACAATGTTATCCTATATTTTCTGTTTCAGGGTGCGCCAATTCCACGGAGACAATGCAAAAATGCATCTGAGGATTCGGACGAGATCTAGATGGAATCAGATGATGGAACACCTCAAGCCAGTATGAAGACAGCAAGGGGGACCTTTGACCATGCAGCTGACACAGACTGGCCTCACTGTTGTTCGCTGGAATGACGACAACATCGTCAATGTTGTGTCAAACAAGCTTTGAGTCCAGCCACTTCAGAAAGTTTAAAAAAAAAAAAAAAACTGTCATACGCTGCAAGAAGTAGCCGTGGCCTATCTTTGCGCACTCTCTTAGTCTCTACATCTCTGCATCCAACAAGTCTGGCATGCTTGGTATGACACGTCTTATGATGTGGGTGATTACACGGCCGGCACCGCAGGTGCCGTAGTTCCCGGGCCTGGTCAATGCCGGGTATTTATGACAGGAAGCGTGGAATGCAGCCCTGTCCCGCAGTCCCAAACCACACGGACCTCCATAGCATCATCTTACCATCATCCTCATCTCCATCATCATGCATAATAAAAATTGCCCCAGCTTCCGAGCCCTCCGTGGATTCCACCAATTACCAGGAAGGAACACCACTGGAGTCGGCAAAGAATTGTGGCAGCCAAAAAAAAAAAAACAAAAAAAAAAACGCGCCATGCGGCAAAAGACCACGCGTTGCTGTGCCAAGTGCAAAGTCGATCTCCATGATAAATACTTCCAGCAGGACCATACTCAATGAAACTTTTGACAGCTTCTGTGGTGCTGAAATCATCTATGACTGTGACAGCTGGAAATAGCAGACACCAAGCAGCATAAAACTAAAGCTTTCCCTCCCTTCATGACTTTTTCCCCTTTTTTGCTGTACAAAATCAAAGATATTTTGGTGTGTTTTGTATGTTTTCATCACAAATATCATAATTATCATGTTTTGTTACAATAAAAGTTCATGGGTTTCAGCATTTATGTTCTTGTGTTCACTCTTTGAAACATGGAAAACCCCTACCCTCTCGTGCCCACCGTCCCATTTTTGGGACGGTTACATTTTATCGTCTAGATAAAAAATTTCAGAGTTTCAATCAAAATTAGACCAACACATGTTAATTGTAGACCATTATGCATAATATCAACTATGTTGCACTTAGAAAAAAAAATTGGGCATTAATGGGTTAATAATGTCGGCAAAACGCGTCCCGCCATCTCCTACAACTTCACACTCTTTGAAGTGAGCATAACTTTCGCGACAAAGACAGGTTTTTTACTGGGGGCACCGAAAAAAATGAGTATTCATTTCACATCAACAAGCGCAAAAACAAGCAGGCAGCGTGTTTGTTGTCGGTATTTCGTGAAATGTTCAATAATGAACCATGGCATTTCCTCTCTCGCTGACAAGGGTTCCGATAGCTTATAGGAGAGCGGAATGAAATATTTATATGGTATTTAGTGGGAACAGTTGTGTGGCATTTTAAGGCCGTAAAGCTGAGTGCATTCAATACAAGGTCTATGTCAGTGAGAGTGTTTTTTTTTTTATGGTGCAGGATTTGTAGTGTCCATCAGACAATTTGTGATAACTCTCTCTCTCTCTCTCTCTTTTCCCTTTGTGTGTGTGTGTGTGTGTGTGTGTGTGTGTGTGTGTGTGTGTGTGTGTGTGCGTGTGTGCGTGTGTGTGTGTGTGTGTGTGTGTGTGTGTGTGTGTGTGTGTGTGTGTGTGTGTGTGTGTGCGTGTGTGTGTGTGTGTGTGTGTGTGTGTGTGTGTGTGTGTAGTGAGGCAAGAAAAATAAAGTATCATTGTCATTGTCACACGCACGCACGCACACACACACACACACACACACACACACACACACACACACACACACACACACACACACACACACGCGCGCGCTTTTGAATTTCTTTCGCAAGAGCACCCTCTAACCCCACCCCCGACCCTCTATAGCACCCCATAGGGATCCTTTCCATGACGTCTCTTTTTTTCAAATTATTATTATTTCTTCGCCCTTAGTCATGCACAGATTATTATTAGGTTTTCAGCGAGGCATTCCTTTGTACATTCGCCAACGACAAAAGGCTAACAGGCTAAGCGCGGTTGTCCTATGCTTAGCCGCGTAGGCGTACACGCGATACATCTGATTTTCATACACGAAATTACCTAGCCATGCGCGTCACCAACAGGCACAAAATGGCAAACAACAAACGGTCGTAATTAATTTATGTTCCTCCGTCGTCGGATGCGTCTTCCTGTTGATTCTTGGCGTCTTCCGGTCAGCGACGGCCGAGTCTTGCGCCTTTTGGTTCGTGTCCAAACCGCCGAGAGGCTAAAACCTTCCTTCCGTTTGTGTCTCCCAGTTCTCTCTGTCGTGTTTGGAGATGTTCTGTCCGCGGCGACTCCATTATGCTACAAAGCGCATCAGAAAGATATAGACATGGTGTTGCTGGGCAACATACAAAGTTGTGCAGAATTTGGCATCCTTATGAAGCACTACTCAAATGAAGCATGGAACCTCTTTTTGTCTATCCTTGGTGCAGTACTGTAATGCGGGTGGGCGGGTTAGTTAGTTAGTTAGTTAGTTAGTTAGGGCTTAACGCCGCGCAAGCACGGGTGGGCGGGCGTTTGGGGGGGTTAACGTACTTTTCACCACGTAAAGGTGATATCAAAGACGGGGCAACTAGGAAAAAGGCCAGAACAATATTTGGCCCCAGCCGGGATTCGAACTCATGACCCGGGCATTGAAAGTCCAACGCTCTACCATTCGGCTGTCCCGGCTCCCCATACTGTAATGCCCTGTATCATCTACTGTAATGCACGATATCATCTCATGTATATTGTTTTAAGCGACAATGACAATCACAATGACAAATTTTATTTCAGTTAGGCTTTTGACCCATGACTGAAAGGGGGGAGACAGGCAACCCAAAAATACAACTTCATACTGCATAAACATACAGTAGACAGTATACAATGGCATACATGTGTGTGTATCGTTTTAAGCGAGCAATGCTGTGTGAGGGTATGAATGAGTGTGCGAATATAGATATAGTGTATGTGTACGGTCGTGTGTGTGTGTGTGTGTGTGTGTGTGTGTGTGTGTGTGTGTGTGTGTGTGTGTGTGTGTGTGTGTGTGTGTGTGTTAGATGCTAGGTCTGTTTATGAGTATGCCATGTGTCAATCTTGTGTACGTATTGTATGTACGGGCAGTTTTATTTTCTAAAGAAAGGTAACATGGAAGGCTTTTCTTTGTTGTTGTTGTTGCTTTTGCCTTTGTCACTCTGTCTACGTGCATGAGCGCGTGCGTTAGGGCATCACGCTACTGGTGGATCTCATACTAGTACATATACATGTACGTGCAGTCATATTGGCATTCGGTCAAAATGCCCATCACGGCATGCGCGTCACCAACATGCACAAAATGGCAAACAACAGAAGGCCTTAATTAATTCAGCTTCCTCTCTTGTCGGATGCTTCTTCCTGTTAATTCTTGGCTCCTTCCGCGATCGGTCAGCGACAGTCGAGTCCGGAGGGAGGAAGGTGGGGGGGGGGGGAGGGGGCTGGGAACTGACCAAGATATCTTCATTGTCTTTCTTCTCAGTGACACCTACGGTCGTCCGTTTGACCCTCACTGCTGTTTTGCTGACGGTGGAGATTTCGCAAACCACTGACCACTGATCGAGTTTGCCGGCATATATATACAGGTCGAGCGGACAGGCACTCACTACAAACTGTAGTCTTTGACCCAGATGTCCCGGCAATTCGACTCTTAATGCTCGCTTCGTCAGTTTGAATACCGGTTGTTGGGAGTCAAAATCTGTGCCGCAGTTTTCCTCGTTGCCGGCCCCGTCTTTGGTATCACCTTTTTGCGCTGGAAAAAGACGTTAAACCACTAAACAACCAACCAACTATTTTATTTATATATGTATTTCTGTCGTTGTTTATTTGTTAATATTTTTTATCATCCCAATGCTGGGATATTTGGATTCCTGCTCTCTGGGGGAGCGCGTCGCTATGATTCAGCAGCACCCACTTTTTTCCGTAAACTGACGAGTCTGCACGTGAAATCCTGTCCACAGGGGATTCGAACTGAACTTGTGTCTCAGGATTCTTTGGTCGCCTCTAGGGCAAATCTCCTGTCAATATCACTTTTAGCCTCCCTGCCCCCCCCCCCTCCCCCCCCCCACCCCCACCAAAAAAGTGCTTACGGTAACATGCCTCAAACAAGCAGGGTAGGTGGTAGGTAGGTTGAGAACTCCCCCCCCCCCTTTTTTTTTTAATGACTGACTATTGGTTAGGTGACCAACATTTCCGTACACTGCATCTTCACCGTTCTTGACGTCGGGCTCAGAGTTTTTCTTCTTCTACAGCAGACGACACAAAGAAATCGTACCGATTGAGATATCTGTTGTTGTTGTTGTTGTCGTCGTCGTTTGTTGTTGTTGTTGTAAGTCTCTCCAAAAAAAAAGTTTTGGGTCGGCGGAAAATATAGGGTCGGCCGCCTTACCTTCAGCACAGGTATTATTTCTGTTGGCCTAAGAAGGAAAAAAAAAGACATGAAACCACTGAACAACCCGCTCACAAGTCCACAACGGGCACGTGCACTGTCAGTAACAACCAGATCCGTGCATCCCTCGTGCAGTCTACTTCCTGCACGTGAGCGGCTGGTTCCCAAATATTGTGCTAGTCTGGAGGCAGGACCTGTGTGTTTGGAAAACCAATAACGCGGAGGTGCACAACCTCAGAATGAAGGTTTCTGACGAGCGTTACATGACGTGCACCCAGTCACTCATAGACCACACGGTCTGCTGGTCTGCTGGCTGAACAAAACAAAGCTGCAAGACGTTTGTCGTCATCTGGAAAAAAACAAAGAATCTAAGCGGCGTAGATTTGATGGACACTTTGCTACACGCCAAATACAGGGTGGTCGGTATCACGTGCAATATAGACCAAAAGTTTATAGCCTCTATGTTCGTAACGAGTTCTGACGGGGGAAAACCTGCTGCTTACAAAGCGGCTCTTAACTGGGCACTGCGGAGCGCCACAGCGCTGTCCACAGTTGTGACACAGTTGTGATTTTTTTTTTTTTTTTTGGGGGGGGGGGGGGTTAAGCCGCTGTGACGTCATCACAGCAACCTGGATTTCAAACAGCCACAACGGTGACTGCGGTTTCCACAACAGATTCTGATTGGCTGTACTACGTCACTCGGCGTGCAAATCGTGCATGGCGGACAATCGGTTCATCACCGAGCACAGCTGTGTTCAGTTTTGTAGTTAGTAGACACACCGAGCGCAACGACTGTGATGTGCTCATATATGTTTCGCGCGCTGTGCCCAGTTAGGTGCAGGCTTTGGGCTGTTTGCCAAATGAATAGCTGTTGCCTTTGGCCACTGCGACTATTTTCGTGACTTTGCGGCTTGTCATAACAGAAAAACATGACATTCTTTGGACAAACGCTTCCATACCTGAATTACACGGTGGTACGACCAAGTCGATAAAAATAGCCCTCCAATCAGCGCTGTCTAATTGGTGTCAGTCCAGCCCGCAACCAAAACTCATCGTCTGCTCAGTATGCGGTAAGCTTTTGCGTACGTAGAACTGACAACATACTCGCCAGCCCGAGTCACCACAACTGATAGTTTCAGACGCTGTATTGTGCCTATCGTGACTGATTTAAGCCTGCTCTTAACAGTCGTTGCGCTCGGTGTGTCTACTAACTACAAAACTGAACACAGCTGTGCTCGGTGACAAACCGATTGAAGATGCACTGTCCGCCATGTTTGCGCGCCGAGTGACGTAGCACAGCCAATCAGAATCTGCTGTGGAAACCACAGTCACAGTTGTGGTTGTTTGAAATCCAGGTTGCTGTGATGACGCCACAGCGGCGGAAACCCCCAAAATCACGACTGTGTCACAACTGTGGACAGCACTGTGGCGCTCTGTAGTGCCCAGTTAAGACCCGGCTTTAAGAGCGCGGATTAAGCGCGTTCGATGAAAAGTTTTCAACAGCGATGCGCCAGATTGTATGCCCGTCAAATGTACTGAGATTTGTGGCTTACAGATCGTTCTGAACTCTTCTGGTGGTGTCTATCATCACACCACTAAGGGTGGGTGGGTGTTTCAGAGTTGAACGTCCTTTTCCACCAGCTCAATGAGGGCATGACGGTCCATGACAGTCACAAACGGCGTCAAACAAGGATGTCTGCTTGCCCCAACGCTGTTCAGCATGATCTTCTCTGCCATGTTGTCTGATGCCTTCCGGAACAGCAATGATGGCGTCCGAATCAGACACAGGACCGATGGGAAGCTTTTCAACCCCAGACGGCTGCAGGCTGCTACAAAGTCAGGGAGACGTTCATCAGAGGCCTCCTCTTTGCCCTCAACCTCAACGCTGACTGTGCCCTCAACGCTGGCCCTGAGCACCACGTATGGGTGAAATCAACGACTGGGCAACGAGAAAAGGCCAGCACAAACTATTTGGCCCTGGCCGGGACTGATTCAAACTCACGACCCGAGCATTGAAAGTCCACCGCTCTACCATTCGGCTATCCCGGCACACCTCACACGACTAAGACACAATCATGCACAGATACTGTGACATGTACAGACAGGCTTGCAATAGCCAGCGACACTGTGGTTACTGCACTCGCACCTGTGACTCGCTGAGTTCGAACAACCGACAAGGGCAACACAGCGGGCGCCGTTTGCGGACGGCTGAGTGTACCTCGTTCGCTCGGTCATCAAACTGAACGTCATTGTCTTGCATTCGGAGTTCTGCTAATCTCTAATTATTCTAGATTATTCTGAGTGCACACACTCAGACACAAGGACAACTGTTGCAAAACAGAATTCTCCCCACATAAAACCTAATACTCGTAGCAATGGCGTCTTTTAAAGTAAATTACGAATGCTTCAAAGCGCCTGGTGGCTTGCCCGCATTTTGTTACGCTTCCGTGAGTGCCCCTTTTGCTGAGGAATTCAGTGAAGTAATCATCTGCCGTACTTATCTTATTCTCTTCCCCCTCTACCCCCCCCCCCACCCCCACCCCCGCCTAACATGAATGCTACGAGACAGAGAGCCGTCGATCTGCCTTGATGTTGCACTTTAAGAGCGAGTTGGTGTAAACACTTGGATATAATTACCGCCATAACCTTTCAGCAAATCAAATGCTCGCGCGTCCTCTTTTTATTCAGGAAGTAACCTTTTCATGTGCTTTTTTTAAAAGACTGTAAAGAGAGTCTGGATTTCTTAAACGGTTGCTTTTTGCCCTATTTTTCCCAGTGTAAACTTACGCATTCCTGGAGGCAAGTGTTTTCGGGAAGAATAAACGTCTGTATTAAGGCTCACATGCCAGAAATACCCTATACCGGCGGATTTACGCCGTCATTTGGTAAAATGGCCTATGGGCCAAGAACTTGACAAGCTCTTAGGTCCTTTTACCAAATTGGCGGCAGATCAGATGACGTCACAGCTGCCGCTCCAAGCCGGCTTGGCGGTCAGGAAATTCCGGCTGATCATTCGAATCCTAAAAATTGCGAAACGGAGTTCCAGCGAAGAGGAGGTGGGTGGGTAGTTTGAAAAATATGGACGGGAGTAATGGGGCGAAACTCACGTTTGATCGCTGCAGGTGGCAGCATCAGTCCGGCTAACCGCAAACCTTGTGCTATAATGAGTTTCTGGGTGACGATCGTGAGGGTTTGATCGTCCAACCACATGGCTGGCGGTCTGTAGGGGTGGGCATTTGTTGCAATGATATCAATGTGGATAAACATCACGTACTTCGCTCGGCCGCCAGCACCCAGCCTTGCCAGTTAGAGTAAGAGGTTTGCACCCAGTGCACCCTTGTTTCTCACCTCAGTTGTAGCAGTCTCTCTCTCTCTCTCTCTCTCTCTCTCTGTGCATGTTTCTCTCTGATCATAGTTTTCTTTGTTTTCCGCCGGTTTCTTTTGCAATAATTAGTTAGGAGTTGGTTTGCCTAATAACTTTATATTGTAAGAAACGTTTCATCATCATCAGCATCATCATTTCTCTCTCTCTCCGTCTCTCCAGTTTGTTTGAGTATGTTTGTTTGGTTTGGCTTGGGTTTTTTGATTGGTTGTTTTCAAACAGCAAGTTTGAAAATTGGTCGCGAGACCAAAAGTTCCACCGTTTTCAAATGAAGTTGTTTCAATTTCTCTCTCTCTCTCTCTCTCTCTCTCTCTCTCTCTCTCTCTCTCTCGTAAACATGGAGAAAGGTCATACAGGCTTAATGTATCACAATACCCTTTTTCCGTTTCCCGTCATCAAAGAAGGTCCTTCGTGCAAAGAAATTCACCGAGTTTTTTTTAACCGGTTAATGACGGCGGTGTGTTGGTACCGAGACGCTCTTGATCAACCTGATGCCACGCTGTGTCTGCGCCTGAGCTCAAGCCACTGGTCTCTGTGTCAAAAAGGGGAGCTAATTGCTTTTGTGGCCTCTCCGTTAGGTGGCGCGGCCTCAAATGTGCTTGAATGTTCATTACAGTGATTGATATGTGAATGTGGGGGATGCCGGAGTAGGTGGGTGTGGTCTTTTGCTGGTTTGACGCACACACGCACGCGCGCGAACTCACACACACACACACACACACACCTTCACTACACACACACACACACACACACACACACACACACACACACACACACACACACACTTTTGAAGCAGCGTATTGTGAAAAGTACGACGTCCTGGTGGAAGACAAATAACTATACAATGAGAATTAATTCAGAATTCATATAATTATGACGGCCTCCTTGATGAAGTCTTAGTCACGGTGAGTGGGTGTCCCGTGAAAAGCCTCTCCATCTGGCCGACCTACGCTGACATAACTGACACGGTTTGCAGTGTGATCAAGTTCTTCTCTCTTACGCTACTGATCCCAGAAGCGAAGGATAACTTTAAAAGCCTAATGACCTGCAGTGGCCCGGTCATTACGGCCTTAAATTTATTTCACTGTGCGATTAAACGTCACAAAAATCCAATCGCACAATCTCGTTAGCCATGAACTGTTCAACTCTCGTATGCACAGTTAGTTTTCGTGCGTGCGTGCGTCCGCGCGCGTGTGTGTGTGTGTGTGTGTGTGTGTGTGTGTGTGTGTGTGTGTGTGTGTGTGTGTGTGTGTGTGTGTGTGTGCTGTTTGTCCGTTTACCGGAGGAAAAAAAATGTCAAAATGAACTAATTATTGTTACAGCTTCTTTTCTCTTAATAGTTTAAATTCAGTTTTTTCCTTCGATCGACGTGTGTAGATCCGTGTTTGCTTGACATGACTGTGGTTTTCCTGTGTTTTAGGTCGTTGCCCTTCGTTAAATACGCTCCTGTATAACTTGAACGTGACTGGTTCAGTTATTGCAAAGTGGCTGCTGAATAAATCGCATCATTTACGCACGCACACACGCATCCACACGCACGCACGCATCCGCACGCACGCACACACCAATGCTCGCGCGCGCGCACACACACACACTCACACACACACACACACACACACACACTGAGGCACGAACACCATTATTACCGTCTTGATGATTAGTACAGCTCTTAATGCGAGACAAATGTTGTTTACACTTTGCGCGAGCGGTCCGGGAACATTCAAATTCTGCGACTGTTGTGACATTACCGTCTGGGGCGCTCAGTACGAGTACTCTTCTGTTGGCTCAGTGCCACCATTACAGACGCTGTTGACTGCCACGGTGTCTAACTGATATGTGATGACAGATTCCACGAAAACAGCTCTGAATGATGTGAGCATTAAAATGGTAGCCGGCATTAACCTCATGAAAGGAAACGTCGACTGACGTCATTCATGTGTCATGACTGAATACCTACGTAACAAAACACACGCAACAAAAATTTAAAAAAAATTAAAATCACCAGCACTGAGTTCCCCATACCAGAGTACCAGTACAGTACACATATTACCGCAGGTTCTGTTATTGCGGGAGCATCGTCCTCGTTTTGGCAGTCGCCTCTTCCTCTCTGCTCTCTGAGTAAATACCCCCGCCAGAGTGTGTATATGATAGGCGGCTAAGAATAGATGATAATGCCTTACGCAGATTTCCCACTGCGTGTGTCTCGTCCCTACTCGGCACTGGCAATCACAATGTTGAAAACAGTGGACCACCGCCCGAGCGTCTGCCGGCCCTCCGTGTTCATAAACATCCTCATCGTCTTCAGCCAGGAAGGAATGTTTGCGTTGTGATCTGGAGGGTGTGTGTGTGTGCACGTGTGTGTGTGCAGTGTTCAACACAATGTCGCTGGCATCCCGCTTCCTATAGAAGCCGGGACCTGTTTGCAATTCCTTGGAAATACCTTGCGTAACTAGGATGTTTATATCGGTGCGTACGTTGCACTGCATCTGATGCCGGTTTTGCCGTGGTCTTGCAGTCAGATCTTTGTCCTTTTTTTTTTTCTTTTTTTTTTTTGGGGGGGGGGGGGGGGAATGGGGGTCTGTGTTTTGACTCCCCTTGCTAACGCGTGCCTCGGACAGCGCGTTTATATTTCCCGCCCGGGCCGCCATAGCCCAATGGCTAGGCCAGATGGCCAAACTGTTTATACTGCACTGTCCACTGATGGAGCGCAAACCAAACAATAAAACCAATATATATGTGGGTGGGGTGGGTGTTTGGGAGTTTAACGTCATTTTCCACCACGCATGGCTGATATCAAGAAAAACAAAAGCTAATCAAAATATGTCGCCACAGCCGGGATTCGAACTCCCCACCCGAACACTGAAACTGCCCGGCAACGCTCTACCATTCGGCTATCCCCGCTCCGTACCCCCTGAAAACGGCCGCAAACAACTTAACGTCCAGAGCGGTGTCTTGCAACGCCATAGCTGTCTTTATCGTGATGCAGCTTTATACAGGCTACGTAACACAGATGCAGATTTGGAGGAAAACGCTATATATTCCTCGTACACATAACGTTGCAGATGACACCGTAGAAATGCTTTAAAATTCACAAACAAATTCACAAAAATCAGGCAGCCATAGACTCATGTGTAGAGTAAATTTCAACAAATTCCAATATTCCGTTTTTTGGCAATGTTGGCAGCGACCACATATACCCCCTCATTCCACGGTCGTCTGTTGGCTCCTGTGCCAGCCGCACATGAATACAAAAAGTCCACAAGCCAGCCTCATTTTTCCCTAATTTTACTATTACCTGGCATGAAACATGTTTACAAAGCCAACAAAAAGCACAAGATTGCCATTTTTTACTCTGCACACAAATTTTAAAAGGGGCAAAGATTTTCTATTATATTTAGCCGAGTCGTTACTACATGCCCCGGAAGCTAATACCGCTCTGTAACCTAAAGTGCAAGGGTGAAGGGAGGGGGTAGGGGTGGGGTGGGGGGTGGAGAAGGGGGAGGGGGTGTTTGTGATCCCAGTGTTCACACACACACAGCTTGGTGGAGAAACGAGGATGAAGTGGCCGAGTGCGTGGAATTCATCGCGAAAAGATCAACACTATTTTCCACAGCGTTCCAGTCATAAGAAGTTCAAGGCAGCTCCATCTGGGCAGGATCTAAACTGTGCTGTTTGTAAAACATTCAATGTCAGTATTTCACAACCGAGCGTAACTCCGCCCTTGCAAGAGAAATAAAAGATAAACAGGAAATGCACCGAGCTGACCGTGTTTGCACAAGATTTTTTTTTTTTTTTTTTTTTTTGCAGATTGGGAACTGAACCAAGCGCTCAAACAAACGTCGGCCTCATTGAAATAAAGACAGTTTCGTTGTAAGCGGCCCGTTTGGGCTAGGCGGTATCCGTATAAAGTGCATATCATTGTCAGATTATGTGCAGTGGCCTCTAGTGTTTGCTGTTTTGAGAGATGATATGGCGAGAAAGCAAGCAGGCTGGAACCCGGCTGTAGTGGGTGGGCTGGTTGCTAAATCACTTGACTTTGACTTTGTTAATTTGTTGTTTTTTAACATGTTCGTATGCCGGCAAAGACCAGTTTGCCAAAGTATACAGGCCAGCACACAGACACTTAACTACAGAAAGACCCCCCAGCCCCCCCCCCCCCCCCCCCCCCCCCCCCCCCCCCCCCCCGCCTAATGCCCCACTCAATAGACGACTCCGCTCCTGTCAGTCAAAAGGGTCGAGCCCCCAGAATTCAGCCAATCGCGTCCCGCGGCGTAATGAACACAACACATGGCATGGTCTGGCAAACTTTATGCCAGACACTACAGCGAGGAAAGCAGGTGTAGTTTGATATGACTGAAACATCATCAGTGGAAAGAAAGAAGCGTGGGTGGGTGGGTGTTTGGGGATTTAACGTCCTTTTCCACCACCTACGGGTGATATCAAAGACGGGGCAACGATGAAAAAGCCAGCACAAATATTTGGCCCCAGCCGGGATGCGAACTCACGACCCGAGCATGAGAAGTCCAACGCTCTACCATTCGGCCACGGCTCCCCGGCAAGAAAGAAGCAAGGCTATTGACGCCATTTGAGGGGAAAAAAGACCTCAAGCTATATGGACTCGCGGCACATCCAGCTTCCAGCTGCTCAAGTTAGCCGGACCGGGGGTTCTTACTGCTGGGGCCCGGAGTTCATCCCGCGTGTTCAGCCCAACTGTAGAATTTTTATCAAGATGCAGTAAAGCTGTCAACCACTGAGTCGAGCGCATGTCAGTCAGCCGGTGCCCGCCGCTGGAACCACGCAAGACCGCACAGGACAAACAAAATCAATTCCAGTTTCGGCAACTTGTGTAACGTAGACGAGTAAACGCCGCTTAAAACAGCCGCTCCGCGCTACTACTGATGGGATATTAGATAAGAGAGTCTATCAGATTGTTCCGTCAGAGAGCACATCAGCAGCGATAAAACGGTTCACGCCTGACTTGCCTTGCCCTGGGCATGGTGCATTTTCAATCACAAGCGCCCCCTACCGGTATTGCGCTGTGAGATGAAAGTGGTGTTAATAATATTCGCCAAGTCACATCAAGGGGCGCGCTGACGTGAGGTGTGTCATCGGGACGCACGGTTTCTTTTTACGCTCGACTTCTGCCCACGGCCTGCAGAAGGTCAAAGACTACAAGTGCACGAAACCTCAAAATGCCTGAATATTCCCTACCAGGCATAATGTGACCCCTAAAAATGCCAATCTAGACACATAATTTACCATGCCTTCAAGGGTACGTACCTGACAGGAGTTTACTCTCTGTTTAGGCCAGAAAGCTACTTCACCCAAATCCACTCGCGTCGCCTTGTGCGCTTTGTGTCGGTGCAAACAGCCCCAGCTTCACTGGCAGCTTGCCTCCTCTTACAATCCCCTGGCATGCGCCGTGCCCTACACAATACAAAAATCCATAGCGTGTCAGTACTATCCAAATTCCCTGTTCAGCAGCTTGTATTATAGTGAATTATACAAACCACTTCATACAAGCACACAAACATGTTCATGCTCTCCATTGAAAAGGCAGCCGAGAACCACATCGAGGTCTGGGCCCGTATGTAGAACTCGAGGTTAATTTAACCCACGGCTACGGGTCTAACCCAGACTAGGACAAAAGAAACCCCAAAACAAAATCAAATAAAAAAGGAAGCGAAAAAGAAAGACAAAATTCCTATAACGGCATAGGCACCTTGCTGGAATGGACCCGCTTCCTGATTTAAAAACAAAAACAACAGAAAATCTAACCCTAGAGCTAGTTTAGTTCGAGGTTAGACTCTAACCCGGGGCTAAACCCCCTAACCCCGACTTTTACATGCGGGCCCTGCACTATTACACTGTCTCTGTCTCAGTATTCAAAAACTGTTGGCGTTAAACCCTCAAACACCCACCCACCCACCCACCCACCTGCCCACCACCCAGGAACTGATGGAAAGAAAGGTTGTAGTCTAGTATGTTTGTAGAATATTAGAAAATTCAAGCAAAGCAAACGATTGTAAGTGCCCCTCGGTAACCGTATATGCTGTTTATGTCTCTAAACATGCGCGCTTAAAAGTGGTGTTCTGCTCATCTCGAACAACGCATATTGCGTCAGTGCTTTTCTTCGCTGGCAGTGGGGGGGAGCCAGGGTGGCCGAATGGTAGAGCGTTGGACTTCTAATGCTGGGGTCGTGAGTTCGTGTACCGGTTGGGGCCAAATATTTATGCTGGCTGTCTTTGATGTCACCCGTATGTGGTGGAAAAGGACGTTAACCCCCCCCCCCCCCCAAAAAAAAAAAAAAACAAACCCACCCACCCACCCTCGCTGGCAGTAGACCTCCTGTGCGCCAAGGTCAGAAGTCAGGCGGAAAATGAAATCTTGCCATCGGGACGAGGGCATGCGGGAGGTGTGAAACACCCCCGTCTCTCACACAAACACACACACAGTCTTGGTTGGTATTCTCACACCCCATGAAGCGTGGACTCTTACCTTATCGCCTGGCATCAGCGCTGGGGTTGTTTACAGGAAATACACAAGTTTGGGCTGCGTTCAGCAGACGCTATACGGTATACTCTAGTTGAATACGTCGGTTCCACGATAACGTGGGCTGACAAAAGACAGCTTTTGTTTTGGAACAGTTGTGCTTGTGAGGAAGTCGAAGTAGTCCATTATGCGAAAGGACGAACGAAAGAAAGAAATAAAGTTTATTTTCCAAAGAAAGTGACCAGACACTGATCGAATCATTTTCAAACAAATCAAAACAAGAAAAACAAGAGAAAAAAAAAAACTACACAAGCAAAGATAAAAAGAAATACAAGAAAAGAAAATAAAAAAAAAAATGACAAGGCTAACGTAACATCAGGTATAAAGAAGTACTCTCTCTCTCTCTCTCTCTCTCTCTCTCTCTCTCTCTCTCTCTTTTCCCCCCTTGCTTTGATGTTGTCTTTTTACCCTTTAACGTAGACTAGCAGGACAGCTTGTAAGACAGGCAGTAATGCCTAAATGCTCTATCCTGAATAAAAAACGCTTCATCATCTCTCTCTCTCTCTCTCTCTCTCTCTCTCTCTCTCTCTGAGGCTCTATATCTCTCTCTCTCTCTCTCTCACTCACACACACACACACACACACACACACACACACACACACACACACACATCCCTGGTACACAGTGAAACAGCCGAGGAGTCCAACCAACCAACCAACCTGCCAATCAACCAACGGCCCCGTTGTCACAAAAATAGATGGCTCACAATCAATCTGCATTGTATTAACCAGCACTGACTGTGTGTTAATGCGGACTGACGCACCAAAAACAGCCTCCGGCAAGATGCCTTTTGTAAACATGATTCTCTTCCACTAATATTAGACCAAGAGAGTAGTCACAGCAGCTTGTTTTCCCTACGACACAGTGCTCGTGTACCGGAACCAGGGCCCGTATGTAAAACTCGAGGTTAATTTAACCCACGGCTACGGGCCTAACCCAGACTAGGACAAAAGAAACCCAAAAGCAAAATTAAATTCTAAAAAAGGAAGCGAAGAAAGGAAGAAAAAATTCCTTCTATAACGGCTCAGGCACCTTCCTGGAATGGGCCAGCTTCCTTTTTTTTTTTAAAACAGAAAACAACAGAAAATTTAACCCTAGAGCTAGTTTAGTTCGAGATTAGGCTCTAACCCGGGGCTAAAAGCCCTCCTTTTGTCTTATCTTGTCTTATGCCTCTTGATTCCGCGGGGAACATAGGGCCGCAACAACACTCCTCCAACGCACCCGGTTCTGGCTGGTCCTCTCGACCTCGACTATTATACATACGGGCCCAGAATCTTAAAGTCTCAGTGCCTATCTACGTCAGGCATATCACATCGTGTGGATAACAGTTTTCATCGATTGCACTGATTCTGTGCATCAAAGTCAGTCACTTGGTTTGTGGTGACCCTGGCCGGCGTATCAGCTGTTCTAGAAATATGGTATGGTGGTAGACTTCTCCTCGGCGCACACATCCATCTCTGCTGAAATGCTCACGGCGCCGCAGGGCTGGAGGACGAAGCAGTGAAAGCCTGCTGCCGCTAAGCGCTACTTGATGTGGAAACCTCCACCCTGGTATTCACTCTGGTGCGTGCGATAGTATTTCTGTTTACCACGATACCGGCCACAGCCTACTCTTCTTCGAAAGATGGAAAGATGAACGTGGGATTTGCAGCGTGCACACTTGATGTATGTGCGTGCGTGTGTACAAGAAGGCGAGACAGGCACCGTATACGAGTCTGCACATGGATTTGACTCGATATGGTAAGGGAAAAATCCCACCTTGTTCCTGCCCACCGGGGACTCGAACCAGGCAGCTCAGGATCCGAAGTCGGATGCCTTAACCACTCGACCAAAATCCCCTGTACCTCGTACTGAGCAGACGATGTTATTTGCTTGCAGACTGAGGACCAGCTAGACGGCGCTGATTTGGTGACTATTTTTAGAAGCTTTGTCGAGTCCCAGTCTGTTCAGGAATGGACCTTAGGCTCAAAGGAAGTCAGTCGTATTTCTCTGGCATTAAAAACCACAAAGTCAGGAAACCGGTCGCGATGGCCAAATGTGTATAATACTGTATGTATCTTGCTTTGAAACTGGTGTGCTTTTTGTTTTGTTGTGATTTCTTTATCTGTATTTTGTATATTGTTAATTTATCACGTTCTTTATATTTGGATATTGCTCCATACCCCAAACGGGGATACTCTTTGAATCTTGAATCTTTAAAAATGGGGGATTGAACCTAGTGGCGGAGGCATCCAGTCTGCGGATCCTGTGGCACCAGGTTCGCATTCAGTTTGTTGGGAACGTTACGCAGGGGATTTTTTTCCGACTAAAATACACACACAGTTGTTAACGGTTACTGCGTGTACACACGGTGTCTTCGTGTACACACGCATGCAGAAATATCAAGTGTGCACATTAAACATCCCATTCAAAACTAGAGAAGCCGCGGAATGGAAAACAAGTGCACATCGTGCATGCAGCAACAAGAAAAAATATTGGCGGCTCTGTACTCTAGGAGGGTATCGGGGGGGGGGGGGGGGGGGGGGGGAGTCCCACTCCGATGTGGGACTGTGATAGATACCAAAAAGACAAACCCGGTTTCATTTTGACCTGTAGTGGACACTCACGCGCCGCCCGTCAGGTCCAGCCATGTCCAGTCTCGGTTAGCCCGCCTCTACCTCTCGGCCCCTAGCAAACCTTTTCCTGATCACGTGACTTGGAGTCATGCCCGTGCCGGAAATTGAAAGTAGCGGGCGGGCGAGCCTGAGTGAACGGTGCTCCGTCCATTGTGGGAGGCCGACCGCGGCGCCTTGCATTGCGAGGCTTGTCGCAAAAGTGATCGAATTCTCTCGGATGCTGCTTTCACTTAATTAGCAGCAAACTGGCGTGGGCGGTCATCCTCACCCCGCCTCGTGTTGCGACCAGGGCACCACGGCGCCGGCCCGTTCGGGGGAAACCTAAACAGCTGCTACACTCGTCACAGAAAGTCAGGCACCGTCTCCCATGAATGAACGACCGCACTGCTGTCAATCAAAAGGGCCGAGCCCCCAAAATTCAGCCAATTGCGTCCCGCGGTATAATTAGCATAACGCATGGCACAGTCTGGTAAACGTTTTGCCGGACACTGCAAGGAGGGGAGCACGTGTAGTTTGATATGACTGGAACTTGGAAGAAAGCAGTAAGTCCATTGACGTCATTTGAGGGAAAAAGACCATTACGTCAGTCTCTTTCATCTTGAAATCACTCCTTATTCCCATGCAGTGACGTAATAGATGCACTGTGTTTTGCCGATGCACGGTAGAGTAAAGGAGAGGGGCTTTAGTCTCGGGGCTTGGGCCGAGTGGAGTCGTCCATTGCACGTGCTGTTTTAAAAATAATTGTCAAGCCTGCTCTTTACTGGGCACAGCGCGCGAAACACACATGTGCACATCACAGTCGTTGCGCTCGGTGTGTCTACTAACTACAAAACCGAACACAGCTGTGCTCGGTGACAAACCGATTGAATATGCACTGTCCGCCATGTTTGCGCGCCGAGTGACGTAGTACAGCCAGTCAGAATCTGTTGTGGAAACCACAGTCACAGTTGTGGCTATTTGAAATCCAGGTTGCTGTGATGACGCCACAGCGGCGGAAACCCCCAAAATCAGAACTGTGTCACAATTGTGGACAGCACTGTGGCGCTCCGCAGTGCCCACTTAAGAGCCGGCTTTATATTTCAATTAAGAAAGCAACTCAAATGTGTTGACAAGAAGTCAAGAAACGCTGTGAAAGTGAAGTGTCTCGCACGTGCACTTCCGGTACACCCGACATGCCGCAGCTTTTGTGAATCAGCCAACATTCCCAAAATCGGTCAATAATTATTAACTCCTCAAATCACGGGCCACAACAAAAGTAGCGATACGCATGTGGAAGAATGAACGTGTGGCCTCGACAACTGCTCGTTTGCTTGCTTTCACAAGCTTTTACAAGGTCCAGTGTGGCATTGCAATGTGCGTAGCGTGAGTCTAACGTAGTTCTTCTGTATGTCTTTACTATGAACACGTAGCAATGCCAATATGATACTGAGAGCCGGGATACTTGAATGGTACACCGTTGGACAATCAATGCTCGGGTCGTGAGTTCGAATCCCGGCTGGGGCCAAATACTTGTTGTGGCCTTTTTGCTCGTTGCCCCGTCTTTGATATCACCCTTACGTGGTGGAAAAGGGCGTTAAACTAAACACCCACGCACCCACCCTCAAATCCCGTCTGGGGCCAAATATTTGTGCTGTACTTTTTCTCGTTGCCCCGTCTTTCATATCACCCGTACTGACGTGGTGGAAGAGGACGTTAAACTCCCAAACACCCACCCACCCACCCAATCTGACTACAAGTACATGGACCAATAACTGCCATGAGGACCCTAAGTTTCGATCCAGTCCTCCAGCTCTGCCGGCTGTTTGGGTTTCGCCAGCGCGTCAGCAAGTCTGCTTCCACAATCGCGTGAGGCGGTAACAGGTTCTAATTCGCTCCTGGCGGTCACCGGACCCGCGAGCTAACAGAACTATTGTTGGGGATTAAAGGGTGGTATTCTTGGCTTCCCTGCCTAACGTTTGAACCACCGCCTCTGTCCCCGGGGCTGCCATTGACCACGATTTTGGATTCACTGCGAGAGGTGGTTGACACGAGGGAAGCATTTGGTTTCAAATGTCATGCGGTGGAAAGGAATTAAGGAATGTCGGAATGGTGGAAAAGGAATTAAGGAATGCCATGTAGTACAGTGGACAGGAATATAGAAAGGTCATACGGTGGGGGAGACATTAAGAGATTTCATATAAATGAAAGGGATTTAAGAAATGTCATATAGTTGAAAGGGATTAAGAAATGTCATATAGTTGAAAGAAATTAAGGAAGGCCATAAGGTAGAAAATGAATTACTGAAAGCCGGACAGTGACGAGGGATCACGGGATGTCATATGGTAGAGAGGAATTGAGGAATGTCAGTTGGTGGAAATGAATTAAGAAATTGCATATGGTTGGAAGGAATAAAAACTGATGGAAAGAGGAATATCATATTGTAGAAAGGAATTCAAGAACCGTGGAAAGCGAAAGGGGATGACAGAGCTAGATCTGATGGTAGGAAAGGGTGCTAGGGAGGGATTTAGGATCGGGATGGAGGCATCCCAACTGGCTAAGCGTGTGAATCGAAAAATGGGTTGAAATGTCGATAATCGGCACCATAAAGTTAAGAGTGAAATCTCAACAGTCGATATGGGAAACTTAAGGCTGAAATCCCGACAGTCGACATGGGAAAGTTAGGCTGAAATCTCAACAATCGGCATGGGAAAGTTAAGGCTGAAATCTCGACAGTCAACATGGGAAAGTTAAGGTTGAAATCTCGACAATCGACATGGGAAACTTAAGACTGAAATCTCGATAATCGACATGGGAAAGTTAAGGCTAAGATCTCGACGATCGACATCAAAACCAGTGTCCTAATGTGTTTCCCAACGCCTAATCTTTACCGTCACCTTTGCACAAAGTCCATAACCATTTATCACCACCCTCTCAGTCTGTGTCAGTGGATCTAGTTGCGTAGGATCTCAATATCGAATTGAGTACTGCAACATTTGACTGGCCAGAGGCATTTCCCAAAACGTTACCTAAACATCGCAGTTAATGTGTTTTGCAATCCCTGACGCTCACACAATCTTACATGTCCTTAACCTTATACCACCCTCTCATCTTCTGTCAATGGATCCAGTTGCGTAGGATCTCAGTATATCGAATTACTGCAAAATGCAACGATTAGGTGGCCAGGGGCATCTCTCAGTGTCGCGCCAAATTCTATATATTGAATCCACCCAGTCAATGGCTGGAGAAAAAAAAAAGCCGCAAGACCATTGTTGCTCAGTCAGCAAAGCGTGCCTCCTGCAGGCTGCTGTCCCTGGAGGGCAGAACCAGGATGTTACTGGCGATTCGCCCCAAAACCAGACTAAGCCATTCGATTGCCTTTTCCTTCCTGAGGTCCTGGTAAGTTCTTCTGCACGACATCGCCCACTCAGTCCAACGGAACGGCCTTTCCTCTCGCGTCTTCTTTTGTCGTCGCAGTTTCAGCTCTTTACCTCTGGCTGTAAATGCGTTCTGTAACTCTATCTTGTGACGGCGGCGACAGTATTTGTTATAAACGCCCGCAGACCGGCCCGGTGTTAATAGGTGTTAGCGGCTGGGTGTTGTCCGCAAATTGCGTTCCCAGCGCCTCGGACGGCAGATGACAAAGCTTAAGTGGTATTGGTAGTCCGTTCCTTGCTGTTCTCATGTCACGTGAACGTTTAGTCACGTGGTGAGAAACTTTCAGAGAAACAGGAGTCAGTACATGATAGAAGACGCGCACTGTCAACTTTCACAAAAGCAAGTTTTGCCCACTTTCTTTAGCCAAAAAGAGCAAAAATAACATAAACCGGTTCATCGTTTGGATTAGATATATCCAAACTGTTATCATTATAATTATGCCAGTACCTCTAGGTCCGAAAAACTTTTCCTCTACAAAAATCCAGCTGCGTCTTTGTTCATTTGTTCGTTTGTTTGCTTGTTTGTTTGTTTTGTTTGTTTTTTTTTTGTTACATTGACTGTTAATCCTCCTCCTCCTTCTCTTGTCTATTCTGTTCATTTGGGGTTTTTGTTTGACTGGGTTTTTTTTTTTTTAATAAAACTGAAATTGTCTGCACTTTTTGCATTGACATTACATAAGCAGATAGATATCTTTCCTATGTCCTTCTCTGCGGTGACACATCTGGTCTGTCACTTTCAACACTGTATTGTATCTGGTTACGTTTCTAATCGAATTGTACGAATGTGATACGGTTGATGCCAGGTTTGTCGCGTGTGTTTCATCCGTTTCATTAATTTTAAAACGCAAAGAGTAAAACAGTGAGTGGCAGAGCCGGACTGGTAAAGGGTTTGCCTTGCAGTACTTGGGTGTTGAGTTCAAATCCCGGCTTGCAATAATAATGATAAATAAATAAATAAAACACGTGTGCTGGCTTTAAACAGTGATTCTGGCCGGATTGCGTCCAAGCGCAAACTGGAATGGACTCAAATTAAGCGTAGTGACCGAGTTCGAGTCCCGGCTGGGGCCAAATGTTTGTGCTGGCCTTTTTCTCGTTGCCCCGTCTATGATATCACCCTTACGTGGTGAAAAAGAAAGATGAGATAAGAAGAAGATAAGAATAAGGAAACTTTATTAATCCCTTCAGGGAAATTTATGGTGTACAGCTCTTGACATAAGAACAGAATCTCCGTGTTAAAAAACAAGATGGCCACCAGCCCAATATGTTGTTTCAATTCAATGACCTGCTGTAGTCACAGTCGTAGTCGTTGTGTCATGTATGCAGCCCGCGCGCACACGCCGGAACGCAAGCTCTCTGACATCAAGCATGCTGACATAAAGAAAGTACTGAAAACCCTTATCGTGCCTCTATGCACTTGCAAAAACCCAAACACATGAGGTCGTGTGAGCTCGCCTAGCTGGTTGACGTCACAACTTGTTGGCGTATGCGAGGTTCTACATGGGTGAATGAATTCTTGTAATAAAGTCGTTCCCCTTTGACAGAGTTACTTCCCGCAGACCTGACTGACAGACGATTGCTTACTGGTATCGGAGAAGAGACCCCCTCTCTCTCTCTCTCGCCTTAGACGCGCGCTTGCCCGCGGACGCACGCACCCCCCCCTCCCCCTACACACACACACACACACACACACACACATTATGCAAAGACCTTGGAATCAGAAAGACGCGTCACTCCTGCCCTCGTAAGAGAGACATATAGCGGGACAACGCGAAGAGTTGTCTGCCCGCATTAGCGCGCATCCTAGATCTGGCCCCTATAGTGACAGCATGGCGGAAAATGGAAAGCGATCACAAAAGCATGCAATTGTGTTCTGCGCCGAATTGTTCAAATAACAGACAAATATAAACGGGGAAATACTTCTTTTGGTATTCTTGTTGAAAAACAAACATTTTTTTTTTCGCTTTCTTGTGAAAAAAAAAAAAAAAAGACCTCAAGTGGTACGTGTGCATGCAGTGTAAACTAACAGTAAACACACGCGGCTGACGCAGATACAGCGTAATTTTTTTCCCTGACAACTTTACAAATCACAGTGACTTAAATTGTGCTAGCGTCTACCTGCATCTAAATTCAGAACACACACACAGTACAAAATCATCCGGCTGAACTTCATTCTAACCATTGTAAAACCATATCACAACATAGAATCTGCTGGATCGTCGGTCGCAGATATGATTAATGCTGAGTTAGCAGGAAGTATTCAGCGGATGCGTCCATCTTTGGATCTCTCGCACATTCGATCTTTCTGTGTTCCGTACTAGTTTTACTTGAACACATCGAACGAAATGCACTGCGTAGCCTACGTACAGCAGTGAAAGCCAAACTAGATCTTTCGTTCGTCCTCCGGAACTTTGAGAGTACTTATGTTTTCCATAGGCCTAAAACACATGCGAAATATATGGGGGGAGACCACCTGGCAGTCGCTGACATCTTCGTTTTTGTTTATTTTCTTAAAATGTTTTACGGCGGCTAGTGTAGGGTTGGGTCAAACAACTGCGTAGATCTGCGGGATGCGCGCTAATGCGCGCAGACAACTCTTACGCGTTGTCCCTCAAAGGGAGGTAAGTGAACTATCTTTATGTTTCCAAGATCTTTGCATTATGCTTCTGAGTGTGAGTCAGTGGCAAAAACGAAACCCACTGAAATTCCCGCTTTCCACATGTCAAGTTGTAGAGACTCTTGCGAAAAGATACTGCATTTCGATGCAAAATAATTTCTAGACCATCCCAGAACATGCTGGTGCAGTAACGTCAGTAGATTACGTCACCTTGGAGAGATTTCGAGCCTTCCAGTAAGTTGAGGAATGTTCTAGATCTGACGTAAGCAGCCCCCCTGCACAGCGTTCTGGATTCTTCTTCTTTCATGAATTTGTTCTCCGCGCATATTCTGTTCATAAAGTATTGGAGTTGTAGTCTGTTGTATCCCGTATCATCTCTGCGAGTGCACGATGATGGCGACATAGCATAAGTAAAATACAACACCACGTCTCCAAACAGAGGAATTCCGAAAGAAAGTGGCGAGACACCCCCAAGAAAAAACAGCATCACGTCAATCAAACATGACGCACTTACTTTACGTCAGTGCGCGTGCGTCTCTTCTTCGATGTTTGTGAGGCGTGTGGCTTGCAGAGGAAATGTGCTGTGAGTACAAATTTTCGAGTCAACTGACGATAACGGCTGCAGTGAATTTTTCTAATTTTTTTGTATATTTTTTATGGCACCCCAGGCTCATTATCTATGTATAGTAGGAGCGATTTTGAGATCTAAAGTGTGTTCACCAGCACTTTCATCAGGTACGGCTTACGCCAAAAGTATAAAAGCGACAACCTCCAAACTTCACTTAGTTGAGAGTCCGTATTCATGCTATCTATGTCCAAAAAATGGAGTGGTTTAGGTAAATATTACGCCTTTAAACGCCAGAAAGCCACTTATTCTGAAAAGGGCGATAACTCGCAAATCATGTGTGCAATTGTACCTGGATCGGGCCTTCTATTCAACAATCTTGATTCATTTAGAAACCCCAAATTTGAAATCGATCGGTTCAGTATTTTCGGAGAAATAGGCATCTGAACTGGGTTCACATGCAATGTCAACTCAGGCTCGGTTTACATGAAAACTATAAGAGCGACCATTTTCTAGTAGTGAGTCAATTCAGAGTCCGTATTCAAGCTATCTACTGCCAAAAAATTGAGTGATTTAAATAAATATTACGCCTGTACACGAAAGACAACCAACTTGTCTCAAAAGGGCGATAACTCCCAAATCACTTAAGCAATCATCACACGCTTGAATCGTCTAATGTAACATTTTGATAAATTTGGATACCCCAAATTTGAAGCCATTCGGTTGAGTATTTTCGAAGAAACGGGCCTGGACACAATTCACACACGCACACACACACGCACATCCGCACAGACGGCACTCAGTGAGGAGAAGAAGCGCGTTCGGAACAGCATACATGCCAGCATCGATGACGCAGGTTTTCTTACGTCATTGTCAGAGTTACACTTGCATAATCGTCTCTGCGGGAGATCGGCAGTGACGTGCGTTTGTACCACAGATGCTTGCCTATGAACGTGGAAATTTTAGCCCGTCCTATTATGTTGTTTCCATTACTATGGAAACAACATAAAAACAATAATCAACCATGCATCCATATGCACTCTACACTCATACACCCATCACATTCACTCATGGCAGTAATACTATAAACGATTAGAGGTTATAAAAGTTAGAATCCCAAACACCCACCCACCCACCCTCCAGCTTTTTTTTTTTCGATTCAGATACGCCGGAAACTTTGTAACTGAGACAAACCCTGCTGTTTTACACCTTCTTGCGTCACTGTGCCCAGAACAAAGGAATGGGTTAAAACTATCGGATGAACGCGGGAAATTGTGAGATCGTGCCGAGTGAATGACTACAAATCTTCCCGCTCCTCTGTTGAATCGAACGATTTGCTGACACGCGTGACCTGCCGGTTTTCAGCTGAGCCTGCGCAAGCCTCGCTCTGGCACAAAAGCCTCCCTATCGATTTCAAGACGTAGGTCGAAGCCTGAAACGTTTCATTCACTATTTTCACCATTCACTGTTTCCGAACGCCTTTCATTTCTACGCCCTACATAATACGGTTCTCGTTCTCGACAGGTCAGTAAAATCTATAGTGGATATTTTTGAACATCTGTGACGTGTTTCTAAGTGTCTGCGTCTTCTCTTGTCCTTAAAAAAAATAATAATAAAAAATAGGGGTTTTGAGGTGTGTAGCCCCGTATAGTTGAAGACACAATCCGTCCAGGAGACGCGTTGTGGTTACTGCTAACACGCTTTTGTTCTGGGCTGTTCGAGGTGGGTCGATGTGCGTGCTGATGCACACACCGCAATTACAATCAAATGTTGACACTCGATTCCCCCGGAGTCACCGTCACTGTTTGCACCTAGCGGAGTTTAGAAACAGGTGCGACAAAAATAGAGACCAATGGCAAACGCAAACGACGCGCCACGATCGACAGTTTTCTGGTTTTGGGGCTGGTGACAGTCTGCGGAATTGTGTGCGTGTGTGTGTGTGTGAGTGTGTGTGTGTGTGTGTGTGTGTGTGTGTGTGTGTGTGTGTGTGTGTGTGTGTGTGTGTGTGTGTGTGTGTGTGTGTGACAAGCATGACTGTTGACAATGGAAATAGTCACAGGGTTTAAAGCCATACGTTCACATTGTCACACACACACACACACACACACACACACACACACACACACACACACACACACACACACAGATGCTGGAAGTGCACACACACACACACACACACACACACACACACACACACACACACACACACACACACACACACACAAGCGAGCGAGCGAGTGAGCAGGCGTTTTCAACGACAAAGAAACAAACAAATTAACCGAACACACACACAAAAAGAATGCTCCTTGAAACGGGAAGCGCATTTTGTTGCACCCACACATCCTGATTCCAATTTCCGATTCTTGGACTCCGATACCGCCTGCTAAATATATATCAAGCGATTCAGGCGACACTCTCTTCACAAACCGGAAAATTTAGACACAAAAACGGTTTCCGTTTTCTAAGCCCCCTCCATTTATCTCGCTGTTTATGAACCTTCTTCTTCTTCTTCTTCTCTCGCTGAATTATGGGCTTATTTTTCTCGAAGGATAGGAGGCTAAAAAGGATGTGGATGAGAATCAAAGAAAAATTAGCACCGTCCCCCGTAGTGTAGTGGTTAGCACTTCGGACCATGGACCGGGAGACCCGGGTTCGAATCCCAGCCGAGACAAGCGGGATTTTTCCTACCTAGGTCGGCTCCTACCCAGAGCGGGTGTGCTAAGGGCCCAATGGGGAGGCTGTTGCCACACAGCCGAGCTTCACCCACTTCACGGGTGCGACTTTGGGGGTGCTTCCCTTGGTATGACACGTCTTATGATGTGGATGATTACACGGCCGGCACTGCAGGTGCCGTAGTTCCCGGGCCTGGTGAACGCCGGGATATTTATGACAGGAAGCGTGGAATGCGGCCCTGTCCCGCAGTCCCAAACCACATGGACCTCCATAGCATCATCTTACCATCATCCTCATCTCCATCATCATGCATAATAAGAATTGCCCCAGCCTTCGAGCCCTCCGTGGATTCCACCCATGACCTGGGAGGAACACCACTGGAGCTGGCAAAAAGAGTTGGGGCAGCAAAAAAAAAAAAAAAAAAAAATTAGCAAAACGACTTAAGCGACAATATCCGTATCGCTTAGTTATTTCCTTTAGCTCCTGTCTCCCTGAATGTGAGTTTGGCAGTTCCACTGGTACCTGACTTCAAAAGTAGAGTTACTTTTGCGTGGGGCGTGTGGCGGTTGAGAGGTCGGTGGAGGTTTGTGGTATGGGATGGGGGGGGGGGAGGGACAGGAAGGGGGGAGTTAAACAGAAGTTCCTGTCGGCCTAGCCTTTCTTCTCGACAGGAAAACTCAAAACAGTTTGTTACTTTGTTTGTTTGTTTTGTGGTTGTTGTTTGCTTTGTGGTTGCTGTTTGTTGTTGGGTTTTTGTATTTGTTTATTTGGCTGGTTGGTTGGTTGATTGCTTGCTTGTTGGCTTGGTTGGACGTTCATCGTTCGACCTACGTGTATGTGTGTGTGTGTGTGTGTGTGTGTGTGTGTGTGTGTGTGTGTGTGTGTGTGTGTGTGTGTGTGTGTGTGTGTGTGTGTGTGATAGAGAGAGAGAGAGAGAGAGAGAGAGAGAGAGGTGTAACTGATAGTGGTTTAATATTAAGTTTTCCTCCTTCTAACGATGATTTCCTGGCCCGTGTCCCTCATTAGGCTTTGTCAGTGTTGTAACTCCACTCAAGAACTCGACCATAGGGAAATGTACCTTTATAACGGACGGATTGCCAATTAACTCTCTCTCTCTCTCTCTCTCTCTCTCTCTCTCTCTCTCTGTGGGGGCGGGGGGGGGGTCTCCTTGACCTCCACCGGATAGAATGACCTACACTTACGGCAATAAATGTTCGCTTACTAACCTTTTGTTGCGAAAGTAAGTTAAGCCTTTATAAATACGAATTTCCACGGAGCCTAAGAGTGCATGTAATTTATGTACAGGGAAAGTGTGCCACACTCGTTCTAACAGCAAGCAATGAGCATGCCGTGCATTTAGCCTGCAATAATTTGCGTTTTTGTGTTTAGAATACAATTATCCTGGCTCCCTCGTTTCTTGTCAGGCTCTGAATCCCGCGTTAATCGCGTTTCTATGTTTATCTCCATAACAGGACACGATTAAACACAAAGTTAAGAAGCACCAGAGGCAACATGTTGACTTTAGCGATGAGACAACAGATTCCAGAAATGATTACTCCTTTTTCTTTTTTTTTTAAATTCAATGTTTCGTTAAAGGGAGACCAGTTAACACTTCCAACCTCACAGATCGTCTTGGGCTGCTTACAGGGGTGGGTGGGTGGGTGTTTGGGGGTTTAACGTCCTTTTCCACCACATACGGGTGATATCAAAGACGGGGCAACGATGAAAAAGCCAGCACAAATATTTGGCCCCAGCCGGGATACGAACTCACGACCCGAGCATTAGAAGTTCAACGCTCTACCTTTCGGCCACCCCGGCTCCCCGGGCTGCTTACAGTGACAGTTCAGATTGTATCTATCTGCGCTCAAAAAAACCCATATGCGCTCGACCACATAACTGATCTACCCAGTGTTGTCTTCACGATGACCCGCAAAGCATTAGTGACAGCATGAAGACACGTGCACAATGATACAATTCTGTAGGCTGTCATTGCTAGGTTGTGAGCCAAATTGTGCGTTTAATGATCGATCAAGAATCTGAAAAAAAAATCTTCTCTCAAAATATTGTCTCTCTGGTCAGACTCGTAGAAACAAGTAATCTGTCAGGCCAGGGGTAGTTATCGGGCAACTGAAAAATACACTTTCAGAGTGGTCTCCCTTGCATGGCACTCTTCAGTCGTTTAACGTCAAACTTTTCCTTTTCAGTCATATCTAATTCGTCAGTCGTTAAGTTAAACACAGAAGCAACCTGAACAGTACGCGTCTGTTTTAGTACCCTCATCCGGGTCCTTCAACACTCGTTTCTGGTGTCGCATCGCACAATCTGACCCTACTTCCGGCCGCGGCAGCAGACATCATGGCGGCTTAAATTGCGCGCGAAAAGCCGTGCGTGCTCCGCTGCTCTCGTCTGGAGGGCCATGGAGAGCGGGCAAGCCCCGAGGCCAATCACGAGATTTCGCTTGACAAAGAATCCTGCGTGTTATTGCTAGGCATTAATTTTAGAGCCACCCCCGCCAATTCTTAAGTGCGCTGTTTTCTCTTGTCCCGGCACGAACCTGTAGGTTGTTCAGGCACGGAACGAAGGGGAACAAGTCAATGAGGGGTGTTAAAGGTATGCATGGTTTAATTTTCCAGGCAAAAAATTTCTGGACATTGGTCAGCCTCACACAGAAAGTCAAGAACAGGAAATGCTCGTTCTTTTGAGAGGATCGAGAAAACAATCCTTGTATCTTCTGCCCTATTTTATCAGGTTTATTGTTTTGTTGTTTGCTTGTTTGTTTGTTTCTTCGTCCTACGCCAAAGAAACAAAAACTGGTCCTAGTTGGCTTTCCCTTTTTTGGTAAGGGGTTTGTTGATTGGGTAATGGGTCCAAAATGGTATAAATAATAATAATAATAATAATAATAATAATAATAATAGTAATTGTGTATTGTGACTGAAGGCGCCTCACTCATTACTTTTTATTTACCTTTGTCGTATGTCGTGGGTGCAAATGCACCCCCACTTTAATTCAAACGTGCGTAGCGTAGCTCAGTCAAGATCCGCGAAACTTCCTGAGATTGTCAATAAGGATATTGCTGAAGTGTTTACCAAAAACTGCTTGATTTTGATCGTAAATAAACATGTAAATAAACAACAACAAAATTGTATAAAATGAAGCACAATTGTATAAAATGAATTACAAAGCGCCGCAGATTGAACCCAACACACGCATGCTCACGTGAATCATACGTATTCTCTCACACACTGGAACAATTTACGATCACGTGGAGCAAAAGGGTTAGCTCAGCAATTTAAGTTTCTGACTTTAGAACTGCATTTGTTTTTCAATTTTTATGGGCTGGACATTTCCGAAGTTACGCCACAGCACGTCTGTTCAGTGTACAGTTACCAATTTTGTTTTCCCAGACTTCGTGACCTGTTTGTTTTAAAGACTTCGGCTATTTTGTATACCGGAGGCGGCTGTGAGTTGCGTACGTTCTAGTTTTAGCTGCTGGGATTAGAAAGAGAAAGAGGGAGTGAGCTTCTGATTTGACTGAGCGAGATTTAGATTTCAATTACCGCCCGCTTCTTTCCGTTTCAATCGGCAATGTTATACTTGCCGTATTTGCTTTGCGACTGTTAATTGAGAGCTCCTTTTACTCATGCATTTGGTCTCTGTGTAGGATTTGTCGTTAGACACAAAGAGGTGGTCGGTTGGTTCAGTGGCGAGCCGGGATAGCCGAATGGTAGAGCGTTGGACTTTCTATGCGCGGGTCGTGAGTTCGATTCCCTGTTGGGGTCAAATGTTTGTGCTGGCGGTTTTTGGTTTTGGTTTTGGTTTTGTTTGTTTGTTAGTTTGTTTTGGTTTTTTGTTTGTTTGGATGGGGGTTTTTTTGTTTGTCTCTTTGTTTTGTGTGTGTGTGTGTGTGTTTTTGTTGTTGTTGTTGTTGTTGTTTTTTTGGGGGGGTGTTTTTTTGTTTGCGCCGTCTTTGATAACACCCATGTGCGTGGTGGAAAAGGACGTTAAACTCCCAAACACCTACCCACCCTCCCCGGCTGGATCAATCGATTGAGCGTCGGGTGGGTGGGTGGGTGTTTTTTGAGTTCAAGATTGAGCGTCGGACTAGAGATCAAAAGGTCAAGGGTTCGAGCTCCGATACAAACAAAATTTGTACAGGCTTTTTTTATTTTCCATGGCCCCAGTCTCCGAAATCACCCACGCAATGGACAAAAAGACCTTAAACCTCAGAACAACCACCTTTGTTATGTACAAAACATGGAATGGTGGCGTAGGGAATGGATTCTCTAATTTTTCAAATGGGGTGGGGAAGGGGCGGAAGAGGAAGGGACCGGGGTATCCGAATGGTAGAGCGTTGGACTTTCAGTGCAAGTATTTTGCTGGCTTTCTTCTTCTTCTTCTTTTCCTCCTCCTTCTTCTTCTTCTTGTCACGTCAGTAATATCACCCATACTCGGTGGAACGTTGAACTCCCAAACACTCACACACCCTCCAGAGACAAAAAAAAAAACACCAAAAAAAAAAAAACCCGAAGACAAGAAGGCGTTACGCATGACGACAGCAGCGAACGACTGATGGGCGATTAGCCTGCTACAGTCAAACAAGTTAGGTAAAGTAAAGCAAAAGAAAACACAACTAACAAAATAAAGAAAGAGAAAGAGAGAGAAAGAGGAAGTGGACGAGGGGACATGAGAATCCACACGAGCACAAGAAATTAATGATGTCGGTCCGCACTTCTCAGCGGAAAGTCACGTCTTCCCTAGTCACACCGGAACGGCTCTACCCTACAGTTCCTTTCAAATTCCCAGTCACTCGGAAACGGTTGATTTCCACACCCACTCAAGGATCCGCCAGAGCTGGCTGCTTTTAAGGATGGGGACTACCTTTGAATTGCAGTAAAGACGGCCTCGTGAATAGGGTGGGTGTTTGGGGGTTTAACGTCCTTTTCCACCACACAGGGTGATATCAAAGACGGGGCAACGATGAAAAAGCCAGCACATATATTTGGCCCCAGCGGGGATCGAACTCACGACCCGAGCATTAGAAGTCCAACGCTCTACCATTCGACCAGCCTCGTGAAGAAAGATGTATCCCAAGTACATGCTTTTCCGCGTAACTTTGCTTATATACAATCCGTCGCGTACCGTGTATGTGGTGGAGAAGGACGTTAAACCCCCAAACACCCACCCGTCGTGTACTGTCCACTCATCCAGTGAGTAGCTTCTCAAAATGCCTAAGAGAAATTTGAAATTTTTTGGCGAACGCTGTTTCCGGTTTACCACCCCCAACAGTCTGGAACTCACTGCCTGCTAGCGTGAGACAGCAACCTACTCATATTTCAATCAGAGTTAAAAGTAATCTGTTTCAAGTTGCCTGCTACTGATTCATGCAACCGTACTGCCTGCTTTTTTAGGATGTGTTTTATGTGCGAGTGATGTGTGAATGCGCTATGAATTGAGTTATTTTCAAGTTTGGGAGTTTAACGTCCTTTTTCCACCACAAGGAGAAAAAAAAATTCAGCACAAATATTTGACCCCGGACGGGATTTGAACTCAAGCCCAGAGCATTGAAAGTTCAACGCCCCTAATATCAAGAGTTCACCGGCCCCTGTAGTGTAGTGGTTAGCACTTCGGACCATGGACCGGGAGACCCGGGATTTTTCCTACCTAGGTCGGCTCCTACCCAGAGCGGGAAGTCATCCATGACCTGGGAGGAACACCACTAGAACTGGCAAAGAGTTGGGGCAGCAAAAAAAAAAAAAAAAAAATCAAGAGGTCCACGTTATTTTCATTCAAGGATAGTCCCCGGGGGGGGAGGGGGGGGGGCCACGAGAGCCGATTGGTAGAGCGTTGAACTTTCAATGCTCGGGTCGTGAGTTCGAATCCCGGCTGGGGCCGAATATTTCTGCTGGCCCCATTCTCGTTACCCCGTCTTAGATATCACCAATACGTGATGGGAAAAGACGTTAAACTCCCAAACACCCAACCTCCCACCCATCTTTGAAATTAGGGTGTGTTTTACCTTGCACATGCACTTTCAAACGAACAATACGTAACCATTACGTTAAAGTCCCAAATACCTTCCCTGAAGGGTAGTCCACATCTAAAAAATCCGGCGCGACGTGTAAATGACATTTTTTTTTTTTTAAACCGCTTGCTGGCTTTCAACACGAAAGAGTGATCAGAAGGCCTGGACAAGGTTTAAGAAAACAAGAGAGGTCACCTGTTCCCGTGTACGCTGAAAATATCCTTGTAATGGCCCCGGCGTCTCCATTTTGGGACGGGATCGGAATTTGTGCTGATTGGGCGAGATGGACGGATGGCGATAAGAGGGGAGAAGTCAAACTGGCTGATGGCCGTAACCAGCTCCATCACGCACGAGTATAATGTTTTGTTTCCTTCCCTCTTTTCTCCCGTTCTGAGAGCTGCGCGGCTTGAAAAGTTAAAAATAAAAAAGAAGCATGTGCAGGCCACAAATTTAGAAGCGTCAAGACAGAATTATGTTTAACTTTGACAAGGGACGGCAAAGGTCGACGTTTTCGCCTTCTTCAGGACATAAACAAATGGGACATAACTTCAACAAACAAACAAAAGGTAACTCTGCGGACGTACTGACATACACGGCGCGGGGAAAAAAAAAACACGGTGGGCGAGAAAAGGACCAGAAAAAAATATTTTTACTATTTTTTCTGGTCCTTTTCTCGCCCACCGTTTTTTTTTTTTTTTTTTTTTTCCCGCGACGTGTATGTCAGTACGTCCGCAGAGTTACCTTTTGTTTGTTTGTTGAAGTTATTTACTTATTCCCATTTGTTTATGTCCTGAAGAAGGCGAAAGCCGAAACGTCGACCTGTGCCGTCCCTTGTCAAAGTTAAGTGGTTTCTGTCCCTTTTATGTCGCTTTTATTTGCTTAACTTGTAACCACTTCGCAGTCATTACCGTTTCCGTTTCTTCAGAATTATGTTTGTTTTAGATGAGGTCTAAAACGACAAATGGCAGACAAATTGTGACAAGTTAGGAAGGAAAAAAAGGCCGCGATCCTTGTAAAATTCATAAAGATACGAATTTCAAATTATGGCAATGTGGACAATATACAAAAAGACTGTTATAACGATGTCAGCAACATGTCGCATAGACGTCAGAGCTGACTGTTCGGTGTGAAAATATCTAGAGACGCGTGTTCATTTTTTTACTTGTTTGAAAACTTGCTGACTTGATAAATCTCTCTCTCTCTCTCTCTCTCTCTCTCTCTCTCTCTCTCTCTCTCTCTCTCTCTCTCTCTCTCTCTCAGCCTGCACTAATACGTTTCTTAACGTTTTTCTTTTTACCATCAATTTGATGTTATTCCGTTTGAAATTAGAAAGAGAGAGAGAGAGAGAGAGTTTGTGTAGTAGAATGTAGCAAGGACAAGACAGAACAAAGGACTTGTACTTATAATCTTTCATCCTTGAAAAAAAAATAGTGTCATTGTCGTTCTCTCTCTCTCTCTCTCTGTCTCTCTCTCTCTCTCTCTCTCTCTCTCTCTCTCTCTCTCTCTCTCTCTGTCTCTCTGTCTCTCTCTCTCTCTCTGTCTCTCTCTCTCTCTCTGTCTCTCTCTCTCTCTGTCTCTGTCTCTCTCTCTCTCTCTCTGTTTCTCTCTCTCTGTCTCTGTCTCTGTCTCTCTCTCTCTCTCTGTCTCTCTCTCTCTCTCTCTCTGTCTCTCTCTCTCTCTCTCTCTCTCTCTCTCTCTCTCTCTCTCTGTCTCTCTCTCTCTCTCTCTCTCTCTCTCTCTCTCTCTCTCTCTCTCTCTCTCTCTCTCTCTCTCTCTCTCTGAAATCACCCTTGTTGCTGGTTAGGAGACATTAATACGACCGATCACCCCAACCATCCCACCCTTCCCCCTCCACAAACTGTGGATTGTAACTACATGTGTTCAGCGTATTCCAAGAGACAAATTTAAAATGCAGGAGATTTTGATCCTGTCTTTGATTTGCTGAACAGGCAAATTCTTGGACATTGATTCAGTTAGAAGGTTACAATGTTTAACCGGGTGCATGTGGGTCGTGAAGTGCTCTGTGCATTTTGTCGAGGTAATCAATTCAAGGGCGGTAAGCGGACAGGTTTGCAAGTTTATGAAGGCGGGCTGACGTTTTGTTGTTATTGAGCCGTTTCCGTAGGTGAGGTGTCAGACTGTTTTTCCAAGTCGTTGAGCTGTCGTAGGTGTTGGAGATTTTCAAAACGCTCTCTCTCTCTCTCTCTCTCTCTCTCTCTCTCTCTCACACACACACACACACACACACACACACACACACACACACACACACACACACACACACACACACACCAGAGTCCGGTTAGTGTAGTACATGGTACCATCATTATTTGGAGTCAAACACATTCGGTCAAGTTTGTTTGGTGAAAACCCACCTCTTCACTGCCCTCAACCAATAGCTGTTGCCACATCGTCATCTGGCTTGTCGTGTGTGTGTGTGTGTGTGTGTGTGTGTGTGTGTGTGTGTGTGTGTGTGTGTGTGTGTGTGTGTGTGTGTGTGTGTGTGTGTGTGTGTGTGTGTCGCCGTGTATGATGCAGCCCGTCAGTTATGTGTTTGTAGTTAAATGTATTTGCGGAGGAATGTTGTGTGTGTTTCTGCGTGAGTGAGTGTGTGTTGACTGTAAGGCGCCATGAGCTCCTGCGGGAGGGAGGGCGTCCCTTAAATACCCATTACATTTATTGTTATTAAAGGGAAGAGAAACATGATAAAACGTTTTTTCATTTGTCCGGACAATTGAGCCCGTGAGCCGATAGTCCGTTTGGCTCTGAATCCTAGGGTCGCCAATATACTGGCTTTTTCCTCTTCCGCTCCCCAGTTTCTGAGATCATTCTAGATTGCTACAAAACAGTCGGTGGTCGATGGTGTAGTGGTTAAGAGACTTGTCACCAATGCGAGAGGTCAGGGGTTCGAGTCCCACTCGAGGCAAAGAATTTTTCCTGCTCGTATGTGGCACCGTTCATTCGGGCCGATGGTCGGGGGTTCTCTCCGGGTGCTCCGGCTTCCTCCCCCTCTGCTTTGGAAATGTTCAGCCCACCAAACCTGAAAAATAAATGCGATTCTAAATTCCGAAATTTAAATAGCTGAGCTGACCCTTCCCATCACGTGATTGTAATGCGTTTATGTCCAGTGTGAGGGAATGCGTGTGATTCACCTGAGCGTGCGTGCTGGGTTCAGTTCGCGGCGCTGTGAGCCGATTCATGAAATTGGGTAAAGCGCCTATTCAATACTCATTATTGTGTTGTTATTATTATTATTATTAACAAAACTGACCAAGCCAGCAGCCAACATTGTACTAAGAACAATCTGTAGCAGCCAACTTAGGGTGAGCGGGGATCTAATAGGTAGTGCGCCGGACTTAGCCGCTGCGCTACTGAACGGCCGTCACCGCTGTCACGGCGAACCGTTGGTTCGAGCCCAGGTCAAGCTTGTGATATTTGATACCGGTTTTTCATGATTACCGAAATGCTCATCGGAGGGGGGGGGGGGGGTCTCCGGGCTCTCCGGCTTTCCTCTCCTAGTACATATATTGTTTTAAAATAGGGTAAGTACTGGGTGGCGCTGCACTGCGGCGACGCGCTTCCCGCGGATGAAAGCGGCCCGAGTTTCCCAAAAAGGACAAGGAAGTAGTAAAACAAAAATGACTAGGACAAAAAGTAGGATCTATGATCCATGACTGCCTTTAGGATACGTTTAGGATACGCGTAGAATGGGTGGTTGGAGTGGGGATGGGAGTTTAACGTCCTTTTCCACCACGTTTGGATGACATCAAAGGCCAGCACAAATATTTGTCTCCCAGCCAGTGTTCGATACGTGTAGAACATTTGAACTGTTTCAATAAATGTACGAGCGTTAACTGAAAAGGGGGGGGGGGGGGGGGGTCTGTTCTGTTATATCTTAACACAAGTGACTGTTTTTGAGGCGTGGGTTCAGCGAACTCGATGAGAGGTTTTCCGCAACGTTGTTGTATGCAAGAGAAAACATATTGAGCATTTCAAGGGCTTCCAAACCGAGACACGAATTGATATGCGTTATCTGTGTGAACTGGTATAAGTATATGAACTGGTCTGTAATTAATTCGAGTCTTGTCCTCGACCTAGAGGCAGGTCTACATTGATCACGTGCGTTCTGATAAATCACTGTTTGCCTTGGGCTCCATCCAGTTTGGAGGGAGCTGTACAGGCGCGTAGGAAGATGCTGAGAGGAAGGGGGGCCCACTAAGTCGGGTGAGCCATACGGCCGGGGTGAAGAAGGGGGAGGGGGGAATTGGGTAGAAGGAAGTTGCTGCTTTGGATCTTTGTTGTGGTGGTGGTTAGTATGTTGTTGTTGTTTTGTTTTGTTTTTTCTTTTCTTTTTTGTGTTTGTTTGAGATTGCTGTTACCCGGTATATGTCAGTGTATGTGTGTGTGTGTGTATGTGTGTGTGTGTGTGTGTGTGTGTGTGTGTGTGTGTGTGTGTGTGTGTGTGTGTGTGTGTGTGTGTGTGTGTATGTGGACTGCCAAGGATTGTGTCCTGCGACAGCAGAGCAGGGGGCCCCACCACTGGTGGGACCCTCTCCTCTTATCAAAAGCAGGGGGGGGGGGGGCAAAGATATTCGGGCCCCCCTTCTAAAAATTGAACGGGGGCCTGGGCCCCCAGGGCCCCCCGTGGTTCCTACGCCCCTGCTGTAAAATACAGAGATAGCAGATTTCAACATACACAACAACAACAAAAAATAGGTACTTGTACTTGTGTACAAACAGGCCACTCAGGCAGTTTTCAATGACATTTCATGTGAACTAGTAACATTTTAAGTGTGTATTGGCAAAACGTCCCGCCTACGCACGAACACGGAGAGCCTCATTCCGACATCTACAATGCGTACATGATCGATGGTCGATTACTTAACACAAAAGCATCCATTTACCGCAGAACAAAGAGAGGAAACCTGTATAGGAAAGAGGACACTGCAGAGAAATGTTAGCACACTTTCCTGCAAGTGGTTTCCGCCGCATCAAGTGAGTTGCTTTCTCCTTTTCTTTTTTTTTTTTTTCTTTTTTTTTTTTTTTTTCGTTATTGTCCCAGGTCTGTTTACACAAAACATGCGCAGTCTTTTCAGGTTTGACATTTAAAGGAACTGTAAGTGATATTTTTTTCTACAGAAATTATTCCATCACCAACGTGAGTTTGTGTTTTGGGTTTGGTTTTTTTTTTTTAATTAAAATTTATGCGGAACAAACAAGTATCAAATAAATCAAAAGGAAGAGCCTGCTGCCCTTTCACAGTGGAAAGACGGCGCACAGGGGAAGAAGTGTGTGTGTGGGGGGGGGGGGGGGGGTGGAGGGCGTCATGGGGAGCGGGGGTGGGGGTGGAGGGTGACGGGCGGGGAATTGGGAAATAGAGGGGGGTGGGGGGGTGGGGTTAAGCCCTTGTATGGGTCCGCCCACGCAATATATATATATATATATATATATATATATATATATATATATATATATATATATATAT
>JACVVK020000101.1:875000-912500 GCA_018292915.2 Batillaria attramentaria
CCGACATGAACCTTGCCGCGCAAACACGAAAATCCGAAAAACTACACATTTTCAGAAGAAGAAAAAAATACCGCTACAAACCCGCACATACGCCCAAAAAAATTGTCCACAAAACAACAACAACAACAAATTGTCCACAAAACAAAACGCACATGACCTCAAGCTGAATTTGTGGTATTACGCTGCGCGCCAAAAATCTGTGTGCCATTTCAGATGCTCCACGTATTCCCGCCTCTCTCGTCAGAAGAATGACGACCCTCAGGGGACATCACTCACGTAGGCAGGGATTACGGGCCTTTCCGCGCGCTTGAAACCCGGTGGGAGGTGATTGGTTGTTAGGGTGTTGGGGATTCAGGGGGGCGAATTAGACGGAGTCGTGACTCTAATCGTTAGACGATCTGTCGCGTTACTGTCTGCTCGAGGATCTCTCACTCTCAGTAAATGGACGATCTATATCCAGCTATATCACTGGACACAAAACGCTTATTTTACACAGATACAAAATAATGAACATATACTTGAAAAAAAAAAGTAGGTGGTTTTGAGTGAACGGAGCATTTCGGGAATTGATGGAAAATATATGGACCACAAACGAGATGTCCGTGTGTGGGCGTAGGGAGGAGGAGGGGGGGGGGGTACGTGTGAGTGTGTGTTTTATGCATGAGGTAGGTCTTGATATGATACTGTCTGTTAATGATTAATGCATTCTCGCAGAAATCCATATCGTACTACCGCGTGGTGTTGGTGAGGATAACATGTTTACATATTCCAGCGGGACGGTAGGATGTCGATTTCGGTCACACCAAGCGAATTTAGTCAGTGCCCCAATTTATACAGTACCCAGCTGAGGCCTGGGTCCGTATGTAGAACTCGAGGTTAATTTAACCCACGCCTACGGCCTAACCCAGACTAGGACAAAAGAAACCCAAAAGCAAAATTAAATAAGAAAAAAAAGGAAGCAAAGAAAGGAAAATAAATCCTCCTATAACGGCTCAGGCACATTGCTGGAATGGACCCGCATCCTGGTTGAAAACAAAAACAACAACAACAAAAACCCAGAAAATGTAACCCTAGAGCTAGTTTAGTTCGAGATTTGACTCTACCCGGGGCTAACAGCCCTAACCTCGACTATTACATACGGGCCCTTATCTCATAAAAGCCCACGCCAAAAAAAAAAAAAAAAACATTACTTGAACTATTCAGATAACTAGAAACCACTTCAAGCCACTATTGTACAGTCTGCAGCGGTGTCGGGCCTAGCGCAGAAGGGCCATGCCTTGCGTAATTGTGGCTTGAAGTGGCTCATGCTGGTGTGCAGCGGCTTGTTCATTTTAACCAGTCTTATCATAAAGCGGGCACGGGGCGGTCGGGTTCAGGGTCTTAAGAGTTATGAGTTCCAATCCTAAGCGCTGAAATCTGGCACAAGCACCTGAGCTTACGCATATCCCTGTAAAAGAAGGTTTATTTATTTATTTATTTATTCATTTATTTGTTTATTTATTTGTTCGTTCTTTCTGTCTCTCTGTTTCTGTCTGTAGTTTATGTAGGAACGGCAAGTTTTGAAATTGGTATGAATATGCCTGTAACTAAAATAAAGGCTCTCTCTCTCTCTCTCTCTCTCTCTCTCTCTCTCTCTCACACACACACACACACACACACACACACACACACACACACACACACACACATACACACACACACACACACACACTCTCTCTCTCTCTCTCTCTCTCTCTCTCTCTCTCACGCACGCACGCACAGAGAGAGAGAGAGAGAGAGAGATGTTGGAAGGTATCCTAGCAGTTCCTTGCCCAGTTCATGAGGATCTAATGTTAGCTGGCAAGTACGTTGTAAGGGGGTTTATTGGAAACAACCTACGAGAGAATTATCAGTGACAATCGTGCACACGGGAATCTCCCACCGAGGGAAGTAGTAAATTATTCAGTGTCTGATGACAACTTGGGTTGTGAGCCATGATAGTACAACTGATCATAGTTTTGCACGTATGCAGTTAAAGGGGGAGGGGGGGGGGGGTTGGGAATGGTCTGCCGGTGTGGTCTAGCTAGTCGGCTGATGAGCCCGCGCTCTCGCATTTCGCGCGAAGGTGCGTGAGTTCGACTCTTACCCAAAGCAGAAGCAAACTTATCCTTACTCTAAAATGCCGCCCCTATTCTCTAACCGTGCGAGGTAGTCGCGAAATAGTCTTTGTTGCTTGCTCGGCGTTAAGCCCTAACTAACTAACTAACTAACTGACTGACTGACTGTGCGAGGTGGATCTGTTGGTGTAACTTGTCCATCACAGTGAAGGATACATCAAAAGTGGCCTACCTGGCAGTCTGACTGGATTGAATAGTGTTCAGCTGAGTTCAGTCAGGGTAGCTGTCCCTTCTCCGCATGACCAGCCCAGTTTGGCCGTCCCTCTTGTGGCGCGGGGCGTTAAACTTAACCAACCATCCTCTGTGTGTGTGTGTGGGGGGGGGGGAGGGTGCTCCTCCTTCTTATAAAAAAAGCACTTCCGGTTTCAATCAAGTTTCCAGTTTCAGTCTCCGTCGTTCAAATGGCGAAATCGAAACCTTGGTCACGTGAATCTTGAAACTTGATCTGTGGTCACAGCTGATAAAGTAAACCTGAAACATTGCGGCCTTCGTTTTTTGTTTGTTTCGTTGTTGTTGTTGTTGTTGTTGTTGTTGTTGTTGTTGTTGTCTTTTTGTTGTATTGAAGATTTGTTTCATACAGATGATGATGAAAAGCAGCAGCAGCAGCAGCAGTAGTAATTGTAGCTGTTTCTTTTGTTGTTGTTTAGGTGCTGTTGCTTTGTTTTACATGTAGTTGTTAAAGGTCCAAAGAAAAACAATACCCCCTCCCTCCCTCCCTCCCTCCAACAAAAAAAAAACCCAAGAAATTACTTTTTACTATAATTGTTTTCGTTTTTGCTGTTGTTGTAGTTGTTGTTGTTGTTGTTCTTCTTCTTCTTCTTTGTTCTTCTTCTTCTTATTATTATTATTATTAATGAACAAGTTTATCTCATTTGGACTTGACATTTTTGTTTTACGGAATAGCTTTTTACCCTTTTAACGACATGGCAGAGGCAAACTTTTACTTAGCCGCGAATTAGTCTTTGTTGCTTGCGCGGCGTTAAGCCCTAAATAACTATCTAACTAACTAACCATGATTATTATTATTATTATTATTATTATAACACCCTATCTCTGTCTGTGTGCAGTTACTGCTGTCCACGCTGACTTTCGTAACTACAGGACGGCTGGATCGTCGAGAGAGTGGGCGGAGCAAAGTACTTCGGGCCATACTTCTACAGGAAAGGTTAGTAATATTTTATATCTAACTCACTGCCGACCTTGACCGTGCCCCGCCGTGAAATTCACCCGTGACCCAGGCACTGTGTGCGTGCACAACCCTTGCCAACCGCGTGCGATTTTAGGTATTTGTTGTTGTTTTTCTTTAAAAGATCTTCATGAGATGTTTCGTGGTCGTGTTTGGTATGATTTGAAAGATAATTATAAGCACGTTCATGGAAAAATATTTTTGACTGGAAAAAAATTGGGCATAGCGGTCACGGTGAAAGCGGAGATAACTTGGGTTGTGGGTGCTTGGTGACAGCGTCCTCACGCGTCAGCGCCCGGGGTCTGGGTGTGTGGTTGGCAACGGCATGCAACGGCTCTGCACGAACGCCGCTGGGTGCATGGTTGTGAAAAAGTTAATGCGTCCATACACACCCACTAGACCACCGCGGACTGCCCAGCGCGGGCAAGTTGGCCTTCTGACAATGGGCCTGCCCAGTTACAATAATTATATTCCACCCACGACAAGAAAAATAATTGAGGAAGTGACTGTTCGGTGCGGGCAAACTGGCCTGCAGACAACATGTCTGCCCATTTGATAATATACTCCACCTACGACGCGAAAATGAATGAGAAAAGGATAGCAATGATCGCCTTGTGTATATAATCATGGCTATAATCACTCCTGTGGGCCTCTTTCTCTCCGAAAACCCCTCCAAAATGTCTGCCAAAAGAAATACTGTGTTCAGTGCACTTAAGTTAACGATGATACCCATGTGCACGGAAATGCCCATACGGCCTCCTCCCCAAACTTTGAAAAATCTCCCCATCCTCATCTTTGAGGCTTTGCAAGTGATCTACAACTGTCTGAAACCATGTGATGAGATCACAGTCATGGGGGAAGGGATCCCCCCCCCCCCCAACTTTTTTGCCAATTCCAGTTATGTTCCTCCCAGGTCATGGGTGGAATCCACGGAGGGCTCGGAATTATTATTATGCATGATGATGGAGATGAGGATGGTGGTAAGATGATGCTATGGAGGTCCGTGTGGTTTGGGACTGCGGAACAGGGCCGCATTCCACGCTTCCTGTCATAAATATCCCGGCATTAACCAGGCCCGGGAACTACGGCACCTGCAGCGCCGGCCGTGTAATCATCCACATCATAAGGCGTGTCATACGAAGGGAAACACCCCCAAAGTCGCACCCGTGAAGTGGGTGAATCTCGGCTGCGTGGCAACAGCCTGAACACTGGGCCCATAGCACACCCTCTCTGTATAGGAGCCGACCTAGATAGGAAAAATCCCGCTTTCCTCGGCTGGGACTCGAACCTGGGTCTCCCGGTCCATGGTCCGAAGTGCTAACCACTACACTACGGGGACCGGTGGGGGAAGAGAATTTGACGTGAATGACGTGAAACGTTGCGAAAAATTATCAGTTTACTAATAATTATTCAGATGTCAGGAATTATGCAAAGGTTGGCCAGGAACTGCCAAGAAGTTTCTGTGTTACTAGTGGTGAACGCTGAAGTCGTTTCTCGAATAAAGAGACAAAGGGATTTCGGGTTTTAGAAGCTAGGGGTAAGTTGGAAAGCCTTTGCTAAGAAAATAGATAGGATTGGTTCCTTGACCTCAAATGCATCTTCCCACTGTCTAGTCAGCGGAGTGGACGGAAGGTGCGTTACTGTTACGTGAGCTCAGGATTCCCGACTTTTTGATAATTTGTGCCAGTGTAATCTCTACGCCAAAACCAGCCCTATGAGGAGGTGTGTGTGTGTGTGTGTGTGTGTGTGTGTGTGTGTGTGTGTGTGTGTGTGTGTGTGTGTGTGTGTGTGTGTGTGTGTGTGTCTAAAGTCGCCGTCTAAAGATTGTAAAACTAGTTTCTTCCTCGTGTACCCAATATTTCTGGGTCCTGCCTCCTGTTGCAAATATCAGCATTACAGCGAAACAAATCCATTTTAACAATATTGAGATTCTTATTTTTGTCTACTATTCATCTCTGCATTTCTTGGAGCAGAGATATCGTTCATGCAAACTTAGCCAAATGTCAAAATGCATAACTGGAAAGAGACTCCAACGAGTCCGTTTGATTTCCGCCAATCGCAGCATTCGAAGTATTTACGTCACATGAACCGCTGTTCTTGCGCAAACTCACTCCCGGTCTGCAAAGAGACAAACAAGAAAGGTGACCTCCCTTTGAGTTCTGAAATTACAGTTGCCAGCACTTGATCCATAGACAGTGAATTTTGAGCCAAAGGTCTGCTTTTAGAATCGGCCTTTAGGAACATGTTGGACAAGCATCTCAAAAAACCGACTGCTTCCGTAACAGCTATAGTAACAATAATCATTTTAAAAGTTTAGTTAGGCAGTCAGAAGTTGCTGTGCACACACACACACACACACACACACACACACACACACACACACACACACACACACACACACACACACACACACACACGCGCACGCACGCACGCACGCACGCGCGCACACACACACACACACACACACACACACACACACACACACACACACACACACACTGGCGCGCACGCACGCACCCACACACGCACACACGCACACACTGGCACTGGCACTGGCATACACACACACACACACACACACACACACACACACACACACACACACACACACACACACACACACTTCATAACAGCAGAGAGAGAGAGAGAGAGTAAAAATAACTTTTCTCATCACACGGGTGGAAGATGGAGTTGTTTTTTACCTGAAAAAGATGAGTGACAGCTTGACGTGCCGATCCCAGGTGGTTCTCCGCTTCTTTGACATTTTGCGCAGTGCATTGTCAGCGCCGGCTCCAGCCCTAAGACCGGGGTCCAGTTTTGACCGAAAAAAGTCAATATCTTATACAGCAGTTAGCGGAGTGGATGGAAGGTGTGTTACTATGTGAGCCCATGTTTCGACTCTGCTCCTGTCAATGAAAAGGGTCCAACTCACAGAATTCAGCCAATCGCAGCACGATAAGCACAGCACGTGACGTGGTCTGGCAAACTTTTTGGCCAGACACTATGTACAGCGAGGGAAGCACACGTAGTTTGACATGAATGAAACGTGGAAACAAAGCAGTAAGTCCATTGGTGTTATTGGAAGAAAAAGACCTAGTAAAAAGAGTTATAGGCGGAAAAGTTGTGAGTTTACACCGATGCCCAGTACGGGTTCTTCGTCATGTTTCGACGCTCGGCAACTCCGTATCCCTCCTGTATGTCAAAACAAAGACCTTTGGTCAGCGTAGTTATTCATACCAGGGTCCGACTTGATGGAATGATCTCCCATCCCAGCATCCCATATCAATCAGATATGCAGACACAAAACCATCCTTCAAGAAACATCTAAAAACCTCTTCGCTGCCCTCAACCAATAACTGTTACCACATCATCATCTTGCTGGTCGTCGTCGTCGTGGTGTGCGTGCGTGCGTGCGTGCGTGTGTGTGTGTGTGTGTGTGTGTGTGTGTGTGTGTGTGTGTGTGTGTGTGTGTGTGTGTGTGTAGAAGCTGGGGGCAGGGGAGGCCGTGTATGATGCTGCACATCATGTGTTTGTAGTTAAATGTATGTGTGGAGGCAAGTTGTGTGTGTTTCTGGGTGAGTGAGTGTGTGTTGATTGTAAGGCGCCCTGAGCTCCCGCGTGAGGGAGAGTGTCCATTAAATACACATATTATTATAATTATTATAGTCTCAGCTAGCTGATTTATAGTGGCTAGATGCACACTTGCATAGTGCTTACTTACTTACTTAGGCCTCTGGCTCCAAGTGGAGCATAGGTCATCGACAACCCTTCGCCATCGCACTCTGTTCTGGGCTATTCTTGCCACTCCAGTCCAGTTGGTCCCCTGTTTATATAGCTCTGCCTCAGTGTCCCGCCTCCAGCTGTTGCGAGGCCGGCCTCTCTTCCTTTTCCCCTGCGGGTTCCATGTCAGGGCTTGGCGTGTGGTACTGGATGCTGGCTTTCTGAGGGTGTGTCCAGTCCAGCCCCACTTCCTCCGCAGGATCTGCTTGGCCACTGGTTCCTGCCCCGCCCGCTCCCACAGCTCTTCGTTCCGGATCTTCTCTGGCCATCGGATGTTGAAGATGCGCCTAAGACAGGTGTTGAGAAATGTCTGAATCTTCTGCTGCATCGTCTTCGTTGTCCTCCGTTGCATAGTGCTGACGCCCGTAAAATAATAGTTAGGCGTCAGGGCTTGGGTGGAGGATCCACTGAGCCACCAGGGAAAAGGTCGCCTCAACCACTTTTTGTCGTCACATAGGTTGCAGTCTCCGCCGCAACAGGAGAGCGTCCACTTGGTTTATTTTTAATCTTTTGTAAAGTGAGCGTATTAATCTGAAGTTAAGGCGTCTGCCGTCTCAAGTTTACCAGCAAAAAAAAAAAAAAAAACGACAGAGAATGATAAACTTTTGAAAGCTATCGCCTCCTGTGTGTAATTGCTTTCCGTGGCATTTTCAAACCCTCTCATATTCCCTCCCCCCCCCCCCCCACCCCGCTTTTCAAACTTTCAGTCCCGGTAAATTCTATATTTATCTTGCGCCAAATCAGCGTTTTCTTCTGTATGGAGGCGGGGACAGGCTTAACTTCACCGTTTGAGGGAAATCAGAAAGGTATCGAATACCAGTGCAATTTGGTCTCTATGAAAAATCCAATTTTCTGTTTTGTCACAGCTTCCTGCAAAGCCCCCCCCCCCCCCCCCCCCCCCCCCCCCGACCCCCCCTTACCCCCATACTTCCCCTTCTGAGATGTCAAAGAAGATATTGTCTTTTATCCCCCCCCCCCCCACGCCCCTCCCCGGTCGACACTTGAGAGACAATGGCGTAAGCAGTGAGCCTGGTAGCTCAGCGGGTGAAGCTTTCCAGAAAACAATTACGTGACGCGAGTCAGGTGTTCACACGCTTAGAAAACTCAATGTAGTTCACGAGCGCACTGGGGGGGGGGGGGGAGAGGGGGACGTGGGGGAGAGAGGGGGGGAGGGTGCTTAAAGGTTCATATTCCGACGTACAAAGCTCAACACTGGCTCCTGGGCCCGTATGCAAAACTCGAGGTTACACGGCTACGGGCCTAACCCAGAGTAGGACAAAAGAAACCCCAAAACAAAATTAAATTTTAAAAAAGGAAGCGAAGAAAGAAAGACAAATATCCTTCTATAACGGCATCGGCACCTTGCTGGAATGGACCAGCTTCCTGATTTGAAACTGACAAAAACAACAGAAAATTTAACCCTAGAGCTAGTTTAGTTCGAGGTTAGACTCTAACCCGGGGCTAAACTCCCTAACCCCGACTTTTACATGCGGGCCCTGGACTGTTATGGTAATGTCTAACGTTGTACAACTGCCAACCGCAACACAGGTAGTTAGATACGGCACACGAAAAAGAGAGGGGAACAACATAGGACGCTTTACTGAGGGGTGTTTTTATTGTGTTATAAGTGTGTGTTACTACATGCTATTAAATGATCGCACGCGCCTAGCCTTCACACCCCCTTCCTTACCCCCCTCCTACCCCCCCCCCCCCACCAAGTATAATGATTCATAAGCCACAGATGTAAGTTTATGGGGAGCCGGGATAGCCGAACGGTAGAGCGTTGGACTGTCAATGCGCGGGTCGTGAGTTCGAATCCCAGCTGGGGCCAAATATTTACACTGGTCTTTTATTCTAGTTGCTCCGTCTTTGACATCACCCATACGTAGTGGAAAAGGACGTTAAAATCACAACACCCCCCCCCGCCACCCCCACCCCCCCCCCCGCCACCCCCACCCCCCCCCCGCCACCCCCCCCTCCCCCCTGGTAATTTTTATGTTCAGGTACTGTTTGATTTGAGTTGTACTGGACAAATGTTATTGGCTGTTTTGAAATGGTTTTGTTTGTCGCTGATAATTCACACACGCACCTAATTCAAATCACAAACATTTCGTCCATCTGAAGCATCAGAACCATTACTGATCAGAAAATATGATTTGATGTTTCCGGGTTGCTTGATAAGTCTTGATGTATGGGTGTTGCTTGCTGGGCATAATGTTGCAATACGGCACTGGCCGTTTGTAAGTTATGAGGTTGCTTATCTTCTCAGTTACATGGCCGGACCCATCACAATTTCATTTTATCGATTCGATGGAAGTGTGTATGTGCCTGTGTGTGTTGGGGGGGGGGGGAGGTGGCAGAAAGAGATAACATGACTTTTTATCTGTGATTTTTTTTTAAAGTTTAAGATCCTGAATTTTTCTAAAGTTTAAGAATCTTGTATTTGCTGGGGGTATTAAAGCCATTCAACAAATACCACTCAAGTCTTAGGAGCAAGAGCCCGACCACTCGAGGTCCCTCATATGGTAAGACTGATTACAACGAACAAGCCACTGCACACCAGTAGCAGCCACTTCAAGCCACTATTACGCAATGCACGCTAGGCAGATTGTATAATAGTGGCTTGATGTGGCTCCGCTGTAGATTGCATAATAGTGGCTTGATGTGGCTCCGCTGTAGATTGCATAATACTGGCTTGATGTGGCTCCGCTGTAGATTGCATAATAGTGGCTTGATGTGGCTCCTAGTGATCGAGAGATTTCAAGAAAAAAATGCGGTATTTTGCATGGGCTGTCAGGAGTTATGGGTCAGGGCCCGCATGTAAAAGTCGGGGTTAGGGAGTTTAGCCCCAGGTTAGAGTCTAACCTCGACTGAACTAAACTAGCACTTGGGTTAAATTTTCTGTTCTTTTTTGTTTTAAATCAGGAAGCGGGTCCATTCCAGCAAAACATTTGTAAAAGACAGCTCGTCAAAGGAATGACGTACAAATTAAGCATCACGAACTCAACACATTTACTGCACAGGGTAGGAACGACTTTTTAAACAGGTTTTTATGGCACACAGGAACTCTAAAACGCCTACCACTAGGCAATCTTTCAAAATGACGGTGCAATGGACACCATCCTAATCCAAGGTTCAGCTTTTGCTGACAACGAAACGTCACCATTTGAACTTCACTACACCACGTTTCTTCCACACTGATAGAAATTTTGTGTAAAACCGTTAATGTGTTCGATTATATTCAGAAACCTCTGTGTATGCTATTGTCCCGTTTCACAGACATGCCACGTGTGGGCCGAACAGAAACAAAGACAACGACCATTAAAACTTTGTTCCAAAATTAACCCTTTCCGCACTAGCTACCACCATATGTCTGGCACCGGCTACCTGGATCCCGTGGTGACATCGCACCATTTCAGGGGCGTAGGAACCACGGGGGCCCTGGGGGCCCAGGCCCCCGTTCGATTTTTGGAAGGGGGGGCCCGAATATCTTTGGGCCCCCCTTGCTTTTGATAAGAGGAGAGGGGCCCACCAGTGGTGGGGCCCTCCTGCTCTGCTGTCGCAGGACACAATCCTTGCCAGTCAACACACACACACACACACACACACACACACACACACACACACACACACACACACACACACACACACCTTCTTCACCCCGGCCGTATGGCTCACCCGACTTAGTGGGCCCCCCTTCCTCTCAGCATCTTCCTACGCGCCTGCATTTTGGCCAAGTGATTTGATATTTACTAATTTAGGGGAAGTGTTGCTTGCATGTTGTACTTCACTTTGACGTCACTTTCAGCAGGTTGCCAAGGAAACGTGACAGCAGACATGTTGGAAAGGGAGGTAAAATGTAAACAAACTGTTACGACTTTAGTCTTCGCTCGGGTAGAATGAGTTAAAAGCCACGAGACCGTAACAAGAAAGGGATATAACTGATTGATATATTTTGTTGCCCTTGTTTGACTGCGCGGGGGGCTATCAGAACAAAGACACCATCAGTCCTAATCCAGCGTTTTAGCTTTTGCTGACAACGAACGTCACCATCTGAACTTTACTGCACCGCAAACGTAACCATCCTGAACCAAGTTGTTTAGCTCTCAACATTTGAACTTTACTACACAACAAATGTAATAGCCACAAAACGGAGTGTGTTTTTAGCTGACCCTCGGACATGAATCACACGTCGGTCGTACTCGGCAACGGAGAATAATTGCCGAGAGATTGAAGCCAACAGAGAGAGAGAGAGCATCATCCGATATCAGTGATGCAGAACCAAGCGCTGCCCCCGCGTCCCTTGGGGCTGTGGTAAAATTGATTCAGTCACAGACATATCAACAAACAATCCCATTTGCACGGCGTTAGGTCTTGCTCACAGTCGCGCTTCGCTCCCGCTGCACGCTGACCGTGTGCTTTCTTTTTTTCCGCCTGACTTCTGCCCAGCGCTCTATTGCTAAGTCCGTGACGTGGTTACATTACGGTACCCCTCCCCCCCCCCCACCCTCCACGCTTTCCCCCCTCTGATCATAAGTATGTACCCGCTTGGAAACCATCATCATTAGCTTGCTTTACGTCCTATGGCTTTTCGCCCTTAAGGACAGGTTGTTCCTGGCATGTGTCTTTGGCTGCTTGGCTGGGCGAGTGTCTTTGGGGTGTGTGAGGTTGCTTGGAAAACCCATACGCTACACCCTTTCATGGATGTCGCCTTCACAATGACAAGGGGATTTGGTGTAGTGGTTAAGGTATCCGACTTCGGATCCTTAGCCGCCCGGTTCAAATCCCTGGTGGGCAGGAATTTGGATGGATTTTTTCCTCACGAAATCGAGTCAAAATTCCGTGTAGACTTGTTTACGGTGCTTGTCACGCCCTCGCGTACACACGCACGCACAAATATCAAGTGCACACGCTAAAAATCCCACGTCCATCTTTTTGGAGAAGAGTAGGCTGTGGCCGGTCACGTGGCGTTGTCGGAAAACAGAAACACACCCACAAGAGTGAATAGCAGGGTGGAGGTTTGCATATAAAGTAGCGCTAAGCGGCAACAGGCTTTCACTGTTTCGTCATCCAGCCCTGCGGCGCCATGAGCATTTCAGAGGAGACGGATATGTGCGCCGAGGAGAAGTCTACCATACACCAGACCATACAATAGCATGTGCTGCACTATTGGGTTAGTTCACTCGGTTTCTTCTTCTCTGAAAACACGCGTTCAGTCACGATTCAAGTTTCCAGCAACGCCGGTGGCATCAGTGCGCAAACACCGCTGGCGGGTGCTACGAAAGAGGGCAGAAGTCAGGCGTCGAAAGAAAAAATGCAGTCGGTCATTCGTGAGGTGTCTGACCCGAATCCCGAGACAGGATTCCATAAAAATGGAAATGCAATGAGTCAGTGGTAAATGAGTCAGCCACAGCTACCTCCAGGGAACAGTAATGTATTGTATTTTTGACATAAAACTCGACACGTTAGACGCATTTTCTTGGAATCTGAGCCCACCATCTTCCTCTTGGTCAGGCAGCCGGAAGCGGATGTCGATTTAACAATATTAAACTGTGTGAGTGTTCTTCCCCTTGGGCCAGCGTTTTGTTTCGCGTTCCTCTACTTCGCGGCTCTGTCATCCGTTTTCGTGATGATGTTTATGACAGTCCGAAGTTTGTCCTAGACAGTAGGTGATGAAAATGTCGGTGTCTCATGGGCGGGGGTGCGTCCGGGATGGCCAAGGTGGTGGAATGTTGGACTTTCAATGGTCCGGCTATGAGATAAACGACTGAGGCAACAATTTTGTTCTGGGTTTTTCCTCATTGCCCCCTCTTTGATATTGACCTTATCATGAAGCTGATGCTGGAGATGATCTGATATAGCACACGGCATCCCCCCTAGCTGAGTGCTCACGGCGCTTGGGGGTGGGGGGGGGGAGTGTGGGAGGGGGGGGACGGAGATAGTTAATCGAATGATTCGCTGAAGAGATGAGTCATCAATCGTTTCCAGAATAATGATAATAATAATGATAATAATATGGGTATTTAAGGAACGCCCTCTCTCCTGCAGGAGCTCAGGGCGCCTTACAATCAACACACGTTCTCATTCACCGAGAAACCGGCACACGCAACACGCCTCCACACATACATTTAACTACAAACACATAATGTGCAGCATCATGCACGGCCTCCCCAGCCTCCGGCTTCTACACACACACACACACACACACACACACACACACACACACACACACACACACACACGACCAGCAAGAAGATGATGTGGCAACAGCTACTGGTTGAGGGCAAGTGAAGAGGTGGGTTTTCAGAATTTACTTGAAGGATGGTTTCGTGTCTGCTTACCCGCATCCTTCACTGACTAAGGCCGAAGAGAGTGATTAAAGAACGTTCGACACGCTGACAACCCAAAACCATACCACGGGCATGAACTGTGGTGTCGCACCAAGCTGCTCGCAGTGCAAGTTGAGATGACGGCAGGCCCCAGGATCCGGAACGACCGAGATGCCGAGAGAGCGATAGACCGAAATAAATGTTTCATTCAGCACCGCCGTCCGTTGTCACCTTGATTCATACCTCGCTCGTGCGTTGGCCGGTCCGGGTTGTCAGCAAGGGCGGATGACTAAGAATTGGCTACCGCTCACGTGGATTCTTTCTGCCTACACGGACCTGGGGGTGTTTCTGCGATGATGCAAGATTGTAGCTTCCCACTCGATCCGGTTTGTCCCAGGGGATTAAACTGTGTTTGTGGAGTAGCGTACTTTTTTAGTTGTTCCCGTGGTCACTCAATTCTCCTCCCAGGAATCAAGGTTGTTGTTGTTGTTGTTGTTGTTGTTGTTGTTGTTGTTGTTGTTTGGGGGGTCTTTTGTTGTTGTTTTTTTATGGTACACGCATGTTTAGTTGCATGCCTACATACATAGCCGCATACAACCATATCCGAAAAGATTTAGCCGCGAAATGGTCTTTGTTGCTTTCGCGGCATAAACCCCTAAATAACTAAAAAACTAACTAAATAACTAACTAACTAAATACCTAACTAACTATATAACTAACTAACTAAGTAACCGAAAAGATACATGCAAGGACCAAGTACACACACACGTGAGTGGACACAGTGACATAGACAGACCAATATCATAGACCGGTCTTCTGGGTCACCTGCGGTCCTGCTCACCCCGAATCATGCGCTCCTGATTATCGGCCAATCGCTGCCATCACTGCCCGTCCCTGCTGCCACCTATCGGAACCATCACCTCACCCCGACTGTCCTCAAACGATGAGGCGGCGCAGTTATCTGCCCCTTCCTATCCCATCGAGCGCTCGGAACGTTTGTTTCGGCGCGACAACCTAAGCACTGTGGAGTGCTGTCGATATCCTAAACGCTTTGGATTGTTACGGCGCGAAATGCCCGCTCAGGTTTCGCGTCATCACGGTGTGGGCGGGATGCGGACAATCACGGGCCTCTTTCACAGGCCTGCGCTTGCTGCTGTGTTCTCGATCGCTGTCTCTTCCGTAAAGGGAGTTGCAAAGGGGAATGTAACTCTTTCAAGAGTGATGCTCCTTTTCTTCGGATATCTTCCACCATGCCTCCAGTCAGGTTCTACTCTTGCCAGGCCCTCCAGGCAGTTTGTTTGTTTGTTTGTTTGTTTGTTTGTTTGTTTGTTTGTTTGTTTGTTTGTTCGTCCATAACAGGATCTAATGTTAAACTTGGGAATTTTCTCCTGGGTGGGGATGGGCATTAATGTTGAGTCAGGTTCAGCCACTGCTAGGCCCTCCGGAGACAACAAAATGTGTTGCTACACGCCACTTACTACACCACGACACCCCACTTACTACACCACGACACCCCACTTACTACACCACGACACCCCACTTACTACACCACGACACCCCATTTACTACACCACGACACCCCACTTACTACACCACGACACCCCACTTACTACACCACTACACGCCACTTACTACACCGCTACACGCCACTTACTACACCACGACACCCCATTTACTACACCACGACACCCCACTTACTACACCACTACACCCCACTTACTACACCACTACACCCCACTTACTACACCGATCGAGAGAAACCGATCAAGCATTACAGAAATAAAGAAATGCCCTCAGCTCGCGCGACGATTTCTGCCAGTTCCCAGCGAAAGAATTAAATTAGCCCCACTCTCCTTCTAACCGTATTTGAATACCAGTCTGGACGATTGGCACCCACAATACGTTAATGCCGTCCTTTTTAACTGGCTCAAGCGGAAGAGCGTCGCTCCTGTGGACCCTTTTTTCTCTAATTATTTCCTGACAAGGTCCTGAAAGTCCTGAAGTTTTACCCTTAAAAAAAAAAAAAAAAATAGAGAATAAAAAGAAAGACCTGTAGAGACAGGGACGTTTCGGGACTCTCAAGAAGACTTGAAAACCAAAAGAATTACTTTAAGTCTTATAAATATACAACTATAACAAAAAACATTTAAAATAAAAATGGGTGTAATGCCCATTTAGAAAATCTCATAAAATTGTCCCAAGATCTCCCACAGGAGGAAGGGACTTAAAACGTATATATTTCATTCACTCATTCAGCGTCGCCCCTGTGTCGTAGACCCGTCAGTGAAGCGGGACTAGCACGCGTTGTCTTCTCACGTGGCCCGACCCATGTGCCGTGCACGTCGCAGTACCGACGTGAGTTGAGTGGCATAGCCTTTCTTGTCACTTCTTTGATCACGGTCACATAGGTGTACAGGAAGAGAGCCAAGTAACAAAGGAGTTAATGAGTGTCCAATTTATCTTCTATCACCCAGTGACGTCACCAAACTGAAGCTGTGGTTCAAAAACATAATTTTTACGTTGCTCCTTAAGAAGCAGTAGATGACCTTCCCCAACAATTTTGTTCACTGAGTTTCAATCGCACATAGACACACACGCTAGCGCAAACACGCACGCATACAAACACTGATAACTTGACGCGGGTTAACGTGTCGTTTTTATTGTCTTCAGTTCGACATTTTTCAGAACAGAAAGCACAACTTGTACACACACACACACACACACACACACACACACACACACACCGGAAGGCCACCGCAGTTAATGTGACTTGGTGTGTATGCTACTTTCGTTTTCCCTGGCTCTTTTCCCATGGCTTTGCGGACCATCCATCGTAGAAACGTCCTGTGTCAACAGAGGGATAAGTGTATCAACAACAAGAACAATAGATCCTTGGCGTATTCAGACAGACAATACACAGCAGACAGCGGCAATGTTCATGGTCAGCAGAGCATATGGCCGAAGATAAATATTGAAACGCAATCACATCAAATACAATACACTGTGGTTTTCTACATCACGCTACTCTCGCTGCGACTCGGCGCTTTCTTCGTGAGACTAGGCCGGCCAATAGACAGCCAGGAAACACTGTGACAATAGTCATTTGCATTACACAGCCACAATGCACCCTTGACAGCAGGTACGCGCTGTGAGAAATAATCATTCGACGCCAAGCACAATGCGTTCTCCGGTCTAGCTCACGTGCTGACTGGGTGCTTAGTTCGTACGACCAGCCATTAGACAGCCAATGTGTGTTGTGATAAGTACTCATTAATGTGCCTCAAAATGCTGCCCTTCCTCTGTATGTATGTGTGTGTGTGTGTGTGTGTGTGTGTGTGTGGTGTGTGTGTGAGAGAGAGAGAGAGAGAGAATTGAAATAACTTTATTTGAAAAACGGTGGAAGCTTTTGGTCTTGTGACCAATTTTCAAACTTTCCCGCGTTCAGAGAGAGAGAGAGAGACTCAAGACACTTTATTGATAGGCCGGCGGCCCCTACAAGTTAGTTACAGTGGACGCCGGATATAAGCAACTCGGATATAAGAAAACTCGGTTATTGCCAACGGAATTGTTTTCCCCCGGCCAAACTCTTCTTTATTATTGTATTACAAAAACTCGGATACAAGAAACTCGCTTATAAGAAAACTCGGTTTTAGGAAAGCAAATTTCTTGTCCCGCTTGATACAAAAACTCGGATATAAGAAACCGAAAGTACATTTCCAAGAAAATTTTACTCATTCTAAGAAAACAGGTCACTTAGGACAGGCACATGATGGCGCATGATTTTCTTTTCTTGAATTGGTTCTTTACCATTGTGTTCCGTGCAAAATTGAATGTTGGCAAGAAGAAAAAAATACGAGATGCATTTTTGTTGTTCTATTGTTATATGTTGTTTTTATTATTATTTTGGTTTTTTGCCTGATTGGGAGCTCAGTCTCTCTCTCTCTCTCTCTCTCTCTCTCTGTATGTCTGTCTCTGTCTACAGGGCTCGCGTTAAGGAGAATAAAACTATCAGTATTAGACTAACTGTTGATCAATTCCTTTCTTTGACAATATACGTGGTCCATCTTTCCTCCATCCCCCTTCCCCCTCCCAACAGAAAAAAAGCTAATTTGCAGCTTTTTTCAGCCAAATTAGACACGGAAAGCATCGCATATCATGCTCTAATGGGACGAGTGTTTTATAGATCAAAAGTTGATACATAATGCACTTTTAATATATCCTATAAATACAAGGGAATTCTCTCTCTCTCTCTCTCTCTCTCTCTCTCTCTCCCCTTAGTTCTTTTTGTTTGTTTGTTTGGTTGGCTGGTTGGTTGGTTGGTTTGGTTGTTTTTTTTTGTTTTGTTTTTTTGTTTTGTTTTTTCTTACCACATGACCGCCAGCGCTACAGTTGGGAAGCAAAAACAGTATTTTCATGTTCAAGACAAAAAAATCTGACACTGAAGGACACAAGCGCACTGGTGTATATTAACTCTACACATATATATTCTGTGCAGGTCTTTAAGAGAAACCAGATATTTCTTAATTTAATGCAAAACATACACGAACTGAGAAAAAAGAAATGTTTTAAACCTTTTTTTCACTGAACTCGGTTATAAGAAATATTTTTCAAAATACTTTTCTTATATCCGACTTTCAGATATAAGAAAACTCGGATATAAGAAACCAAAAAATTCACATCCCCCTCGAGTTTCTTATAACCGGCGTATACTGTAGTTAGTTATTTAGGACTTTACGCCGGCGGCCCCTACAAGTGGATACGTGACAAGATGGTTGTGGTGGAAGCAAAAAAGATATAAACAACAGATTAGACTGACCTAAGACTGTTCAGAGTAATGAACACACACACACACACACACACACACACACACTGACAGTGTGCAGTGCGCACGGACGCACTGCGTTGAAAGGGTTTAATACCCTAAGAGGAAAGGGTTAATACCCTAGGATGGCCTGCCGGCCCCTGAGAATCAGAGAGAGAAAGAACTGAAATAAACTTTATTTGAAAACGGTGACCAATTTTCAAACTTTCCGTTCAAAGAGAGAGAGAGAGAGAGAGTTTGCTGCACTTCAATCAAGTTTGTTAAGAATGTTGCCTTTCATATTTTTAGGAAAAAAAATTGCTCGCCAATTCAAGCTCATACATATAATCTTAAAAATAGAAAAAAAAATACCCACCCCTTTCATGGTTTTCTTGTTTTTGGTTTTTCTAGCTGGCTCCCGGTTCACGGGAGGGCTTGTGTCACGCCTGGTCGTTTCCTGTAACAATATATCAAGAACCGAATTATTCCTCAGTCTAAGATTTCAGAGAGAGAGAGAGAGAAAGGGGGGGGGGGGGGGTCGGGTCATTTGACATGCAGATTTTGAGTTAGAAACCTAAAATCCAAATTCCAAATCTGACGCAACGCCCTCGAAACGTCTCCCCGGCGTAGCGGTCTCTGTCGACCTCAGATCAAAGGGCCGCCGGCGGGTACCGCGCATAGCGGGGAGCCGACCGCTGGGGGGTATTGGAAGTGGGGTGTGGTAAAGACAGGCCAGACACGTCTACGTCCGCTTTAGCACGTATGAATTTCATAGCTTAATTAGCGTACGAGCAGATATTTTATAGAAGTATTGTCTAAGCATTAAATTCATTATTAGGGTGACTACAGTAAAAAGTACCATTGTACCGTGAAATTAGTCATTTTACAACACTCTCCTTTAAAACCAGCGGCTTCATCAAACAACAATAAGATGCAAAAAAAAACACAACAACAAACAAACAGCTGATTTAGGTTGTTCAAATGGACTCGGAAAATTCACTGACTGATTACAAAATAGTTAAACGCCCGTTTCAGTCACGATAACCTCGGCACTCTCCCGCCTGGAATTTGAAATGTAGGTTTCTTCTTTCGGCTCAAATCTACATGTTTGAATTCTGTGTTCGAATTTGAATTGCACATCGTACTGGGCTTACACATAATCATGCATGTAATCAAGGTAAAAGGTACTCACCGGTGTCTGACATGTGTTGAGGTCTGTCATGTGCCCACGGTTGAAATCCGGCTCTTCTTGTGTGGATTGCTCCCGGCATTGCTGTTTCCGAGTCAGCCATCGGGCGCCAATCGCAGCGTTTATCCTCTCAGTTTTTGGCCGTGGGCGGGGGGTGGAGGTGTTGGCAGGAGGAGGGGCGTGGCCGGGTTTATGGGATGGTGACACTACGGCTGGGTGTGGCGGTCCATTTCGGTACTTGATAAGAAGAACACCCGACGGAAATCGTTTGGCGTGTGTTACGTAAGCAACATCCGGATTAGGCCAAACCCGTCACCATCTAGGAAGGTTCGGCAGTATGGGCCGGCGCCAATCAGCCGTATAGCGTTCGAGTCTGACGCAGCAGATCAAGTGCAACGAGGCGACAACCGTCTGTCACGTTTTGTCATGGTTTCCGTTGGTGTAATGTCATGGTGTGTGTGGCACGGTCCCGAGAGAGGGGTTGGGGGACTGTGAAGAATGGCATGTAGTGACGGTCGGCCATAATTAATACACATGAACAACACAGGTCAAAGCTCTCTTTTTTCAAATCAAGTGTATTTCGAGCAAGTCTCGCTTTATTTGCCGTACAAGATGCGTACTGGGGTAGCAAGTCAGTGCTGTGCAGCAGAGTATTGTGTAGCAAGTGGGTTAACAGAGTATCGGTGTAGCAAGTGGGGTGTAGTGGTGTAGCAAATGGGGTGTCGTGGTGTAGTAAGTGGGGTGTAGTGGTGTAGTAAGTGGTGTGTAGTGGTGTAGTAAGTGGGGTGTCGTGGTGTAGTAAGTGGGGTGTCGTGGTGTAGTAAGTGGGATGTCGTGGTGTAGTAAGTGGGGTGTCGTGGTGTAGTAAGTGGGGTGTCGTGGTGTAGTAAGTGGGGTGTCGTGGTGTAGTAAGTGGGGTGTCGTGGTGTAGTAAGTGGGGTGTCGTGGTGTAGTAAGTGGGGTGTCGTGGTGTAGTAAGTGGCGTGTAGCGACACATTTTTATATATGCCCTCCGGGCAATTTGTTTGTTTGTTTGTTTGTTGAAAACAAATGTGACACTTGGGATCTCTTCCGGGGGCATTAATGTTGAGTCAGTGCAGATCTATGCAGACATTTTTGCATTCCTGCATTTCCTGCAGTTAGCAACCTTTTGCGTTCAAACAACTAACATTAAGCAGAATTATAACTTTATACCCCTCCCGTAAGCATTTGGGAATTCAGCGCGGGTTAAGGGCTGACTCCACACACACACACACACACACACACACACACACACACACACACACACACACACACACACACACACACACACACACACACACACACCCATTAAAAGCTACTCAATTAAAACAGTTCAGTACAGACATTCACAATATCACAACAGAAATCGACTGCAGTTAAGAACATACGATCATGCTAAAACACACACACACACACACACACACACACACACACACACACACACACACACACACACACACATACACACACACAGAGTTAGATCTCTCAAACACACGGCCTACACATGAATTTGAAACTGAAATTGAAAATAGAAAATAGAAAATAAAAACCACACATGCATACGAACGCACAAAAACTTTAGCGAATGTCGCAACTCCTCCTCACGATGCATCCCTCCGAGAAAAGAATCAAGTGATACTTTTTTCCCCATGAGGATTAACGCGAAAGCGAACAGACAAAAGTAAACTGCCTGCTACGATAGGAATGGGCAATCCAATCTTCACACCAGTTCATAGATCGATGCTTTAAAAGTGTATAATTTCAACATGACCGGGCTTCACAAAAACAGCTTTTGTTTTGGAACAATTGTGCTCATCAATGCATACGTATAAATAGTCTGTCCTGGTGATGAATAGGGGGAGCCGGGGTGGCCAAATGATAGAGCGTTGGACTTCCAGTGCTCGGGTCGTGAGTTCGAATCCCGGCCGCTGAGGCCAAATATTTGTGCTGGCTTTTTCATCGTTGCCCCGTCTTTGATATCACCCGTATGTGGCGGAAAAGGACGTTAAACCCCCAAACAGCAAAAATTATTTTAAAAATATAGGTTAGGTATTGGGTGGCGCTGCACCGCGGCGACGCGCTTCCCCCGGGGGAAGCAACCCGAATTTCCCGAAAGGGATAATAAAGCAGTTAAAAACACACACACACACACACACACACACACACACACACACACACACACACACACACACACACACACACACAAACACCCACCCCACGGCTTCGTGGTTAATAGAGCGCTAAAAGGAAAACACTGCCGTTTTCTGGCTGTTCGAGCAAAAATTCTGACAACCTGAAACTCTTCTATTCAGCTAGTAAAAGGTAAAACTATCAATCGCCTCGATTTTCAATTTGCGCTTAGTGTTCTGTTGGTTCAGTGCCAGGGGCATGAGAGCAATGAAATGAAATGAGATGAAACTTTATTCTCCAAGGATAAAAAGATATATAGGTAAAAAGACCTGTCTGCTATCTTGTCCTTGCTAAACCAGGAAAACAACACTGCCCCCCCCCCCCCCCAAAAAAAAAAAAAAAAATCACACGCACAGATATACGTGGAATTAGACCAAGACCAATGCAGTACAAAGAAGCATAGTGCTAAAACGGGAGAGAGAGAGAGAGACAGACAGACAGACAGACAGACAGACAGAGACTAGGACGCGAGTCCGGGACTAAGCTGTAAATAGAACGAGATGCATACACGGAGACTAAGGCAAATTTACGACTGTTTTAGGTACTGAACGTCTCATGCACGCTGATGACATTCCCGGCCTAATATGTCTCAGACTAGAGTGTCAGACTAGGCTAAATTCTTTTCGTGCATTAGACCCCAAGTGTCTGCGTCAGTGAGTGGTACATTACGCACACAACCACTCGCGCCCATACCGCTCGCAACCAGACAACACCAGACGCGGAAAACGCACACAATACGATATGAAATCTTTACCACAGGCACTCAGACACTTCACTATACATACATTTAACACATGCAGGTGCGCAAGCACTTCCGTCTGTCGCGGCACATGTCAGGCGACCTGGTGGCAATTACTGACTAACTACCAACTCAAAATGGTTGACATTACAAACGTGAGAGAACAGTCTTGTGATGGTTTGTGAGGGTAGATCAGAGCCCGCACGTAAAAGTCGGGGTTAGGGGGTTTAGCCCCGGGTTAGACTCTAGCCTCTAACTAAACTAGATCTAGGGTTAAATTTTCTGTTTTTTTGTTTGTTTGTTTTTTTTTAAATTTTAAGTCAGGAAGCAGGTCCACTCCAGAAAGGTGCCTATGCCGTTATAGAAGGATTTCTGTCTTTCTTTCTTCGCTTCCTTTTTTAGTTAATTTTGTTTTGGGGTTTCTTTTGTCCTAGTCTTGGTTAGGCCTGTAGCCGTGGGTTAAATTAACCTCGAGTTTTACATACGGGCCCTGGTCGACACGTTGAACGATTTGTGAGGGTAGATCTGTTGGGAGACAGGCATTTTAACTCTTTTCCTACCGAGTAAGTTCGGGGGTTGTGCACCCGTGGCCTCACTAAAAAAAAAAAAAAAAAAAAAAAAATCATGATTAATTTAAGTCTGCATGGAGTTAACCCTTAGCATCCCCAGCCCGACCACTCCCCGACCCACTATATGATAAGACTTGTTAAGAAGAACAAGCCACTGCACATCAGTAGGAGCCACTTCAAGCCACTATGGCACAAGGCGTGCGCCTTCCCCGCTTGGCCCGAGACCGCTGCAGATTGCATAATAGTGGCTTGAACTGGCTTCCAGTGAAATGATTTCAAGTAAAAAAAAAAAAGAGAGAGAGAGAGAGAATTTTGCATGTCTTTTAAGAGTATTCTTGGCTTAGTGGATGTGTAGCACTTTGATTAAACTCGTGTTCGCTGCAGTAAGAGCCGTCAAGGAACGTTTAATCTTGCCTGATTTTCGCATACAGGGCCAAAAGTTTAAAAAAAAAAAACACATTCCAAAACGTGGAGTACTCGTGTGCGGTATTAAATGTGTTAAACACAGAGGGTTTCAGAAAGCGTGGCAGGATGGTGGTATAAAGCGCCAAAAGTAAAAACGAATCCAAAACGTGGAATATTCGTGTGCGGTACCAAATGTGTTAAGCACAGAGGTTTCAGAAAGCGTGGGAGGATGGGGGCTGGTGGCAAAATGAAATATAGTACAAGAAGGGGGAAAAAATAAGCCTACTGAGACAAAAAAAGATTGGAGGGAAAAGCAGGCGAAGAATGGCAGAAGAAAGCTTGCCACTTTATTCTCTGCCCCCATCAATCATTCTCTGGCACCCATAGCGCCCAGACTAAGCGTTGGGTCGATGGTGTCCTTCATCCCTACAAGTTTATTGGCAGTTTATGTCGCTAGACGCTTCAGCTGTAAGCACCGTGACCTTTTTCCGCCCGTAGATATGCTAGGGGGATGAACACGTGACCGTTGCAGTACGACGAGTAGAGGGTGGTACGAGAAGGCCGTCGACATCAGGCCGATGAAAAGGATCTGACTGATTTTCGCGAGATACGACCAGCTCGAGATAAGTGTTCCTCGTGCCAGGAAAGACGTCAGTCTTTAAAAGTTCTTCATTCCAAGTGCTGTGTCGCTTTTATCGCTGAATGAGTGTGTGATTGTGTGTGTGTCAGAAGCAGAGAGATAACATGACTTTTTATCTGATTTTTTAAAGTTTCAGATCCTGAATTTTTCTAAAGTTTCAGAGTCTTGTACAGTATTTATTGTTCCCTGTTTGAACCAGGGGAGCGGGGATAGCCGAATGGTAGAGCGTTGGACCTTCAATGCTCAGGTCGTGAGTTCGAATCCAGGCTTGGGGCCAAATAGTTGTGCTGGCCTTTTTCTCGTTGCCCCGTCTTTGATATCAACCATACGTGGTGGACAAGGACGTTAAACTCCCAAACACCCACCCCAACCCCTGTTTGAACCAGCCGACATTTGACAACAACAACAAAAATTGCATTGAATCAATTCACTGAAAGAGAGCGATAATTATCAGCAGGAAATGTTGCAAGACACGTTCGACGGGATAAACTGCCAAAAAGAGGAGATTTAAAAAATTATGATTATAATAATCACACAAACTCGCCCTGTTAATGGTTCTGGTCCGGTCCAATCTCGCAAAGCTCGGTCGGGTCCTTTTCGGCAGCCCTCGAACTGACTCTAGTCACGTGTTTATCCCCCGTGATGCAAGGAGGGGGATGGGGTGGGTATAAAAAACACATTTTCAGGTGACGGTTAGATCGGTGATCCCGTGTGTAGGCCGTGTTATTGCGAAGAATGCATTCTGGAATGATTTGATGGGTTGGGTATGAGAAATAAAACAGGTAATGTTCTGTGAGTTACGAGCTAGGGGAAGCACAAAAACTTGGAACACGTTTTTTTCCGCCAAGCCGTTATGTCTGCAATGGGTGTTTGTTGATCAAACGAAGAGTCGTAGGCCAGGACCGGTAAACTACACTTTGCAGAAAGAACAGAGAAAAAGCAAAATCAGAAAGAAAAAAAAAAGAAAAAAAAAACGGTTTTCTAAATCCGGAAGCTGAAAACTAAACATCCTGGTGCAGTCAAGGCTCGAACTGATATATAATCCCGGCTGGGACAAAATATTTGTGCTGGCCTTTTTCACCTTGCCCCGTCCTTTGATCTCACCCGTATGTGGTGGGAAAGGACGTTAAACCTTCAAACTCCCCACCCAACCGATACAATTTTAATTCACTATGTTAACTACATCAAAACTTGATGTGAGTAGATTACTATATGCTAAAGCAGACTAGGCGTGGATACAATTTCACCCTGAAGAACTCAGGTTCGAACTGACGCGTAGGCCTATATGTCATGATAATAATATGCGTGACAATACATGTATAGGTTTCATGTGATATGTATGAAAGATTGATGAGAATAGATTAGTTAGAGGTGTCTAGGCGTGGAGACCATGAAGATGTTATGATTCGAAGTGATAGATGAATGATACTATCAATGTTAATGAACTTTGTATGAAATATAGATTGTGACTTGACAGTTACAGTGATTGAGTAGCCGACTAATTCTGGATATGGGCGACAATATTTCATTACCCATATTTAACCATATATAGGTTCCGATGTCGTTGGTATTACAGGGGGGAGGGGGGAGAGGGGGAAGGGGGGGGGAGAGGGGGGAGATGAGGGTTGTAATCAAAATGGACGCAAGTGTTTCCGGTGCTGTTCACCGTCAAACGTTTGGCCAGTGAGTGCTCTCAGGCAAAGCTACATGTTTGAAATAATTATAAGCATGGGCAATACACGTCTTCGCATTGTAGTTACCAGGCATTGGTCACAGACTTTATGTCCAGTTGATAACGGCTCATTTCTTTCACGCCGACAGACCAAAGTTAAGCCGTTGCAAACACTGTGTGCTATTCAAATTCAAAATGGAAACACTCTGTGCTACTCAAATTCGAAAGTAGAAACACTCGGTGCTACTCAAATTTGAAAATGGAAACACGCGGTGCTACTCAAATTTGAAAATGGAAACACTCGGTGCTACTCAAATTTGAAAATGGAAACACTCGGTGCTACTCTAATTTGAAAATGAAAACACTCGGTGAAAGAAATGGGCCGTTATCCTCTAATTCAAAAATGGAAACACTCGGTGCTACTCAAATTCGAAAATGGAAACACTCGGTGCTACTCAAATTCGAAAACGGAAACACTCGGTGCTACTCAAATTCGAAAACGGAAACACTCGGTGCTACTCAAATTCAAAAATGGAAACACTCGGTGCTACTGTTTGGAAACACTCTATCCTGGCGGTGCTACTTTTGAAGCGATGTAGCACAGGAAACGCTAGTAACCATTTCGATTACACCCCGTGGGTAGCTTCTTCACCAGAGAGCAACAGAGTTTGAATCGCACTAGCGCTCTCCGCAGTCTTAGTTAATCCCCGTGTTATCCTCGCTTGCGTTGGCCTTGGTTTATGCCGACCGATCCATTGGCATTGTTGTTGCCACTCGGGTTTCTGTTAAAAGGCGAATCGTGAAAATTACGGAGTAAATAAGCCCGTCATCCCACACTGGCCTCACGAGTGGAAAACGAAAGTGGTGTTCACGGGAAGGTCAGATTTCACGTGGCCATTGTGCAAGTGGGCTCTCTCTCTCTCTCTCTCTCTCTCTCTCTCTCTCTCTTCTTGGCTTTCTTTTTTTTTTTTTTTTTTTGTTTATTGTTGTTGTTGTTTGTTTGTTTTCGTGTGGGTTTTTTGGCTGTTGTTGTCGTTGTTGTTTGTTTGTTTGTTCTTTCTACGAAACGTGATAGTTATGTTCCTTTTGAGATAATTTGTTGGAATTAGTGTCAGTAGCAGGACAGATTGCCTAAACGTTTCATTATCATCATCATCGTCGTCATCGTCGTCGTCATCGTCATCATCATCATCATCATCATCATCATCATCATCATCATCATCATCATCATCATCATCATCCTCTCTCTCTCTCTCTCTCTCTCTCTCTCTCTCTCTCTCTCTCTCTCTCTCTCTGCCGGAGTGAAATCAGAGTAGCCGTGTAAGTGTTTCGGAAAAGGTAAAGTAGCACGACATGTCTTCCGCACGCGCCCACACACACACACACACACACACACACACACACAGTCATCACACACACACACACAAAGTCAGTCACACACACACACACACACACACACACACACACACAGAGTCATCACACACACACACAAAGTCAGTCACACACACACACACACACACACACACACACACACACACACACACAGTCATCACACACACACACAAAGTCAGTCACACACACACACACACACACACACACACAGTCATCACACACACACACAAAGTCAGTCACACACACACACACACACACACACACACACACACACACAGTCATCACACACACACACAAAGTCAGTCACACACACACACACACACACACACACACACACACACACACAGTCATCACACACACACACAAAGTCAGTCACACACACACACACACACACACACACACACACACACACACACACACACACACACACACACACACACACACACACACACACACACACACACACACACACACACACACACACACACAGAGTTTTAAACGCTGAGCTATCTCCTGCCATATTGCTCACGGACATGAAGACTCGCTGTGGTCAGATACAATGTACTTTGGATACAGTCATTCTAATGGAAGAGAATCTCCCGCCAGTGGTAACAGGGTCTGAGTTCCTCTCAGATCCTTTTTGCCTATGCTCTATAGCAAATGACGATAGCAACAGACCTGAGGTGCATTGTCCCAAAATTCACACGTAACCACTTCCTCATGCACAGGCAATGCTAGCCAATCAAGTGGAGCGAATACTCCGACAAGCTAACCCACACCTGTTGCTAAGCGCCTGGCAGAGAGATCAGGTGGCAAAAGAGTGTGTGCTGCGTCAGGCGCCTGGGCCCGTATGTAAAAGTCGAGGTTAACTTAACCCACGGCTACAGGCCTAACCAAGACTAGGACAAAAGAAACCCCAAAACAAAATTAAATTAAAAAAGGAAGCGAAGAAAGAAAGACAAAAATCCTTCTATAACGGCATAGGCACCTTGCTGGAATGGAATGATTTAAAACCAAAAACAACAGAAAATTTAACCCTAGAGCTAGTTTAGTTCGAGGTTAGACTCTAACCCGGGGCTAAACTCCCTAACCCCGACTTTTACATGCGGGGTCTGATCTACATGTTAATTATTACGACAATGACCAGTGAAGCCGAACTGATCAGAAGCTGAAAATAACGGTGAATGATGGGGAAAACACGCGACGCCCCCGCGTATACTTTTTTCAGGGGGACAATAAAAAAAAAACCGCCTTGTGTGATGATCACAGGAGAAGACAAGCTCTGGTTAGCAAAGTGAGAGGATGAGACAGCAGTCTCAGAGAATAGCCGGTGTAGCTTAGTGGTAACTCTCTCCGGTGAAAACAGATTGATTGATTAGTTTGGCGTCTCTCAGAAATGGGGGGACAAAAACAGAATCGATAGGCAACGATTTGACCGTCTTGAAGAAGCGTTCGTTTAGTGCTGGTTGTGTTTAGTTGTGTTTTGATTTGTGCAAACTTTGTTTCTCGGAAACAGGTTCGGGTTGTTTGTTTGTTTGTTTGTTTGTTTGTTTGTTTGGGTTTGTTTTTTTGGATGGGGTGCTGTTTGTTTGTTTGTTTGTTTGTTTGTTTGTTTGTTTGTTTGTTTGTTTCTGAGGGGAGCCGGGGTGGCCGAATGGTAGAGCGTTGGACTTCTAATGCTCGGGTCGTGAGTTCGATCCCGGCTGGGGCCAAATATTTGTGCTGGCTTTTTCATCGTTGCCCCGTCTTTGATATCACCCTATGTGGTGGAAAAGGACGTTAAACCCCCAAACACCCACCCACCCTTGTTTGTTTCTGAAGATGACCGTATCAAGATGACCATGTCAATATTCAGCTCAGTAACCTCTCTTTAGGATGCACTTTGGACTGAATGCCCCACAAGTTTACTTGCTAAGGTTCGGTATTGTGTCTTCACACGGTCAGACCAACCAACAGGAAGGATTTGGTATCAGCCTGGCGTGGTAGAAAAAGGCGTTCAATCCGCAACCTATCAGCAAAACCCAGTGTTGAGAGGGGGGAAATGGACGAACATGGCGTTTTCTCAAGTACACGAACCCCTTCTCCCTAGAAAGACACGATTAAAATGAGTGTAATGAGTTTCCGCTTGCAGAAAATGACACCGGAACAGATCTGGACGCGCGCGAAGGGCAAGGAACTCTCAGGAAGCTCATTATCCACAGAGTTAAAGTCCGCAAAGCCAGCAATTTCTAAAGGATTATGTCCCCTTCCAGTCGTGTTGCACGTAGGCGGCGCCGCACTCTCTAACTTGGAAGACGGGAAAATGTCACGAAACGAAACGGCTGTGTGCATGGGACATGGCCGTCTAATCGGCATTACGTGGAATCTTAACGGAACGGAAACAAGTGGTAGAAGAGAGAGAGGGAGAGGGAGAGAAAAAAAAAAAAGAAAAAAAAAGGTTTAATGCGGAATTTAGAAAAAGGGATTTTAGCAAAGAAAGTGGTGCCTACAGACCCTTCCGTAATGGGAAAAATATTTCGTTCCTGGTTGTGGGCCTATTTCTTTACAAAGAGGCTGAAAATTGCGTGGAAACGCGTGACTTTCTTTCATTGTGTGTGTGTGTGTGTGTGTGTGTGTGTGTGTGTGTGTGTGTGTGTGTGTGTGTGTGTGTGTGTGTGGTTTTTTTGTTTTTTGTTTTATTTTACACTTTAAAGTGCTTGAGATGGAATTTTATGGGTAGGCGTTTGATAGTGACGTCGTAGAAGACGATGATGATGATGATGACAACGACGATGACGATGATGATGATGATGATGATGACGATGATGATGATGATATCGAGAACTGTGATGAGGATGGTGGTGACGATGATGTACAGGGTAGAAAACAAACGATGTAGAATAAACAAGAAATAGCCATTAAAGAGAAGACACCTGGGGGGGGGGATAGGACAGTGGATACCAAGGAATGGTTCACAAGGAGGGGAATGGGGTGGGGTGGGGGGTGGCTGGGGGAGTTTAACGTCCTTTTCCACCACGTACGGGTGATATCAAAGACGGAGCAACGCTAAAAGGCCAGCACAAATATTTGGCCCCAGCCGGGATTCGAGCTCATGACCAGAGCATTGGAAGTCCAACGCTCTACCATTCGGCCACCCCGGCTCCCCTGAATGGTTCACAAGAGAAGAGGAGACAGATGATAATAATAATGACGACAACTAAGATGATGATGCAGGTGATGATAATGGTGGTGATGATATGATGGACTGACGGTAAAACAAGAAACAATGTGGAGTGTACAGTAAGAAAACTCCACGCAGCAAGCCGGGCAAGGGGAAGTAGTGAGACTAGCGGGTGGATCGGAGTGGCATCTCGATTCAATTTCCCCGATTTGAACGCCCCCTCCTCCGGGCGCCGCGCGAGTGGGTGTCGAGGCAGATTGGTTGCCCTTTCACGGGCTGACCCCGGATCAATTGCAATACGCAGGTTGTGAGGTAGGAAGGTGTAGCGAGGAAATTAGCAGGCAATCTCCCGCCATTCCTGGAGAAGAGAAACGGGAAATGGTTTCTTTCACCCAGCAGCAGCTGCTTCTGTAGCGAGCAACAAACTCTTCCCGCGCGCGGACAATGTCTTCTATGGTGGTGGTCGCAGGCAGAGGATTTGTTGCGTCCCTTGTCGGAGCTCTCCGCTTAGTGGAAATAATTTCAGACGTCCGAGTCGTTTCCTGTTTCATAAGACAAGCCCTTTTCACTGGCATGATAACGTTCTGTGGCGCGGCATATAGGTGTTTTGTCCTTTCCCCCCGGACATAGAAAACTGAGCAACCCTGCGGAAGGTGTGGGAGTGAATCGTGGGACTAGGGGGCGGGTTGGTGTTAAGCTTTCTGTCGGCTGCATCTTGTTGGTTGTCTGTAGCGCCATGTTGTGGCCAATTACATGTACACAGTAAGGGCAGTATACCCATGTGAATCAGTTCCGTTGTCGCCATCCTCAACACAACAACCATCATAATAATATGTTACTTAGTTCGCCAGACACTGATTTCATTTGGGCTTCGCATTGAGAAGTGTAGGGTGGGTGGGTGGGTGTTTGGGGGAATTAACGTCTTTTTCCACCACATAGGGTGATATCAAAGACGGGGCAACGATGAAAAAGCCAGCACAAATATTTGGCCCCAGCCGGGATCGAACTCACGACCCGAGCATTAGAAGTCCAACGCTCTACCATTCGACCACCCCGGCTCCCCTGAGAAGTGTACACAACGGCCATCATAATAATATTTTACTTAGTTGGCCAGACACTGGTTTCATTTGGGATTTGCTTCGAGAACTGAAGTGAACACAACGACCATCATAATAATATGTTACTTAGTTCGCCAGACACTGATATCATTTTGGGCTTCGCTTCGAGACTGAAGTGCTGACTAATCTCACCCATGACTAGTAGCCGAAATGACCGTGTTTAGCAAGAAAGAAAACATGTCCATTAGGAAAAACAAGGAAGCAGTCTGTTACGTATTCCCGACCAACGTTCTATTACCACAGCGACATCAACTAGATATATGTGCTTTTTTCCCACCAAAGCTGAAAAACAAATCCAAGAAAGACCAGCAGCTGACACAAGTGACATCAAGCTTGCTATGTAATTACTTCTCTTAGTTTCTGTCTGCCTCAGTTGAGCAGAGTTGGAATCCCGGCTGGGTCCAACTATTTGTGCTGGCTTTTTCATCGTTACCCCGTCTTTGACATAATAATAATAATAATAATGAGTATTGTATAGGCGCTTTACCCAATTTCATGAATCGGCTCAAAGCGCCGCGAACTGAACCCAACACGCACGCTCACGTGAATCACATACATTCTCTCACACACTGGACATAAACACATTACGATCACTTGGTGCGAAGGGTCAGCTCAGCTACTTAAATTTCGGAATTTAGAATTGCATTTATTTTTCAAATTTGGTGGGCTGAACATTTCCAAAGCAGAGGGGGAGGAAGCCGGAGTACCCGGAGAGAACCCCCGACGATCGGCCCGAATGAACGGTGCCACGTACGAGAAGGAAAAAGTCTTTGCCCCGAGTGGGACTCGAACTCCTGACCTCTCGCATTGGTGACAAGTCTCTTAACCACTAGACCACCGACCGCCCCAAATCACCAGTATGTGGTGGAAAAGGACGTTAAACTTCCAAACACGCCCCCACCTCCACCCCCACCCCCACCTCATCCCGCCTCAGTTGAGCAGCTGCAGCGGTATTTGTTTTAAAATAAACTTGTTTTGTCTGTTGTAATCCAAGCTTCTTTTTTTTTTTTTTTTTTTTTAGCTTCTTGGTTCTGGGAAAAAGATTATTAGTAAAAGCAGTAAAAGCCGAAATATCACCACCAGGCGTTCTTTTTAGCTACAATTTTAAAGATTATAAGTGGCGCCGAAATAGGACACTCCTTTTTTAAGCGAATTTCTGTCCCTTTTTTAGGCATGTCCTTTCATTTTTCCTGCATTTCCCTTCTGCGCTTTATTTACGCAATATTTGTCCATATCGTTATCTCTCCTGGTGATTTTCCCCCCACGCTGCACCCGACTAAAGTTAACGACTAATGTGGGTGCTTTTTTTAAAATCTTGCCGTTTCGCTGAAATGCATTTGTGTCGTCTGTTTCCGGTAGATTTGTTGATGTAATGGTGATCCAGAGGGTTATCTATCTTAGTCTTCCCCTACATACCCAATGAACCGTCGCAGAAATTGTATGTGCCTACGTTGAAATTACCCGTTACGAGATAATGCTTTCCGGTTGAACTGTCAGCATTGGAGGTCATGCAGTGTTTGAGTCATGCTTGGATTTGTCCCGTTGTTCAAAAAAAAAAAATGTAGCGTTCAGTTTGATTTTCAACGAGGTCCCAGGGGTCCAGCTTCGACCACGAACCTTCAATTTCTCTTTTATAAAATATAGTCTTGTAGCATAACGTAATCTGTGATGTTGTGTTTAGTCTGGAAGAAGTTAATCTTGTACAGGACCTCGTTTAAGCTACACACATTTATTAATATATATTTACATCATGTTTTAAGCTACACACATTTATTAATATATATTTACATCATGTTTTAAGCTGGACGTATTTTAGATTACGTTTACATCACAGATTACGTTATGCTACAAGACTATTTTTTATGGTTTAAAGGATCTGGCATTAAGGGACTGTGTAAAGCCGCGAAATAGTCTTTGTTGCTTGCGCGGCGTTACGCCCTAACTAACTAACTAACTAACTAACTAACCTCGGCGTCGAAGTAATGAATGTGTTTTTAGTCTGGAAGAAGTTAATCTTGTACAGGACCTAGTTTAAACTACACACATTTATTAATGTTTTATGTTTAAAGGACCTGGCAAAAAGGGACTCTGTAAAGCCGCGAAATAGTCTGTGTTGCTTGGGCGGCGTTAAGCCCTAACTAACTAACTAACTAACTAACTAACTAACTAACTAACTAACTAACTAACTAACTAACTAACTAACCTCGGCGTCGAAGTAATGAATGTAACGAAGATAATAATGTGCCTAGAGCTAATATTACTCTTACGAGTCCGAACCCCACCACCTCCTGCCTGCCATATGATAAGACTGGTTAAGAAGAACAAGCCACTGCACACCAGTAGGGGCCACTTCAAGCCACTATTACGCAAGGCGTGGGCATTCACGCTAGGCTCAGGACCGCTGCAGGTTGCGTAATAGTGGCTTGAAGTGGCTCGTAGTGATCTGAATATTTCAAGTAAAATTGTGAGTTTTGCATGGGCTTGTTAAGAGATAAGATTAGGCGCCATAGAAGTAATCTATTATTATTGTTGTTGTTTGAGGATAATGCTGAATAAGTACAGGGAGGGACGGATGGCGCGGGGGGGTGGGGGGAGGGGGGTGGTAGTTCCGAGGTTTACCCTATTCTGCCCACCCAGAGGGTGATCTCAAACAGGGACGTTGACAGAAGGCATGGGCAAAAAGCTGGGCGTGTCTGGGTGCGAACCCGCGACGTTCTGAAACAGACCCAGATCACCAGGCACCCGAGTTATCCCCCATTTACTGGAAAAGTGGAGATCGGAGAGAACGGGGAATGCGGGGGGGGGGGGGGGGGGGGGGGGGGGGGGGGGGGGGGGGGGGAAGGCAAGATTGGTGAAACTTATTTGTAGTCATTTCGCTCTTACGGTTAAAATAGGTCTCAGAGACAGCCACACAACAAAAGTCAACCTTGCCTGCTCCGAAAGTAGGTCTCCATTATTTCTGTCAAGAATCCAGGAATTTTTTTTTTTTTCTTGTTTCGTGGTACTACTTTTCGTAGCTGACTTAACACAGGTTTTCCCAGATCTGTGTCACCCACATTTGTATCGTGCCGCTCATTTCTACGACCGTCTTTCAACCTCCAAGACAGCTATCTGTGTCTTAGTGTTTTTGCACACATACACGCGCGCGCGCACACACACACACACACACACACACACACACACACACACACACACACACACACACACACACACACACACACACACACACACACACACACACACACACACACACACACACACACACACACAAATGAAGTGAAATCACTTCACAGATCGTCAAACAAGCCGGCATCCTTCCCGAAGAAAGGTTAATCGTTTACGGATGGCAAAATCAATGAAATTGTTTCCACTACAGGAACCTTGCTCCTCAGTCCGATCTGTCTTGACATTTGTCCAAATATGAAAAGTGGGTAAAGAGGGAGATGGAAGGTTGAAGAAAAGGAGATGGGAACTGGCAGAGAGTTGGGGGGAGGGGGGGGGGGCTGGAGTGGGAGAGGGGAGGGGGCAGTGTCAGGGAGTAAATTGATGTGGCAAATGCCGCTATTGGTTTTGTTGCTGTTTTGGTGTTTGTTTGGTGTTTGGGAGGGGGGTGGTTGGAGTGGGGGGGGGGGGGGGGGGAGCAGTGTCAGGGAGTAAATTGACATGGCAAATGCCGCTATTTGGTTTGGTTGCTGTTTTGGTGTTTGTTTGGTGTTTGGGAGGGGGGTGGTTGGAGTGGGGGGGGGGAGGGGAGCAGTGTCAGGGAGTAAATTCACATGGCAAATGCCGCTATTTGGTTTGGTTGCTGTTTTGGTGTTTGTTTGGTGTTTGGGAGGGGGGTGGTTGGAGTGGGGGGGGGGGGGGGGGGGAGCAGTGTCAGGGAGTAAATTGACATGGCAAATGCCGCTATTTGGTTTGGTTGCTGTTTTGGTGTTTGTTTGGTGTTTGGGAGGGGGGGTGGTTGGAGTGGGGGGGGGGGGGAGGGGAGCAGTGTCAGGGAGTAAATTGACATGGCAAATGCCGCTATTTGGTTTGGTTGCTGTTTTGGTGTTTGTTTGGTGTTTGGGAGGGGGGTGGTTGGAGTGGGGGGGGGGAGGGGAGCAGTGTCAGGGAGTAAATTGACATGGCAAATGCCGCTATTTGGTTTGGTTGCTGTTTTGGTGTTTGTTTGGTGTTTGGGAGGGGGGTGGTTGGAGTGGGGGGGGGGAGGGGAGCAGTGTCAGGGAGTAAATTGACATGGCAAATGCCGCTATTTGGTTTTGGTTTTGTTGTTGTTTTGGTGTGTTTGGTGTTGGGGGGTGGGGGTGGATTGGTTTTGGTTTTCAGTTCCCCCACAACATACGGGTGAACCGGACAGAATTAGCAAATGCCGTTGGTTGATTTGTTTGCGAATTTAACGTCCTTTCCCACCACGGGGAGCCGGGGTGGCCGAATGGTAGAGCGTTGGACTTGCAATGCTCGGGTCGTGAGTTCGAATCCCGGCTAGGGCCAAATATTTGTGCTGGCTTTTTTCATCGTTGCCCCGTCTTTGATATCACCCGTATGTGGTGGAAAAGGACGTTAAATACCCCACCACCCACCCACCCCACCCATCCTTTCCCACCAGATACGGGTGATATCAAAGGCTCGACGGGACAACGAGAAAAAAGCCAGCACAAATATTTGACCCCAGTCGGGACAAATGCCGTCTGTGAGGGTGGGTTGGTGTTTGGGGGTTTAACGTCCTTTTCCACCACATGCGGGTGATATCAAAGACGGGGCAACGATGAAAAAGCCAGCACAAATATTTGGCCCCAGCCGGGATACGAACTCACGACCCGAGCATTAGAAGTCCAACGCTCTACCAGTTGGCCACCCCGGCTCCCCATGCCGTCTGTGAAGCGCGCGATTACGATACTTATTGTTGCTGAATATTGAGCCAACCGACAACATATCTTCTTCTTTTTTTTAGCCTCAGTTGCATGCATGGATGCATCAGACTCAAGTTTGATGTTTTTTTCTTTTTCTCCTTTTACAATTTTTTTTTTTTTTTTTTTTGGTCGTGCATCCATTCTTCATTGGCTCTTTTTTTTTTTTTTTTTTTCCTTTTCCAAAGCAGTAATTATAATTCGTCTTGTACATTTTCTTCTATTACAATAAAATGTATTGTGTTCAAATCGGCCGTATACATTATACTACCGACAACATATCTATAAGAACAGCAGTTTTTGTTATAAAAACAATGGTATCATGCTTTTGCAATTGTAAGAAGCCCGTGCCGATCTCATGATAAGAGTGAAACAGTTCTTTTTCTTAAAACAACAAGCAAGGTGAGAGCACTCGTGTAGCCTCGACAGCTCTGATGCTGGGTCGGCTGTAAGTAAGAAAATTTAATACTGCAAGACCGGGCATTCTGCAACGCCCCAAAACAGAAAATCACCAACAGCGACTGTCTGCTGCAAGTTTTGCTGTGTGGCATGTTGATAAAATTGATAAGGATTATTTGTTTTGGTACCTTCCAGAGTCTCGGGCGTGTTTTCGGTCAGCTGTTTTGTTTTTTGTTTGTTTGTTTGTTTGTTTGTTTGTTTGTTTGTTTGTTTGTTTGTTTGTTTGTTTTGTTTTTTGTTGTTGTTGTTGTTGTTTTTGGGGGGTGTTTATTTGTTTGTTTGTTGATTTGTCCACAAATTCCTCGTGAACGGGGGGAGCCGGGGTGGCCGAATGGTAGAGCGTTGGACTTTCAGTGCTCGGGTCGTGAGTTCGAATCCCGGCTGGGGCCAAATATTTGTGCTGGCCTCTTCTCGTTGCCCCGTCTTTGATATCACCCTTATGTGGTGGAAAAGGACGTTAAACTCCCAAACACCCACCCTCCTCGTGAACGAGAGACGGTATACATTGTGTTTTGGGGGCGTTGCTGAATGACCGGCATTGTACTTTGTAGTATTTCTGATTTATAGCCGAACCAGAATTTGTTCGGGTAACCCATGAGTGATCGGGGAAGTCACATCCTGGGTTAGGGATCCAAGCGAACAAACATTTTGGTGGCTACATCTTCTGGCTAAGCACGGGAAAACGTCAGGTTCATACACGAAAAATGGCAGCGTACCTAAGCTGTACGATGATTTTACCAGCTGAGCTTGATTGAAGTTAGAATGGGATCCCCTATGGCGCATGGCA
>JACVVK020000101.1:920000-942500 GCA_018292915.2 Batillaria attramentaria
GTGGCGGAGGCGCGTTCAGTTAGCTTAGCGGCTACGTAGGAAAGCGAGGAAAACTAGCGAAGCCGTTCAGTTGCGTGTAGCCAGACTAGCCCCTAGCGTAGGAAAAGTAGAACCCCGCAGGGGTGCTAGCTTCTCACTTCAAGATGGCGATCGTTCGTGTTGGCTTCAAATTTTAGGACGGGATTTTTTTTTCGACTGTTTGATTTATAAAGATCGATGGGACCGCATCATGAATGATATGACCGTTGTGTATCAGGCTTGATCTGTACCAACTTATTATCCAGTTTAATTAGCTGAATCCTGTTAGGGACGTTCATAAATCATTTCTAAGCCAGCGTTTCCTTCAAGTTGTTCGCGTTCACGCTCTGGTTCAGCGCTGGTTGTTGCTAAATGACTCGACGAAGTCGGCTTTCACATGCGCGGCTGGGTTTCTGTCTTTGGCCTGCTTCTCTTCACTCAACATGCAAAACAACTTGTCTGTGGCTTGCATATTGCTTACGATCGCCCCCTCAACAGCATTATCGGCAAAGTTCTTGTATAAGAAGTGTCTTTACAACGTCAACAATGAACATTCACGCTTTCCGCCATTTTGAAAATGCTAGCATCGCCTGCGCCGTTCAGTTGACTGCTAGTTTTCTCCCTTTTCCGATCGCTACGTTGACCTAGATGTCTGCCGCAACTGAACGCGCCTCAGGCTTTCACTGCTTCATCCTGCAGCCCTGCGGCGCCTCCAGGGTTTCAAACGAGGCGGGGATTTCGCTGAGGAGAAGCTTGCACATACCCGTGCCCATGCTTCTGCACCCCCCCCCCCCTCCACACACACACACACACACACCCTCCTCCTCCCGCCCTCAAACCCAAAAGCCCTCCACCCGTCCACCCCACCACACCCTCTTCCCCTCACCCCCAAGCCCTTCTCTTTCCCCTTCGCCGATTTGCACCACACCGCCACTCACTTCGCCTGCTGCAGCCGCCCACGCAAATTGTACCAAAGGGACGTAATTTTATGAAGGGATTGTTCCCCTTTTTTATCGACAGTGCTTGTCAGGATCGTGTGTAGTATTTCCAGCGTCAAAACTGCGCAAGAAACGATTCATTGTCATCACGTCAATAGTATATATATTTAAAACCGATAACGGTTTTGTTTCCGATGACCTCACTTTCTTTCTGTCTTCTTTCTTTCTTTCTTACCCTTTGGCCACATGTACAGAGTCTGTGATGGCGGTTTTCACAATAAATGTCAAATGTAAAGCTGGCACGACTAAGATTTAGAACTGAGGGAAATATGAGCAGTAAGCGGAAAGAGCTAACTGCAAAGAAAAAGAAGAAAACTAACACCTCGCAATTTAATTTGTCGTCGGGAAGCTAGCGCGGGAGGAAACTGAAGAAATGGATAAAATAAGTTTAAGAGCCAGCAAAATGCACCCGCTCTGTTCTCAGTTTTGTGTCATCGGATCTGCTGTGATTTTCTTTCTTTTGTGATTTCGTGTGATAGAATTTATTAGACGGTTTCGATCGAACAGGCCTTCACTTGGGAGGGGGGGGGGAGCCAACACACACACACACACACACACACACACACACACACACACTTGGGAGGGGGGGAACCAACACACACACACACACACACACACACACACACACACACACACACACACACACACACACACGCACGCACGCACGCACGCATGCACGCACGCACGCACACACACACACACACACAAGCACAAAAATGGCATTCGAATCTTCAGTTACAAAGCCAGTGTCTGTGGCATTTCTGAAATTAGTAATACTGAAATGTTTACAGTCAAACAGAGCTGTTTCATTGAATTCTGAAAGGTCTAGCGATGCTGCTGTTCCCTTGTCTACAGGAAACTGTTCTCTGCAAGTGTACACCACAGAAAAGAAAAGAAAATTCTCTTAACAGAAAGCATCGTATGAATGCAAGTCAGCTGACTGTCGTCACCAAACATCCGGGTTTTCTTCCACACGCATTCCAAAACGCTGCACTTTCCAAAAAGTCTAAAACATTTAAAGGTGCTATTGCTACTTTAACAGGGTTGTAACTCCATAGACGGACTTCCGGTTTGGCGTCTGTGCGCTCGAAAGATTGTATATTAGATATTAGTAGAGCTTTAAGTGCAACACACTAACGTTTGATGGCCGCGCAAACGAGGAAAACTCAGCTACAAGGTCGAGTGTGGTAACCACGCTGTCACCGGCTACTGCGTGTTGAGGACACAAACAAATGGGACATAACTTCAACAAACAAAAGGTAACTCTGCTGACATACAGACATACACGGCGCGGGGGAAAAAACTGCTGTGATGTTTTAACTTTTTTTTTTTTTTTTTTGCTATTTTTTTCTGTTCTTTTCTCCCCCACTGTTTTTTTCACACACACTCCATGGTCTTCTGTCACCAAAGGATGGGTGTTGTGATGTTTTTAACTATTGTTTTCTGGTCCCTTTTCTCCCCACCCTTTTATTTTATTTTATTTTATTTATTTAATTTAATTTTATTTTATTTTATTTTATTTTATTCGCAGTCATTACCGTTTCCTTTTCTGCTGCGTGTTGGCTTCAATCAACTGAACACAAGTCTGTCTGCGCATGTATTTGCGCATGCGTCTTAATGGTGGGATGCCACACACCACTAAAACAACTCACAAGAAAAATCTTAAAATAAGGACTTTGAAAAGAAAAATGAGGGAAATTTATCCATTTTAATGACATCCAAAATGTATGCTTCGGTGGTGTGATGCGGTGGTGTGCGCAAAATGTACCGTAAGCTGCAAATGGCGTGAAATCTAGTCACGGCTTTTACGTCGTCGTGCAAACTCCAAGGAATGGGTATTTAAAAAAAAACAAAAAAAAAAAACTCGGCAAATCTCATTACTTTTGTTTTGTGGGCGTATATCAAGTGATATGTTTTTACACCAACACATGCAAAAGGATACACTAATGAAATTCCGGTGTAACATTCGCGCGAATGGCGTTAAGAAGAATCTAAAGTGGTCCTGTGGTATTGTATGACTGGTGCAGTGTCACGTGAATACGAATCATTCTCAGTTGCATCCCGTGAAAGTGCGAGAACAGAGCAGAACAAAAACGAAGCAAAAACTAGTTGGAAAACCACCGGAAACTAAGGGTGGGTGGGTGGGTGGGTGGGTGGGTAGGTGTTTGGGAATTTAACGTCCTTCTCCACCATGTAAGCGTGATATCAAAGGCGGGGCAACGACAAACAAAGAGGAACGGCCCCATCCTACAAAGTTGTTTCTCCAAACTTCATTTTATTTTGTCTGTTTTGTTGTTATTGTTGCCGGTTCTCCCCTCTCCAAGTTCTACCGATGACACTAGATCCTCTACGACCTTGACCGATTAGCCACGTGACTGGGGGTGGGGCCGTGTGTGTAAGGGAGAGAGAGAGAGAGAGAGGGAGGGAGGGAAAGGGAGAGAGACAGACAGACAGAGAGGGTGGGTGGGTGGGTGCTTAGGAGTTTAACGTCCTTTTCTACCACATAAGGGTGATATCAAAGACGGGGCAACGAGAAAAAGGCCAGCACAAATATTTGGCCCCAGCCGCGACTCCAACTCACGACCCGAGCATTGAGAGTCCAGCGCTCTACCATTCGGCTGTCCAGCCTCCCCCCCCCCCTTTCCATTTGAATTATTAGTATTATTATTTTATTAAACTGAGCCCTGCAATGAACTCCTGCAGATAAAAACGGGTGGTGCAGCGTGCAGTACTAATATTCGGGCCGATCGTCGGGGGTTCTCTCCGGGTACTCCGGCTTCCTTCCCCTCTGCTTTGGATATGTTCAGGCGCGCACCCCCCCCCCCCCCTTCCTGAAAAGAAAGCCACGATTCTGCCCACAATGGCTGAATTGTTAACTGTGGTACAGTTTTGGTGACCAGGCACGTCGTTTATACGGGAAGAGGTGGGTGGGTGTTTGGGAGTTCAACACTTTTTTCGCCACGTACGGGTGATATCAAGGACGGGGCAACGAGAAGAAGGCCGCTAGCACAAATATATTTCTCCAGTCGGGATTCGAACCCACGACCCGAGTGCACGCTTTTTCACCTTCTGGTCTCTTTGTTAGACACATACTCCGACGAGGTGTGGGTTTGTTTGTCGGAGCACACGTGTCTCGTTTGCGAACTTTGATTGGCTGGCGTACCTGTCAATCAGGAACGTCGAACTGGCTACGTGTTTTGTTTTGTTTTTTACTGAAAGCGCAGATGGTACTCGAGCTCTCAACCTCTCGCACTGGTTCCACCATGTAAACGGTACGCCTCGCACCTTCTCGCCAAAACTGGTGTGCCACACACACACACACACACACACACACACACACACACACACACACACACACACACACACACACACACACACACACAACGGAGTATTTGGAGGTGCGGGGGGGGGAGTGGAGGGGGGGTGCTAGGCACAATAAAACAACAAAAAAACAGGTAGTCAAACGCTTCTCGGCGAAACAATTGCTTGCACTGTTACAGAATAATTATTCAAACATGTTCGGTGGGTTTTTGTTTGTTTTGTTTTGTTTTGTTTTGTTTTATTTTGTTTTGTTTGTAATAAGGAAACACAGATAACTGAAGAAAAGGCAACTGGAAACCAAGCGTCATCTTATAATTTCATTAACATTTCCTTCGCCATGCAGCCATGGTATCTTTCCGCCCACGCACGCGCAGTGCAGACAAATGACCCAGAATCCCCGGCATTCAGTTCTAAGCACAGAACCGTAAAATATATCTGCCGCTATGGTTCTAAACACCCACAATACACAAGCCCGGAAAATTAGCACTTCCTGAAATTTGACAGAGGCGTCGACACTCGAGTATGCGCTGCAAACGCTTCAGTGAAGAGAGCAAAAAAAATACTAGCCCACTCGAGTTGACCTGAGTGTATCAAGTATCGAGAACAAATCTCCTGCCTTCTTGTGCCCATACGATCTGTTCAGTAGTCCGCGGGTCTGAGAAAAAAAAACCAGACAGTTTAGTGGGTGGCGGAGATAAAGTGAAAAATAAAGTGATGCGGGAGTGGACATGCGACAAGGAAGGGGAGACTTCGGGGTGGGAGGGGGAGGGTGGAGACGCACGAGCTGTTTGCAAAACCCAAACTGGTCTCAATCAATATGGCGGGTAGTTTTGCCGGCAATACAATACACTGATTCAACAGTTTCAACGACAATTGCTCTCAAGTGACGTCACATGTCTGAAATATGAGACGTTATGTAAGTTGTTTAAATGCCCCAAAATGGACAAATCTCAAAATCGCTTCAACTGTTCCCCCAACTGGGGTTTCCCCCCCCCCCCCCCCCCCCGTAAAAGGTAAATTTATTTTCCGGGTATTTAGCTGCCGTGGGAAAAGAAAGAAACACACCTATATACATTACAGCCGCCTGTGGCATAATTCTTACATACGTGTTAACATTGCGCTCACAAAAGATCAGTACTAGTACCAATACACAACTGTACCATGCAAGCCATCCATTATCAATAGTATTAACAACAGACAAATACTAAAGAAAGGAAAAGACTGAAATTACAGGGAAAATAATGTGTGTATACGTGCGAGCGTGCGTGCGTGCATCCGTGCGTGCGTGCGTGCGTGTGTTTGTGTGTGTGTGTGTGTGTGTGTGTGTGTGTGTGTGTGTGTGTGTGTGTGTGTGTGTGTGGAGCGAGCCCTTAACCCGAGCTGAATTCTCAAATGCTTACGGGAGGGGTATAAAGTTATAACTCCGTTCAATGTCAGTTGCTTGAACGTAAAAGGTTGCTAAACGCAGGAAATGCAGGAATGCAAAAATGTCTGCATAGATCTGCACCGACTCAACATTAATGCTCCCGGGAAGAGTTCCCAGTGTCACATTAGTTCCTGTTACAAACAAACAAACAAATAGAAGGGCCGGGCAGTGGCAGAACCTGATTCAACAGTGTGTGTTTAAGAGGTTTGCAGCAGACAAAGGGGTCTGGTGTATCAGTGAAACTGGTGATCAAAAATACTGATATGTTTGTAAACACTACTTTCTCAAAAGTGGCTATGCAACGTTGTCCCATTTTTTGCGATCCCACCACAACCGTATGCGTGTCATGTACTTATCTGTTCCTCCCCACGCAGATTTGTAAAGTGGCTATGCAACGTTGTCCCATTTTCTGCGATCCCACCACAACCGTATGCGTGTCATGTACTTATCTGTTCCTCCCACGCAGATTTGTACTTCCTCCAACGCCCCGGCCGATCAGGGCCGCAAAACACACCCCTAGGGTCGGGATGCATCACCACCAACAAATGAACAAATCGAAAATGGTGATTTCGGGCCCCAAGGACAAGAAGCAACGAGCATAAAAAAGGGAGATCATTCACTGCTTGATTGCGTCCCCTGGTCGCCATGCAGAGTCACACAAACACTTGAAAGTCGGGGACGGAAGTTCAGTCGATGCCTGGTTAGGTTCAAAAGTGGAATCGAATCTTGGCGACTAAACATACGTCTATCGGGGGTGGGGGGCTCCTCTGAGTTGACCTTTCACGTGTTTGTCTCAACGTAACTTTGTTTCCTACAACTCACACACACACACACACACACACACACACACACACACACACACAAACACACACACACGCACGCACGCACGCACGAACGCACACACACACACACACACACACACACACACACACACACACACACACACACACACACACACACACAGAGCGGAAGTAGAAAATAGAGTATTTGGAGGTGGGGGAAGGGAGGGGGGGTAATGCTAGGCCCAAAAAAAATTGCTTGCACTGTTACAGAATAATTATTCAAACATGTTTGGTGGGTGGTTTTGTAATAAGGGAACCCAGACAGTTGAAGAAAAGGCAATTGGAAACCAAGCGTCATCTTAGAATTTCATTAACATCTCCTTTCAACATTCATACAGCTGGGTTGCAAATGAACAGACCTAATCAGAAAAGCGGGGAGGGGGTGTGGGGGAGGCGGGCTGGCCGAAACGAGTTAACAGGTAACAGACCAGTAATAGCTTCCGGGTCATGTAGTAAGTAGTACGCTAATATAGTAGAAACTCCTTGCCCCTTTTAAAATTTGTGTGCAGAGTAGGAAATGGCAATCTGGTGTTTTTTGTTGGCTTTGTAAACAAATTTCATGCCAGGTTACAGTAAAATTAGGGGAAAATGAGCCTGGTTTGTTTTCTATTTGTATTTATGCGCGGCTGGCACAGGAGCCAGCAGACGACCGAGGAATGGAGGGGGTATGTGGTCGCTGCCAGCATTGCCAAAAAACGGAATATTGGAATTTGTTGAAATTTACTCTACACGTGAGTCTATGGTTGCCTGATTTTTGTGACTTTTTGGTGAATTTTAAAGCATTTCTAGGGTGTTATCTGCAACGTTATGTGTAAGAGGAATATATAGCGTTTTCCTCCAAATTTGCATCTATGGTACGTAGTGTAGTGGTCAGCACTTCGGACCATGTACCGGGAGACCCGGGTTCGAGTCCCAGCCGACTCAAGTGGGATTTTTCCAACCTAGGTCGGCTCCTACCCAGAGCGGGTGTGATATGGGCCCAATGGGGAGAGGCTGTTGCCACACAGCCGAGATTCACCTACTTCACGGGTGCGACTTTGGGGGTGTTTCCCTTGGTATGACACGTCTTATGATATGGATGATTACACGGCCGGCACAGCAGGGCATGGTTAACGCCTGAATATTTTATGACAGGAAGCTGGAACGCGGCCCTGTCCCGCAGTCCCAAACCACACGGACCTCCACAGCATCATCTTACCATCATCCTCATCTCCATCATCATGCATAATAAAAATTGCCCCAGCTTTCGAGCCCTCCGTGGATTCCACCCAGGACATGGGAGGAACACCACTGGATCTGGCAAAAGAGTTGGGGCAGCAAACAATAAATAAATAAATAAAGTAAATAATAATCATTAATTTGCCTCTGTCCTTTCGTGTGTTTCAGAGACTATGACGCCATGTCCAAACGAGGGGAGTCAAGCACGAATGCCCACCGGATAGAGTGCTGTCCCTCAGAGACTCGGCGCATCGAACCGCTAGGGGGCATATCGCGAGACGGAAAGCTGCTGGAACTTTACCGCGACAAGTGGACGATCCAGCGCCTGGACCAGACCACCTGCCTTCCCAAGTATCTCAACAGGAGGTGTCGGCTTGTAGACGCAACCATCAAGCCCTGGTCGCGCTGTGTACAGAAGTACTCCTACGTTTATGCTTTTGTCAAGGACTTTAATGTGACGCAACACTATCGCCTTGATTACGTCAAAGTGCGGTCCGGCTGTGCGTGCGAGGTAGACTTTAACATGCACAACTGACGAGCATTGTGGAGAAGAAGAAGAAGAAGAAGTTTTGGTGACGTGGATGGAATGAACGACCCCTTCGCTTTGTTTCTGAGTTTCCCCTGGCGGGACGCTCCCACTCCGATATTGTCAAGAGGATGAGAAGATTAACCAATGAAAACATAATCTGAAACACACAGGTTGGTTTCGCCGACTCTTGTTCCAGAGACAGGCTAAGGCTGACCAAGACTTACTTGTTCCTCGTGCTGTCTGCTGGGAAAATAAATGCAAAGACCAAAGACGCGCACAGAAGAAGAAGACATCGGGATGGTGATTGGATGCTGAGAAAGACCAGCCAAGCGTGAAAAATCAACCACAAAATATCGCGAAAGAATCAGGGGGCTTGCCATCACAGTGAAAAAAGAACATCAAGATCAAAACTTATTTATTCGATTATTCTCGACAGAACTTGTAGGAATTTCTTGATTATGAACTCTCGCTTTTCTGGAACATTTAGCTGTGAAAAATTTGTTTTCGGGTGTTTGCTCTACCTGTAGTGAAGACTGACTAAAATGGGTTCAGCGTTTACTTTGTTTTTATGTTGACACTGTAAATGATAAGCATGATTCCAGTCTGTTCTTCTGTCCAGCAGTTCTAACTCCTCCCAGATCCGACCTAACAAGCCAGCATTACGTCACCTTCTGAAATCTCTACTGATCTAGCATAATATCATAAACCTTGCCAGGTCGACAAGGCGAACCGCTTGCAGAATATTATCACGTGCTTATTCAACGGCACAGACCGTGCACTGACGATGGCCGAAAATAAATCACCCGTGGCTGAATGATCAACAAATAAAAGTTGTATACTGGATAAGTGTGTGACGCACGACGCAAACTGAATTAAACTGAACTTCCGCGAGAAAGCTTTCAACACAACACGTACCATCGACATTAAAAAAAAAAAAAAAAAAAAAACAAGATGTACGGGCAATGCTTGTCGCTAGCCAGTATCACGTGACAGACGAGAACGTGTGCTGCCAAAGACAACAGACAAGAACGTGTGCTGCCAAAAACAGTTCAAGCTGGAATGGTAAAGGCTGATGGAGCGTACTGAGAACAGAAGAGTGTCCATACATAACGCAGTGTCGCTAAGAAGCACGACTCTAATAGGTACGATAACGGATCTGACCGTTTGTTGAATACTCTGGTCAACATGTCTCTAAAAGGCACGACAACAAATCTGACTGTTTGTGGAATACGCTTCCTGTCTGACTTGAGCTGAAACGGCACAAGATCGCCTGTTGTTGCGGGATGCGTGGGACAATAATTATAGTCTGGTGACTTCAGTCTACAGTTCAGCCCGAAAACTCACGTGCTTTCTGGAGCACAGCACGGATTAGGAACAGTAAGCAGGCTACCTCAGGTTCGAGGTAGGTTTACGGGCTGCAACATGAACTGGGCTTCAAAAGACATTGTTTGATCGCCGATGACCAACTGTGGATGACAACAGGACACTAACTGTTTCTGACTCACGCGCGTGGCTGGCTTCGTTTGGGTGTCTTTGTTGAGGTTGTTTGGTTCAGTCGTTTCTGGTCAGGCAAGACTTGTTTGCTTTAAAAAAAAAAATACGATTTAAGCTTTTGATGCTCATTTTCGCTGTGCTCGGGAGCTGAGTCAGGCACGAGAATGAAGGTGTACAGTGAATGAATTATTTTTGGAATCTTGTACTGTTAACTTAACAGCATTGTGTGCCGGTCCGCTTCGTTCAAATCAAGCGTTTGTTCAAATTATTTTTGACTATTTTTGATTGTATCAAAATGTTTGCACAGATGCTGTTCCGCTGCAGATATTGTTAATATCCTTACCAGATCAAATGTGATTTAGCTCCTTGAGATCTTTTCTCTTCCTTATTTTTTTATTTTTTTTTTTTTTTAGATCCAGTATGCATTTGTGAATAGTTATAATTATCATAATTTAATCATAAGGTTTAGAATGTCAAAATGCTCCTGGTTGTATTTACGTAGAAACAGGTCAAACGTCAAACAGGTGATTACAATAGCACTGGGCCGATCAACAGTAAGGGTTTTCCTTGGATACAAGCTGTACAACAGACAGTAGGTGTCCGCCATTCCACAGAACCATACATTCCACTCGTCTTTGTTCTGTCCCTGTGTTCGTATGCTTGCATGCCCTTTCGTTTTGTTTGTTCGTTTGTTCGTTTGTTAGTTGGTTGGTTGGTTGGTTGGTTGGTTGGTTGGTTGGCTGGTTGGTTGGTTTCTCCGGAATACGTATTTTAATGCCTGTTTGACCTGTCCCTTCGCGGAGAAACAATACTGATTGTGTAGTATTTTAAAATGTTTGGGCAAAACCGATTGCATTTAAACACTGCTTCCTGTCGCACCACCAGTTCACAATAACCATGATGTGGACCCCCAAAAAACCATGCAGGCTTGGATGCTACGGATAAATGGCACCATTACAAAAACAGGTTTGTGCCAAGATGGTATGGTGTGGTATGGTAGACTTCTCCTCGGCGCACATATCCATCTCTACTGAAATGCTCACGGCGCCGCAGGGCTGGAGGACGAAGCTGTGAAAGCCTGCTGCCGCTAAGCGCTACTTTATGTGCAAACCTCCACCCTGCTATTCACTCTGGTGCGTGCGATAGTATTTCTGTTTACCACGACATCGGCCACAACCTACTCTTCTTCGAAAGATGAATGTGGGATTTGTAGGATGCAAGTTTGATGTATGTGCGTGCGTGTGTACACGAAGGCGAGACAGGCACCGTAAACGAGTCTGCACATGGATTTGACTCGATATGGTAAGGAAAAATCCCACCATATTCCTGCCCACCGGGACTCGAACCAAGCAGCTCAGGATCCGAAGTCGGATGCCTTAACTACTAGACCAAAGCCCGTGTCAGTAAGATCGTCTGAAGAGAGACGTGAAAGGGGAAGATTACGATGACATACACACAGAAGAACGGTTCTATGTAATCTTGTGTCTGATTGGACAAAGCGTGGATCGGAGAAGCAATGTTACAAAGCAGTCTTGGAAGGTAGTAATTGTCCAATGAGAATGCACGACATCCGTGCTTGCTCATGTCCTTCCTTCATATACACTGTACATAAGACAAGACACTAACAATGTCAAATCACAGTCAAGACCGACATACGATGAACTTAGACCTAGTGAATATTTTTCCGACTTGCCAAGATGTTCATATAATTGTATGATGCAAGTTTTAGGGGGGTGGTTGTTGTTGTTGCTGCTGTTGTTGGTTTTTGTGTTTTTGTTGGTTATGTTTTTGTTTGTTTTTCAGGGTGCCTCTACACAGTAACGAAAAACAAAAACATGGCAGTTGCTTGCTTACGTCAGCCTCTCTCTCTCTCTCTCTCTCTCTCTCTCTCTCTCTCTCTGCCCTTGACATGTTGTCTCCCTTGTTTCTGTAATTGCGACGTCCGCGTTAGCTTACGGGTATGTACTTGCTGAAATGTGTTGTTTTTCCCCCCTTCTTAATCTGCAACTTAGATGTCTAGCCAAACATTACATCATACGGGTAGGCTTTGCTGCTGAGTTAGCGAAGAACTGAAAGAAGTCGCCAGAAATTCAAATTCGCCCGAAGAAAACAATTAACGACGTGATAAAATTTAGAGCCGATACACACGTTACTGACGACATACACAGCTTGAAACCGCAGCAGCGGGTAGACCTTCGCTGGTACCCATGACCAACAGCTTGTAGTAAGAAATGAACGGAATCGCATTTTCCTGCCAAGAAATCGGTCCTCTGCCATCAGCCCTGGCACGAGCTTTCCTGCACGAGACTAATGATTTCTCATTTAAAGGGCAACAATGTGCAGAAATTGTTCACGTTTGCCATTGCAAGAGTAGTGGGACGAAATGAATGGAATGTCTACGTGTGGTATCTGTTACGTATTTATGACCTTCACGTCTTCTCTTCCCTTGATCCGTTGCAAGTGTGTGTGTGTCGCCAAAGCCAAAGTTACGTGGGCATAAAGAGTCTTCTTGCGTCTTGCTATGAAACATCAGTCCCATTTCCCCCGCCAATCCCTTCAGTCCACCTTCCATAATAATAATGATTTATTTATATAGCGCTGTAATCTACTTTTAAGGAAGTTCTAAGCGCTAAGAGTACAGGTAAAGGTACAGATAAAAGTGAAGATTCAGGGCCAGGGCAACTGCATGTATGGTACTTTATAAGGAGATGGAGAAAGACGGAGGCAGGTTAGACGGTGCTTTAAGATGAAAACAGGTAGGTTTTTAGATTTGTTTTGAAGGTTTCGAGGGAGGTTGACTGGCGGAACGAAAGCGGCAGAGAATTCCAGGCTTTTGGACCAGCGTAGGAGAAGGCTCGAGAGCCAACAGAAGAAAGTTTAGTACGTGGGATTCTGAATATCAGAGTATCGGATGAAGACCGGAGGGAACGTGACGGAGTGTAGAGTTCCAACAAATCAGACAGGTAGGATGGGGCAGAGTTATGGATGCACTTGTAGCAGAGGGTGCAGATCTTGTATTTAATTCTTTGAGAGAGTTGACGCCAATGCAGAGAGCAGAGTGCACGAGAGATGTGGTCGATAAAGAGTCTTCTTACGTCATGCTATGAACCATCAGTCCCATTTCCCCACCAGTCCCTTCAGTCCACCTTCCATACACAAACCCCGGTCTGCACCCGTCTTCCCGGAAACCAAACAAGCCTCGTTCTTACTTTACTTTCCCCAGCTCCTCCGTTCCCCCTCCAACTTTCTTTCTTTCATACTTTTCCTCTTTGCTTCTTTCTTCCCTTCCTTCTCTCCTTCACTCCTTCCTTCCTTCTTCTCTTCTTACCTACCTTCCTTTCTTCTTTCTTTCGTTCTTTCATGTCCTCCTTCCTACCTTCCTTTCCTCTTTCTTCCGTTTCCTCCTTCCTTCGTTTCTTTTCTTCCGTCTTCTTTCATTCCTTCCTCTCTGCCTTCCTTCTTTTGTTTCTGCCTTCCAGTTCTTCTTTCTTTCCATCTTTCATTCTATCATTCCTACCTTCTTTATTCTTTCATTCCCTACGTCATCCATTCTTTCTTTTTCGTTCTTTACTTCTTTCTTTCCTTCCTATCATAACCCAGCGAATCTTCCAATCTCTACCATATCATAACCCACCTTATGACCTAACCAAAATCCACCATAACCCGGCGAATCTCCTAATACCTACCGTACCAACACCCACCTTATGTCCCATCCAAAACCGACCATTATCCAGGCGAATTTACTCATACCTACCGTATCACACCCACCTTTTCCCCCATCCAAACCCGACCATAAACCAGGCGAATTTCCTCATACCTACAACGTACCAAACCCACCTTATGTCCCATCCAAAACCGACCATTAACCAGGCGAATTTACTCATACCTACCGTATCAAACCCACCTTATGTCCCATTCAAAACCGACCATTAACCAGGCGAATTTACTCATACCTACCGTATCAAACCCACCTTATGTCCCATTCAAAACCGACCATTAACCAGGCGAATTTACTCATACCTACCGTATCAAACCCACCTTATGTCCCATCCAAAACCGACTATTAACCAGGCGAATTTCCCTCACACCTACCTTATCAAAACCCATCTCACGTCCCTCTGAAAACTCACCATAACCCGTCGAATCTCCTGATACCTAAATTGTATCTCACCCACCTTATGTCCCATCCCAAAAACCCACCAGAACGCGGAGGATATTCTAATCCCTACCATGTCATAAACCATCTTACGTCCCATCGAAAAACCCACCAGAACGCGGAGGATATTCTAATCCCTACCATGTCATAAACCACCTTACGTCCTATCGAAAAACCCACCAGAACGCGGAGGATATTCTAATCCCTACCATGTCATAACCCACCTTACGTCCCATCGCAAAACCCACCAAAACGCGGAGGATATTCTTATCCCTACCATGTCATAAACCACCTTACGTCCCATCGAAAAACCCACCAGAACGCGGAGGATATTCTAATCCCTACCATGTCATAACCCACCTCACGTCCCATTCAAAAACCCACCAGAACGCGGAGGATTTTCTAATCCCTACCATGTCATAACCCACCTTATGTCCCATCCAATAACCCACCAGAACGCGGAGGACGTCCTCCTAACCCCAGTTTTGTTCTTCCTCTACCATCATAACTCACCTCTTTCGCAAGCAACTTGATGCTATCTGATGTCATTGTCTCATCTACTTGTGCCACGAATATCCAAGACTTTGTCGCTTTTCCCCCCATTTTGACAGGTTTACAAAGCGAATACAGTCTACTCCAAACAGTGAGAAAATGTTATTATACAATATACTTCTGTGCGTCACTTTTTTCCCAGACAAAGAGAATTATTAATGAACGCTACTGTGTTACAATTAGGAGATTTCCTCGTTATTTCGCTGGATATTATGTTCTGTTTTGTACGTTACTTGTCTTCTTTGAAAAACTTTTGGTGGACTGTGGTGAGAAGAAAACTGAGATCTATTTAAATCTTATGATCGTATGTCCTGTGAAAGGTTCTCTTGTTTCAACTGTCTTTCGTTCTACAGCTAATGCCGTTATTAGATGGAAGAAATAAAAAGCGTTTTCCTTCAACATGTGTTGTGGACTTTCATTTGACTGCCTGTCTCATTTGTGCTCAGTTGGTACAGCTCGCCCGTTAGGGGGTGCAAATGTATACCAGTCATGCGCAGGAGGGGCAAATAAACTCCAGTTGTCCACTAACGGGGGCGACTGTATCCCAACAACGCGGGAGGGGGTGCAAATGTACTTCGGGATCTGGCAAGGTGAAGTCACGTGGCCGCTGACTTTGTTCTACGACTTGACGTTATGCCGAAATATCGACGGAATTGACTGGTATACATTTGCACCGCTAACGGACGAACTACACCAACTGAGCCAAATTTGTGGTGTTGCTGGGGTGGAAGTGACATGGCTAACTGAGTGACCCGTGCTGTCTGCTGTGAAAGTAAGAGTCTGTTTACACTACAACACCGGGTTCAGCCCGAGTTTACCTCGATTCGGGTTGGACTCGGGTCAATAGCGTGCACACTACATTCTCTGCAAGTCTAACCCGGACAATGACGTAGGAAAACTTACGTCATGCTCGCCGTCATGCCTTGACGAAAGCATTTCATGACGCCAGCTGCGTGTTTAGATCTGAATTGCAATTTTGCCCCGGACCCGGGTTAAACCATTCGCTGCCACGGTGGCAGAATTTTATGACTCGCACCTCTAGCCTAGATGGCAAACTTCTTCAAAATGCAGTCGTCCTAGTGGTTTAAAAAAAAAAAAAAAAAAAAAACTGAGCCACCACCTCTCCACATAGAGGCACTTTTTGTTTCCTTTGTACAGCATGTCATGTGAAGGGATACAATCAGTGAGTGACCAAAAACGTGTGTGGCAGTGAAAGGGTTAAACCCTGCTCCGTGGCAGAGTTGAACCCAGGTCGCTTTTAACCCGGGTTGGTTAAATGTAAACTCATCAACCCAGGTTCAACCCGGTAACACTGGCAAGTGTAAACAGCGTCATGACATGGAACCAGCAGGGGAAAAGGAAGAGAGGCCGGCCTCGCAGCAGCTGGAGGCGGGGACAATGAGGCAGAGCTATATAAGCAGGGGACCAACTGGACTGGAGTGGCAAGAGTAGCCCACTATGCTCCACTTGGAGCCATGCGCCTAAGGAAGTAAGTAAGTAAACAGCCTCTAAAACCTCTAATTGATGGTCGTCACGAAGCACATCACCCCTGTCCTCAAAGCACTTCCTCGGCAACGCATCAACCACAAAGTCCTGTCCTAGACATATTCTTGTATTCACAACACTGCCCCCACCGCCTACCTGCAGGAACTGATACCTGTGTAACAGCCAGCGCGCAACTTGCGGTCTGCAAGTTCTCTCCGTCTGCGGCTCCCTTCGACTGACTGCTCCTGCAAGAAGAGGCATGGTGGACGGTCTTTCAAAAATGCAGCTCCCAAACTGTGGAACTCTTTTCACAGTTTTGTTCTTCCTCTACCAAGTCAATGTGCTAGCCATGTGTTCTTATCCGGAACATGATTGCCTGATATACGTTAAACCGAAGTGACCACAGGGCGTGACAGAAAAGTAAGGGTGGGTGGGTGGGTGTTTGGGGGTTTAACGTCCTTTTCCACCACATACGGGTGATATCAAAGACGGGACAACGATGAAAAAGCCAGCACAAATATTTTATGCGAACTCACGACCCGAGCATCAGAAGCCCAACGCTCTACCCATTCGTCCACCCCGGCTCCCCGACAGAAAAGTAAACGAGTGGTCCATGTGAGAAGACTAGACTAGGCAGCACGCCACGTTAGTATGGTAATTGTGTAGTGTGATCGTGTAGGCGCCAGCTTTACCCAGTTCCTTGTCTCAAAGCGCCTCGAGCTGAAGTTAACACGCACGCCCACATGCATCACACGCAGTTTCTCACACACTAGACTTGAACTCATGACAATCACGTGATGCGAAGGTCAGCTCAGCTATTGAAGTTCCGGAATTTAGAATTGCGTTTGTGTGTATGTGTGGAGGAGGGGGAGGGAGGGGGGGGTAGTGCGCGCCTGAACACATCCAAAGCAGAGGGGGAGGTAGCCGGAGTACCCGGAGAGAACCCCCGAAGATAATAATAATATTTATAAGGCGCCTATCCCCGTGGAACGAGCTTTAGGAGCCTTACAATCTAAAGCCTAAAAATAAAAAATAAAAAAAAATGTCACTCAATGTACACTACGTAAGAACAACCAAAATCGGCCCGAATAATTATTAGTTCTACACACTGCACCACCCATCTTATCTGCATGTATTAAAATTTCTTATATTCTGGAGCGGGATTTTTAACACTTTCAGCCCTGCCACCGTATCACCTACGGTCTCACAGACCCTAACAATACTATGCGTGCATGTGGCCGACTCAAATACGCTCTGCACAGTGGAAGATTTCCCCTAAAGGATGGATCCAATACTTCTTGAGAAATAGGGTTTTGTATGCAAGAGCCCAGCTTTAGATCTAGCACACTTGAAAAACTCCCAGGCAGAGAGCGTTATCGCTACTGAGATTCCTTCAGGGCTGAAAGGGTTAACTTGATATTTAGTTCAGCTTTACCTGGGTTTCATTCAGAACAGCAGACACATAGTAATCTGGGACAAGCTGTTTGAGGCCGGAGACAACTGTATCCTAGGTTCTTTGTCGCAAAACTGCTTAGACAGTGGTACAGGTAATTCAAGTCACAAACAGTGCAAGCGTCCACTGACACGCCTACATTCAACAGATCAGTGCCTTTGTTTACGAGTCAAACAATCAGTAACCCAGTCACGCCACGAAACACTATCCCGCTTAAAGAAACAGGCAAATGAAAACAGTATTGGTGCTCTCTCTCTCTCTCTCTCTCTCTCTCTCTCTCTCTCTCTTCAGAATTGTTCCTCTCCAGCCTACTCAAGTTTTCTTGTCCCAACAAACAAAAAAAAAAAAGTCACTTGTGCACGTTTTCAACGGAGGAAAATATAGAAAGAAAAAAGACTGAAGTTAATTATTTCAGTTTCGTCTTCTAAAGAGCTTCAAAATGTCAGGCGAGTGTGTCTAATTTTCCAGCCTTTGTCTCTCATGAGTTTCTGTAATCTCGCATTACAAGCCTTCTTCGTTAGCAGATTGTCTCCGTTTGTTTTTCTCTCCCCCCCCCTCCCCCCCCCCCCCCCCCCCCCCCCCCGAAGAAAAGTTTTGGAATGGAGGAAGATGAAAGATGTTCTAATCTTGAAACAGTTCTATATTAGTATTTCAGTGTGTGCTGCGGGGCGGTCGGTGGTCTAGTGGTTAAGAGACTTGTCACCAATGCGAGAGGCCGGGTTCGAGTTCCACTCGGGGCAAAGAATTTTTCCTTCTCGTACGTGGCACCGTTCATTCGGGCCGATCGTCGGGGGTTCTCTCCGGGTACTCCGGCTTCCTCCCCCTCTGCTTTGGAAATGTTCAGCCCACCAAATTTGAAAAATAAATGCAATTCTAAATTCCAAAATTCAAAGAGCTGAGCTGACCATTCGCACCACGTGATTGTAATGTGTTTATGTCCAGTGTGTGAGAGAATGCGTGTGATTCACGTGAGCGTGCGTGTTGGGTTCAGTTCGCGGCGCTTTGAGCCGATTCATGAAATGGGGAAAAGCGCCTATACAATACTTATTATTATTATTATTATTTTCAGCTGGGGGTCAGGCATAATTTCTATACACAGGGGCATGCATTTCAGAATCAGTGAGGCCACTGCTGGTACACAGTCTGATCAGATTCAAACACATTTCTCGGTGAGTGTGATTTGTACAAACAATCTTTTTGTCATTATAATCTTTATTATTATTTCAGTGTGTGCTGCGGCACTTTCCAGCTTGGGTCAGGCATAATGATAATGTCTATGCAGAGCGGCATGCATTTCATCAGCAGTAACGCCACTACCGGTACGCAAGTCAACACATTTCTCGGTGAGTGAGTGCAGCAACAATACGCGTATGTGCGTACGTGTAAAGCGTGCATGTACATGAACATTTCGTATCATATGAGACACACGAAGGCCTTAACCTTCGGCAAACTTGGTGTAAAAACCCACGTTACGTACTTCCTGGGTCGCGAGAGACCCATGCCGCGCGTATAGTGACGGGTTGGGGCTCCTAATCCACTGGCTCGCTGTGCCGGCGGCCACATGTTGACCATGCATTCCTGACACAAATACCAGTGTGCAACCTGACAGAAGAGTTTAAATGTAAATGATACAAACTCTGTGTGTGTGTGTGTGTGTGTGTGTGTGTGTGTGTGTGTGTGTGTGTGTGTGTGTGTGTGTGTGTGTTACGCTGTACAGTTTTCCGCACTTGCGAATATCCTGCGAGTGCATTTTTGTTCCATCGTGTAAAAGCTTGTTTTGCTGCTGCCAGTATTTTAATTTCGGTTGTTTAATGTCGTTGTTGCACCTATTATGCGTGTCTTTCCCTTTTACTTTTGTCTATTCCTCCACATCCCGATAGGGGAAAAACGAATACAAACTTTTGACTTTGACTCTGAAGTTGACAGGAATAAGACTTCTGTCCTGGTGATGCGTCGGACACTCCAGAAGAAAATCTAGCTTGTCACCAAGAACGCGCATGTCACAGTTATCGCGTAGCCTCTCCCCCCTACAAATACCGGTAGTGTTATGGGGGTACAGGGGTGGGTGGGTGTTTGGGGGTTTAACGTCCTTTTCCACCACATACGGGTGATATCAAAGACAGCGCAACGATGAAAAAGGTTTTGGGGTACAGAGAAAAGCACAGAATACACTGGGTGCACAAATGTGACACCTGAAATTTAGAATATGCAAATAGATACGTGACGTATGCATAAATCAGTGGCGTGAGAACTGGGCTTTATCTTCACCATCTTCAGTCAGGGGCAGAGAATTTATTTGAACGTTTAATGCCTGCCAGGTCCTTCTCCATATGCGTTTAAACAGATTTTTTCCGTTGCATATTGTTACGAGTGTGGCTGCGTGTTTTGTTTGTGTTTTTGTGTTGATAGATAAGAGCTGTGTTGGGTTTTTTTTTTTCAGAAGGTTGAGTGAGACAGAGAAGTTGCTACGTTTAGTTCATATTGTGTTTTAGTAATGTAAATCTATTTTCCGTGATCCAGAAGATATTGTTTTTACGAAAAATTCTAGAAGTGGTGGACTTGTTTTGACGGCAGCTTATTTCGCCACGGGAGGCGGTACGCATTTAGGGTCAAGGGCTGAGTCTCCCGGAAATTTCGTGCAAATCGGTTTGTATGGAATTGTTTACGATTAGAAATGGTTATATAACTCGTCAAGATTCGGCGGGCGGGTACTCGATTTCTGGATTCTTCTCAAGTTTTAAAATAGTAATGACGTGATTTACGTTCTGATTTTTGATTGGTTCCTTTATAATAGAGGTTTAGAATGTGCTAGAACGCTATGACTGTATGTAAGACTCTGAGATGTTTGTGTGTGTGTGTGTGTGTGTGTGTGTGTGTGTGTGTGTGTGTGTGTGTGTGTGTGTGTGTGTGTGTGTGTGTGTGTACACGAGAGAAGCTCATAATTATGTGCGAAGCTTGAGAGTGCAGTGTGACACCAGAGACGTGCTGAAATAAACTCCACACAGCTGTAACTTTTCTACGCGCTCACGAGTCTTTTTGTGAGTGAATGAGACTTCTTCCGCAGTCAACATTAAGAACTCGCTACGTGAAGAGTGGGCGCCTGATTGTCACCGTACACCTCGGTAAGGCGACGGGCTCTTCGAACATTCACCACGTAACACATATAATGGAGATACGGGGAAACAGTTTGAGCATCAACAAGATGAACTTATAATATGCTCAGTAAAAAAAACAATTCCATTAAAGTAATCTTGCAATGGCAGATCACAAATTACGACAGAGGGAGAGAGGGGGGGGGGGAGAGAGAGAGAGGGAGAGGGTGGAGGGAGAGAGAGAGAGGGAGGGAGAGCGAGAGAGAGAGGGAGGGAGAGAGAGGGAGGGAGAGAGAGGGGGGAGAGAGAGGGGGGAGGGAGAGAGAGAGAGAGAGAGAAATTGAAATTGAAATTGAAATAACTTTATTTGAAAACGGTGGAAGTTTTGGTCTTGCAACCAATTTTCAAACTTGCCGTTTTGAAGAACAAACAACTAAACAAAAAAGCCAAATGATCGAACATACTTAAACCTGGAACAAGAAACTTCACACACACACACACACACACACACACACACACACACACACACACACACACACACACACACACACACACACACACACACAATTGTCACATGCATGAACTAGTCTGGGAGAGAGAGAGAGGGGGGGGGAGCGAGAGGAGAGAGAGGGAGGGAGAGAGGGAGGGAGAGAGAGCGGGAGAGAGAGGGAGAGGGAGAGAGAGGTGTCAGTTGGTGAACATTCTCTTTTCAAGTTGAGTGTGAGTTTCATCTGAACTGTGTTCGTCCGCTCCTCTTTCCTCGATTGTTCCGGGTTTTTGTTTTGCTGCTTACGTCAGCGAGGTGATCAACTGACAGAGAAGGGTGACAAATGTCCCAACTGAAATTACACACTCCCTGATCCCCCCCCCCCCCCCCCCCCCCCCCCCATCTCCCCACTCCCCCCACCCCACCTTATCGTGTCTGTAGTTCCAGCTGTTGGGAATGTCGCACACCGACTGTTTTTTCTTCTGATCTAGAATCAGAGCTTTTGGTGACAATAGACGTCTCTAGATCAAGCTTCTTTTTTCTTTTTTTTTCTAGCGAGCCAATCAGAAGAAAGGTCAAACTTTGCAACGCTCCATTCATCATAATAATAATAAATGTTTATTGTGTAGGCGCTTTACCCAGTTTCATGGCTCAAGGTGCCCCGAACTGACCCCAGCATACACGCTCACGTGAATCACACGCATTCTTTCGCGCACTACACAATCATGAACTCACCACAGTCACAATGGGCGAGTTGCATCTAGTGGATTGTTGTTGTTGTTGTTGGCACACATACACACACACACACACACACACACACACACACACACACACACACACACACACACACACACACACACATTACAAAAAATCCGACTAATACAATTACAATCACAGCCCTAAACACATCACCAAATCATCACAGTACTTTCTGATCTCTGGTGGTACTGAGGTACACACTGTAGCGGTGAGAACTTTCCAGAACTTTCAGAATTAAAATCTCTTTCCGCTCACAGGGGTCACAGACATTTGTGTTTCCACCTACTGAACTGTGGAATTACCAATACCCATACATACTCACCGGTACACCCACACCTCCTGAATGATGACAGATCCACCTCAGTTGCTCGTCTCCCTGTGAATGTCAGTGCTGTGGTTAGAATGCCACTTGCGGGATCCGATTACGAAGGCGATAATAAATTCACAGAGAACAGGAGCAAAAAAACTCTTCTTACAAACTGCCGTGCTTCTTCCTCGACCTCAACGTTCCTTCAATACCCCACCCCACCCCACCCCCACCCCCACCCCCACCCCGGCCTCACCCCCCATTCCCCACCCACAACTTACTCTACATGCCTGCTCTCCAATCAACATTAATTGCGCCGTGGGATAAGTAAAGTATTTTAAATTGAATTGAATTGAATTGGCT
>JACVVK020000101.1:957500-1215000 GCA_018292915.2 Batillaria attramentaria
AGTGGTAAGTTTGCGTGCGTGAATTAGGTGGTGGGTTCAGGGTTAGAGATGGGATGGCCGAGGGAGGGGCAGGTCGAAAGGTAACCTTGGGAGATTTGCGATGGGCGTGGTTTAGGGCTAGTCGAAAGGATGTGAGCCCGGGCTTAGATTTGTGCGTGCACGATTGTTTCTTTTGGCGTGTGTAGGGGAGGGAGTGTGTAATATGCAGTCTCCCAGTGTGTGTGTGTGTGTGTGTGTGTGTGTGTGCGCGCGCGCGTGCGCGAATGCTTGTGTGTGTGTGTGTGTGTGTGTGTGTGTGTGTGTGTGTGTGTGTGTGTGTGTGAGTTTTCACCATTTAGTTTTACAGGGTTTTTTTTTTTTTTAATAAAGCCCCACTGAAGAAAGCACTTGTAACTTGTCACTGTTTTGATCTTATTCATTTAAACACACACACACACACACACACACACACACACACACACAGAGAGAGAGAGAGAGAGAGAGAGAGAGAGAGAGAGAGAGTTTTGTCTGTGTTACTAGTCTCGGGAATCAATAAGCTCGACCCGTGTCTCACTCAGACCGTTGCCATTATACACATTTGCATATACATATACATTTGCCCATACAAAAGCAGCATACACGTCTATAAACTTTTGCAAAATTATCAATTCGATGTTTCAGTTGCAAAGGGAAGCAAAGATATTCCCTTCAAAAAACGTTTTACAAATATTCCAAGTGATTTTACAACTTATCCTGAAATAAACTCGCTTAAGCCGAACTGCAGGGTAATTTCTCGGGAAAGGTTTGGCTTATCCGAACTCATTCCCCGGGCGAGTTCGGCTTAAGCGTGTTTGACTGTATTAATATTCGTCCAGCCCCAACAAACTATTCAGTTCTTTTTACTTTTTTTCCCCTGATGGGGCGAGCTCTGATCCTCGGGCAAAAGGAGGGGGGTCGCACGGACTAGGGTGACGAATTTCTTCGCCGATAACCAGAGCTTAGGCTGTATATCAGCCAATGCCAGGATCCGCTAAACCATAATTAAATAATTGTTCGGAAAACTATCAATATTCAACATTTGAAGCTTTTTTTTTTTTTTTTTTTTTGCTTTTTTTTTGGGGGGGTGGGTGGGGGTGGGGGGGGTTTGGTGTGTGTGTGTGTGTGTGTGTGTGTGTGTGTGTATGTGTGTGTGTGTGTGTGTTTTGTTTGTTTTGTTTTGTTGTTTGTTTGGTTTGTTTGTTGTTTTGTTTGTTTTGGGGATTTTTGTTGTTTTTTTTTTTTTGTTTTTTTTTTTGGGGGGTGGTTGTTGGTGAGGTTTTGTTTGTTTGTTTGTTTGTTTGTTTGTTTTGGGGAGAGGGTTGTTGGCTGCGTTAAAAAGATGAAGCTGTTCGAATCCATAAGTATGAATGATCATTCAAAAATTGACAATAATGTAGATAATGAATTAACAACACGACCAGCTGGCACACATTCGACAGTTTCAGGTCAGTCAGCTCAGCATTGCTAGACTATGAAGAAAGCAACGTTTATTTTAGAACAAATGTGTTCGCGAGTGCGCGCTCAAAGCAGTCATTTGGTTCTAGTTTAGCAGATGGAGTCAGGTAACTCAGCCTTCTGAGTGCTGGACTCAAGATCGGAAATTTAAGAGTTCGAACCCCGGCAGAGCCAAACTTTGTACAGGCCAGAAAGCCACTCCACTCAAACCCATTCGCGTCACCTCTGCTTGCCATCGGTGTGCGCAAAAAGTCCCAGCTTCACTGGCAGTTTGCCTCCTGTTTCATCTCCCTGGCATGCACCTTGCCCAACGAATACAGAAATTTTGAAAACCACGCTCTGTCGTGACAACCAAACTCACTACAAACTAACACACTCGCCAGACAGGGTCTTTCAAATAAACGCCAAACATGACCCCGCGCTCAATTTGTGTCCTTAGGCATGTTGGCGTTTTCATTGTTGCCCTGTCTTTGACATCATCCTTGCGTGGTGTAAAGGGACTCTAAACCCCACAACTATATCCTGGCTAACGTCAAAGAAATCATGTACGGATGCATCTCTCTTTTATGGGTTTTTGAGGCGTGTTCACACGTGTTCTGGTGGCTAAGGTATCCGACTTCGGATCCTGAGCCGCCCGGTTCGAATCCCTTGTGGGCAGGACTTTGGATGGATTTTTCCCTTTCCAAGTCGAGTCAAAATCACTTGCAGTCTTGTTTACGGTGTCTGTTCCACCCTCGTGTACACACTTACGTACATATATCAAATGTGCGCGCTAAAAATTTCACGTCTATCTTTCGAAAAAGAGTAAGCTGTGACCGGTGGCGTGGAAAACAGTAATACTGTCGCACTCACCAGAGTGAAGGTTTGCACAAAAAGTAGCGCGCAACAGCAGCAGGCTTTCACTGCTTCGTCCTCCAGCCCGGCGGCGCCATTAGCATTTCAGAAGAGATGAAGATGGAATTATACCATTCCGCATCATACCATCATCTCTTACTCCGAAGCAAGCAAAGTCCACAAAAGCGCCAAATGTTTTCTACGACGTAACAAACACCACAAACAACGAATACATACACACCCCTCTTGTACTGTTCATTGTGGCCTGTTCACAAACCAGTCTAAATCTCCTTTTTCGGAACCAAGCACACCTGCGGAGGTTTGCGAACCACAAATGTCATTTTGGCGCGATGGATCAATTCACGCAGGGCTTGATATTGCCGCTAGACTGTTGCTGTCGACACCATTACAAGCCCGTTTTATGTCCAACACAACAGGTTAGATTCTCGTCATAAAATTCTGCCCATTTCATGTTTGGATGAAGAGAGACATTTATGATATCGATATATCGACTTTCGTTTTGTTTTTTGTTTTTTTATCTCATGTCTTTTTTTTTTCATTTTTCCGGTTGTTTGTGTTTGCTTGCTTGTTATGTTTGTTGTTGTTGTTGTTTTGTTTTGTTTTGTTTTTGTCGGTCGTTTGGTCTTTTGAAAGTTTGTTGTTGTTGTTTTCTAATAATGGTTTGGTTGTTGTACAGGTTGTATTGTTTCGTTTAATTTCGTTTCGGTTTGTTTTGCTTTGCTTTTGGATTTGTTTTAATTACTTCTTCTTCTTTTTTTTTTTTTGGGGGGGGGTGGGGCGAAGCTGTTTGTTTGTTTGTTTGTTTGAGATTCTTTTGCTTTTGGGTTTGTTTTCTGTGTTCTCTGTCTTAAAGGGAGAGATTTCTTGTAAAATCAAATTCAGCCCTTGAAAAACAAAGTTTCGGAGCTCTCTCAGCAGTGATTCAATCACCTCTCGTTTAGATTCGAGGATTTCTCCAATCAAGGAAAGCACAGTAAAACTCCTGCCCGAAACCTGTCATTGCCATTCTCTCTCTCTCTCTCTCTCTCTCTCTGTCGTTTCCTAAATATAGCAGATACTTTAGCCCAGGAAAATTATAGCGACCCCGAAAATTATGTCTGTTCAGAACAACTAAAACTGCATTGCAACACTTTTACATGTAAACCATTTACCATGCCATTAATGACTGTGCTAGATGTTGGTAAGTCAATTTCCAACATGGCAAACAAGAAATCGTGTGGTTTGGATGGCATCAGTAGCAAAATACTTAAAACGTCCCTGCCATATATAATCGAGTCATTGACGTTTATCTATAATTTCTCTATTCAAAACAATGCATTTCCAGCGGCCCTTAAAAACGCTAAATTTGTCCCGATACCAATAAACAAAAATCTAAGTGACGTACATGAATATCGTCCAATACCTATACTATCAGTTCTCTCAAAACCCCTAGAAAGACACAATCACACACATCTGCTCACATTCCTCAAAGAAAAGAAACTGTGCGCATTTAAGTCAGGTTTCCGTCCAGGCCATTCCTGCCAGACTGCTCTCACTCACATCATAGATAAGTGGCTTAGTGGTATAAATGAGTCAAAGCTATCTGGAGCAATATTTCTTGACCTCAAGAAAGCTTTTGATTTGGTAAATCACAGCATTCTGTTGAAAAAAACTGCGGTTATACAACATTGGGGGTCAGACACATTATCATTCCTCTCATCCTTCCTCTTAAACAGGAAACAGAGAGTCTTTTTAAATGGCACATTTTCATCCGAAGGGATCGCTAAGTATGGCGTACCCCAGGGCTCCATCTTGGGGCTTCTTTTATTTTGTCTTTATATTAATGACCTTCCTTTTTGTTTATCTAGTCCCAACGTGTCCTGCGAGATATTTGCAGATGACACAACACTACACACATCCGACAAAAAAGGAGGCAACAATATACACAACACTCCAGCAGAGCCTCGATGAAGTATCTGAATGGTGTACCCAAAATCATATGCCCTTACCCACAGAAGAAAAAAACTTAGTGCGCTCGAACTCCTCCCCCTTACCAAGCATCTTGAGTTCAACCGGTGTGTTTTCATGCATAAGACAGTCCACTGTAAAGCTCCTCCATATCTGACCACGTTGTTTCAACCAAGTCAGCGACACAACGCAAGGAATGGCCTGTTCCAATTACCATTACCTAGATTGGACATTTTTAAAACAAGCCTCTCATTCTCTTGGTCATTTTCTTGGAACCAGCTGCCATCATATTTAAAATGCATCCCAAAGTTTCATTCATTTAAATCTCAACTTCTCAGATACTTACGTCAGTCATAGGTCCACGAACAATATCTGAACCATGCTAAATTACTCGTTATCAGATGGCACTATGACATGTTACCTTTTTACAAGTTGTGTCGTATACTACAATTTCAAACACCATGCTGTCTACTTTTTCACATATTTCCCGATGTGTTTCCTTAGAATTTCTTGCGCTTCTTTCTTTCTTTGCATGTTTCAAGTTTTTGTTTTGTTTTGTTTTGTTTTACTATTAGATTTGCTCCTTTTGTGCCAGGTATACTTTTTGTCATGTTAGCCTTTATTTTTTAATGTTTCTAGATTAGCAGGACAGCTTGTAAGATAGGCAGACCATCCCCTACAAGTCTTTATCCTGAAATAAACGTTTCAGTCAGTCAGTCAGTCAGTCTCCCTCTCTCTCTCTCTCTCTCTCTCATGAGACTGAATAAACGATCTATGTGCTACGTATCTAATTGTTTTTAATGAAAACAGTCGCAGATGTTAGCGCGCAATATAACAGCCGCCTAGCAGAACACATTAGATTAACTGTGCCTATCGGGTTCGTATCTTTTGCAATAACGGACGAGCAGTCGGAGTCCCGATGAAATTATGTTCTTTGCGAAATACCACTGACTGTAGGTTCATTGGGGTATTCCTTGCAAACCGTCCATCAACCCACTGACAGATCTTGTCCTGTGTCACACGATCTGGCTCCGCATGTAAAAGTCGAGGTTAGGGAGTTTAGCCACGGGTTAGAGTCTAACCTCAAACTAAACTAGCTCTAGGGTTAAATTTTCTCCTTTTTTTTTCTTTTTCTTTTTTTTTGGTTTGTTTGTTTTTTGTGTTTTTTTGTTTTTTGTTTGTTTTTTTTTAAATCAGGAAGCGGGTCCATCCCAGCAAGACGCCTAAGCCGTTATAGAAGGATTTATTTCTTCCTTTCTTCGCCTCCTTTTTTTATATAATTTTGGTTTTTGGTTTCTTTTGTCCTAGTCTGGGTTAGGCCCGTAGCCTTGGGTTAAATTAACCTCGATTTTTACATACGGGCCCTGGGGTCTAATGCACGGAGAGATACTAGAGCTGTCCGAGACTAGCTTGACTACCCTGAGACTGACAGATAAGTGCGAGATGCAGAAGTGTAGACTAGTTTTCTCTTCATGCATCGCAAACGCATGCTCATGTTAGTCCCGACGTATGAAGTCGGAGACCAGAGCGAAGTGTGTGATTGCGAGTAAGCGAGCTTGTGCGGGTACGTGCCAGTGTGTGTGTGTGTGTGTGTGTGTGTGTGTGTGTGTGTGTGTGTGTGTGTGTGTGTGTGTGTGATTTATTTTACATTATGATCTTAGTATAAGGAGCGGAGCGATTGCATGTCTAAAGACAATTTTCTGTTTTAAATTGTATTTTTAAAACAGATAATAAAGTATTTTTGAATTTGAATTTGAATTTAATTAAGCCTCAGACTAACGCTGATGATAGTCCTGGCGTATCTCGTCGAAGACGAGAGCTATGTCTCGGCTAATCTAACCTCTATTCATGCGTCAGATCCCTGGGAAATGTCTGTTTGGATTCTCTGACTCTGTCAAATATATCACAGAACCTCTTCAGGTCCGTAATTTGGTTGGTTGGTTAGTTCGAGATTAACGTCCCCTTCACAAGCGTGATCTGGAAGGGGAGACAAAAAGAGCAATTATTAAGGAAAGACAACTCTAGTAACTTGCCCGGCATACCATCGTCATTTTGTTGTTGTTGTTGTTGTTGTTGTTGGTCGTGGCTAACTGTTGTTGTTGTTGTTGTTGTTGTTGTCAACGTCGTCGTTGTTGTTGTTGCTGTTGTTGTCAAGGTTGTTTGGTTGATTATTAATATAAGACACTTATATATATATTTATAGACCTATGTGTGTACCAAATACTAGCTTATCCATTTATCTCATTACATTTCTTATGGTTCTGTTTTACTTTAAACGTCGGTGTATATGTGAATTTATGTACGTTATGAAAAAAGCAAAAATATGAGTAATAAAAAAAAATATAAGACACTTAAAGTCATGGTCTGACTGATAAAATAATGAAAATAATAAAACAATGAACTAATGATGCCAATGCCTTAAATCATTTTTGTACTTTTTTTGGTGCAGATTTCTGTGTTCCTGTCGTTCAGCGAGTGTGCCGCCCGCCATGGCAACATCCGAGAACAGAGCGCTGATGATTCCGGATTCCGACTCCGATTCTGACGTCACAGAGTTCGGAAACAATGGCCTGCACCGACCAAAAACAAGTGGCGTCAAATTGGTGAGTTTCCTTTCTACATCTCAGCTTCCACTGACACGTGCTAAGCAAGACATATGGTGTGGTTTATCCGTGATAATGGCGTATATACATGAGAAACTGCGGGCAAAGAAAGCGTGGGTATCAAGTGTGCACGCTAAAAATTTCACGTCCATCTTTCAAAAAAGAAGTTTCGGAAATTGCATGTATTTTCAAATTTTGTAATTGCATGTATTTTCAATTTTTTTAATTGTATGTATTTTCAAATTACATGTATTTTCAAATTTTCAATTTGCTTGTATTTTCAAATTTTGAACATTTTCAAAAGCGGGGGAGGGGGGGGGGGGCTGGGTGAGCCGGAGTGCTCAGAGAGATCCCCCGACGAGAAGCGAGAATTCTTTGCCCCGGATGGGACTCGAACCTGACCTTTCGCATTGGTGATGAAGTCTTAACCACTAGACCACCGACCGCATGATCACTCATTTTCTGCAGAACTGGTTTCAGCGCACGGACAGAACTTGCAGTAGGTGTCAGTCGCTGTCGGCCACGGAACTTGGTCTGCTCCTCTCAGTCCTCATCAACCTGGCGCTCTTCTTAGTCATCCTGTGGACATCAACTGGCTATTTTCACGACATCTGTACCAAGGTGAGACCTTCTCCCAGCTTTTTAGGGGAACTTGGGTAGCCAAGCTGGTAAGCCAAGCTTAGTGTTAAGGTTGTAAGTTCAAATCCAGGCTGAGAGCCAGCAACTTGTGTTGGTTAGAAACGCTGTCAATATGTTTGGTATAGTATAGATTTGTATTTTGTCCCGTGAGGAAGGAAACTTTTGAAATAAATTTGTTTTGTTGGTTGTCTTCTGTTCATGGTTTTGAGTGTTTCGGTATTCTGATGAAGGTGTACGGATCTGTTCTTTTTTTTTTCTTCTTCTTTTTCTTTTTTCTCTCGTTGTCCTGTTTTCATTCTGCTGTGTAGACGACCCTACCCCCACTCCAAAAATATATATTTCATCTTTTATTCATCAGTTTATTTTTTAATTCGTGTGTGTGTGTGTGTGTGTGTGTGTGTGTGTGTGTGTGTGTGTGTGTGTCTGTGTCTGTGTGTCTGTGTCTGTGTGTGTGTGTTAAAATTAATAAATAAAATAATAAACTGATAAATAAAAGGAAATATTGCCGTGGTATGTGTAAATCAGACTTGTTACATTGTGTATTAACTTCCAGGTTCCATCAGGAAACGCCACGTCTGCATCACTGCAAGGCGGACTCAACTGTTCTGGGTCCATAGATCATATTACACCATCTCCGCCCGCACACGCCACGGATACCACTACACAGGCTTCCCTAAGCCTTCCCATGCCATCGCCGGCCAACCTGACCTGTGTGACGTCATCGGTCACGTGCGGAACAGCGTCACAGAAGATCGAACCACCGGTGGACCCCGACTACGTCAACGTATTCCAGGATCTCTCTCAAACCGAAATCTCCGCCGCGGTGAATTATCTCCTGAGGCAATCTCAGCTGAACATACGACATGAAGGAAACACAATTTTTGGTGCAGAGCTCTCGCCGCCCACGAAATCATCCGCGTTGGGATTTCTGGACTCTGGAGGAGCTCGCCCTCCACGTGAAGCTCTTGTGACGATCATTTTCAACACAGAGAACCCCCAGGTGATACGTCAGTACGTGGTGGGCCCGCTGCCTAACCCTACCTACCACAAGGTCAGCCCTCGCATGGGTAAAGACGTCCCTGTGAAGTTCCTGGGGCGACACAGGATGCAGGAAGCGTACCAGGCCATGTACAGGGTGGGCCTGGCTCCGGAACTTCAGCACGTGCTACGGGAGAGTTTTGGGGCCACCTTCTCCCAGTGCGGTCAAAAGTGCCTCATGCCTCTTGCACAGAAAACTAGCTTCGGTTTAGGTAAGTCCGTAGAAGTCAAAGGTGTCAAACAGTCAAAGATTTCTTCTTCTTCTTCTTCTTCTCCTCCTTCTTCTTCTTCTTATTTTTTTTTTCTTCTTCTTCTCCTCCTTCGTCTTCTTCTCCTCCTCCTCCTCCTCCTTCTTCTTCTTCGCCTCCTCCTTCTTCTTCTTCTCCCACGCCTTTCGGGGGAGCCGGGGTGGTCGAATGGTAGAGCGTAGGACTTCTAATGCTCGGGTCGTGAGTTCGATCCCGGCTGGGGCCAAATATTTGTGCTGGCTTTTTCATCGTTGCCCCGTCTTTGATATCACCCTATGTGGTGGAAAAGGACGTTAAACCCCCAAACACCCACCCACCCACCCACCTACGCCTTTCGACTTCACTCGTCACATACCAACCGTCGCCAGCCCTCTAGTCGTCGTTCGAGAGGCGTCTCAACATTCCCGAACGCAGTTTGAAATCTTTTGGCGAGCGCTCTTTCTGTTTTGTCACACCAACCTTATGGAACTCCCTGCCTGCGAATTTGAGAAATGCGCCCATTCTGTTTTTAGGAGCAGTCGTAAAACGTTCCTTTTTTTCGCAAATCCTTCCAGTAATTTCCCTGTGTAACTTGTCAGTTTCACCAGTGTATGTCTGTCCATCTTTGTAATATGTGCGTGAGTGTCGGTGAGTGACCGGCACATTGAGATTTATTCGAACGAAATGCGCCCTCCAAATATTATTCAGTAGTAGTAGTAGTAGTAGTAGTGGTAATAGCAGTAGTAGTAGTAGTAGTAGTAGCAGCAGCTGCAGCAGTAGTGCCACGAACGGCTCGGAACCTAGGTAATTTTTTTATGCGTGCTGATGCGGATGAGGAGGTATGATGCTGCTGTGGAGGTCCGTGCAGATTGGATACTGAACTTAGAGTAGCAGTGGTAGTAGTAGCAGTGGTACTAGTAGTAGCAGCAGCTGCAGCAGTAGTGCCACGAACGGCTCGGAACCTTGGTAATTTTTTTTATGTGTGCTGATGCGGATGAGGAGGTATGATGCTGCTGTGGAGGTCCGTGCAGATTGGATACTGAACTTAGAGAATTACAATGTATCATTTCATAATTTTTGGTGTCCTGCTCAGGCGAATAGGGATAATTTTAGACGCGCTAAATATTTGTTTCTTTTACATGAAGATAATTATGCTAGCAGCATTTTTGTGTATGTCCTGAAGAAGGCGAAAGCCGAAACGTTGACCTGTGCCGTCCTTTGTCAAAGTTAAGTGGTTTCTGTCCCTTTTATGTCGCTTTTATATGCTAGCAGCGATAAGACTTCCTTCCCTCCATCCGTTCGTCGCGCGTGCTGGAAGGATCGCCGTATAGTTGCCACAAAAGCAGACAAGCATTCGCTATTTCTTTGTCATTCACCTTGCCACAGCAGCAGCTGTTGTCATCTGTAGTTTTATTTTTCTTCAAATAGCAGTTTATCGTTCACGCCAGAAACCTTATTATATACGCAGCAACGTCGCCAGCAGGGTTTGGGATTGCGCAGATACGAACCGTGCCCCGAACACAACTCCAAATTAATATCATTTTATGGGCACATAATCAGAGTATAATCTTGATACAGTGTCTGCAGTAATCTGCTCTCCCTCCAAGCAAGTTGCCACCTGGTGCACTATTCTGAGCGGACGCACAGATCTGTTTGTTTGTTGCGTTAAAGGTCTGCTTATCTCAACAGAAATCCGCATACAGTGCGGTTTTGTTGTTGTTGTTCTTCTTCTTCTTCTTTCTTTGTTTGATAATAATAATGATAATGAGTATTGTACAGGCGCTTTTTCCAATATCATGAACCGGCTCAAAGCGCCGCGAACTGAACACAATACGCAAGCTCACGTGAATCACACGCATTCTCTCACACACTGGACATAAACACATTACAATCACGTGGTCCGAAGGGTCAGCTCAGCTATTTAAATTTCGGAATTTAGAATTGCATTTATTTTTCAAATTTGGTGGGCTGAACATTTCCAAAGCAGAGGGGAAGGAAGCCGGAGTACCCGGAGAGAACCCCCGACGATCGGCCCAAATGAACGGTGCCACATACGAGAAGGAAAAATTCTTTGCCCCGAGTAGGACTCGAACCCCCGACCTCTCGCATTGGTGACAAGTCTCTAAACCACTAGACCACCGACTGAATTTGTTTTTTAAACTCTACAAATGTGCAAAAGGCACAGTCAACTCTGTCGCGGTTACAGAGTTTTCAGCGCTTCAGGGACTCTTATAAAACCAGAGCGTGAGTTTGCGGTGACTTCATTGTGCTTTTGGTCAGAGAGTGAGACACATCACTACAGTGCGTAGCGAGTGTGTCGTGCTGCGCGACAACTGAGACTGCGATTTTTCTCGCTCAGTGTCAAACCGAAAAGTGAGTTGTGAAATCAGGCTCCGCTTGGCTGTTTTAGGGGTTTCAGAGACGTTGAAAACTCTGTAACTGTGACAGAGTTGCAGTTTTCACACTCAGATTAAAAAACATGTTTTCTGTTGAGATTGCAGATCTTTAAGTGTAGGCCTACCGCAATCCTGAAAAAGGACCTAGACGTCATGTCTTTAAAAGGCACTTAGAGTCTTTTATCATTTGATGGTAGAGGTGATACAGTGCACATATTCTGGGCCACAGGCACCCGTAGATGGTGAATATTTAAAATTAAATCATATTTTGGTATCACCCATACTAGGCATGGCTTCCCCTCTAATCGAGGGTGTGGCGTCCCCGATCACTCATGGGTTGCCTGAACTACACCCATATGTGGTGGAAAAGGCCGTTAAACTCCCAAACGCCCAAACACCCTGAAATTCTCGAATCAATGTAACGAGGTGCGAGCTGAAAGTAGGGGAAGGTGTAACACTCGCAGCTTTAACTCCGCGTATTCTTTTTGCCTTTGAAAGCTTTCAGCAAGCTGTTGCTGAGCAAACCATTCTTGCGTCAGCTGTGTGGTATTTAAATGCTAATGCTCTCTGTGTCTGTCTGCCTCTCTCTCTCTCTCTCTCTCTCTCTCTCTCTCTCTCTCTCTCTCTCTCGCACTTTCGCCACCCCCCCCCCCACCACCCCTCATTTAAAATGATAACATTTTTTATTGTTTGCATATTGCTTGCGAAATGTACTGTAAAGCGTGCAAGTGCGAGTCAGTCCGGTTTGTGCGTGCGTGCGTGCGTGCGTGCGTGCGTGTGTGTGTGCGTGCGCCTGCGTGCATGTGTGTGTGTGTGTGTGTGTGTGTGTGTGTGTGTGTGTGTGTGTGTGTGTGTGTGTGTGTGTGTGTGTGTGTGTTGTTCTTCATGCGACTTTGCAGGCGATGCCACAATTCACACCCCACCTGACAAAACCGAAAGCAATGTAAACCAACAACTGCGATCGATTGTGAATGAAGTGTCTATCTGGTGTGAATCAAACTCAGTGATTCTAAATCCCACCAAACTTGAGTCCATGGTGATCACCACGCGACGGAATCACCACTCCCTCGTCTTGTCCTAACTTATTTTTTCTTACTATACCTTAATTTGCCGTACCTACTTACCTTACTTTACCTTACGTTTCAGTTAACGCCACCACGATGAGTCCATTGTGATTGCCGTGCAACAGAAACACCAGTCCCTCGTCTTGTCCTGTCTTATTTTACCTTACTGTACCTTACTTTACCTTACCTATTTACCTTACTTTACGATGAGTCCATGTTGATTACCTCGCAACAGAAACACCAGTCCCGCGTCTTGTCCTGTCTTATTTTACCTTACTGTACCTTACTTTACCTTACCTATTTACCTTACTTTACGATGAGTCCATGTTGATTACCTCGCAACAGAACCCAGTCCCTCGTCTTGTCCTGTCTTATTTTACCTTACTGTACCTTACTTACCTTACCTATTTACCTTACTTTACGATGAGTCCATGTTGATTACCTCGCAACAGAAACACCAGTCCCGCGTCTTGTCCTGTCTTATTTTACCTTACTGTACCTTACTTTACCTTACCTATTTACCTTACTTTACGATGAGTCCATGTTGATTACCTCGCAACAGAAACACCAGTCCCTCGTCTTGTCCTGTCTTATTTTTAGCACTTACATGTACCTTACTTTACCTTACCTATTTACCTTACTTTACGATGAGTCCATGTTGATTACCTCGCAACAGAAACACCAGTCCCGCGTCTTGTCCTGTCTTATTTTACCTTACTGTACCTTACTTTACCTTACCTATTTACCTTACTTTACGATGAGTCCATGTTGATTACCTCGCAACAGAAACACCAGTCCCGCGTCTTGTTCTGTCTTCTTTTAACATAACAGTACCTTACTTTACCTTACCTATTTACCTTACTTTACATTGAGTCCATGGCGATTACCGCGCAACAGAAACACCAGTTCCTCGTTGTAACCTGTCTTAATTTACCTCACTGTACCTTGCTTTACCTTACGTTCCAGTTAATCACCACCACGATGAGTCTATGGTGTTTACCACGCGACAGAAACACCAGTCCCGCGTCTTGTCCTGTCTTATTTTACCTTACTGTACCTTACTTTACCTTACCTACTTACCTTACTGTACCTTACGTTCCAGTTAACGCCACCACGATGAGTCCATTGTGATTGCCGTGCAACAGAAACACCAGTACCGCGTCTTGTCCTGTCTTATTTTACCTTACTGTGCCTTAATTTACCTTACCTATTTATCTTACTTTACGATGAGTCCATGTTGATTACCACGCAACAGAAACACCAGTCCCTCGTCTTAACCTGTCTTAATTTACGTTACCTATTTACCTTACTTTACATTGAGTCCATGGCGATCACCGCGCAACAGAAACACCAGTCTTAACCTGTCTTAATTTACCTCACTGTACCTTACTTTACCTTACGTTCCAGTTAACACCACCACGATGAGTCTATGGTGTTACCCTACCCTTACCTTACCTTACGTTCCAGTTAACGCCACCACGATGACGTTCGGGGCGTATTACAAAACGGAGTTTCCAACGATCCAACCCGTCCCTTTCCAAGTTATCGTCCAAGAGAACCAGTCAGGTCATATCGCCGTCCACTCTATCTTCTACGCTGGCGCCACCTTCTCTTCGGTCAGCGACCTCGTCAGACGCTACGACCAGGACAGCATCGTCAAGGTGAGGAGGCAGTTTCCTGTCAACGCCCCCGGGGAAGATTCTATTCCGGGGTCGCTGAATCTCCGGGGGAGCAAGTTTCCCCAGACACCGCACGCACCGCCTCGTCAGTACGAACCGAGGGGTCCGCGTTACAGCGTCGTGGATCAGCACGTCAAGTGAGTTGTTGTCGTTGCTGGTGGGGGTTGTTGCTGGCGGTGGTGGTGCCGTCGTCGTTGTCGTCGTTCTTGTCGTTGTTTTTGTTGTCGTCGTTTTTGTCATCGTTGTTGTTGTTATCGCTGTTGTTGCTGTCGTTATCGTCGTCGTTGTCTTCTTTGTTGTTATCATCGTCGTTGTCTTCTTTGTTGTTGTTGTTGTCGATGTTCTTGTCATTGTCGTAATCGTCGTTGTTGTCGTCGTCGTCGTTGTTGTCGTCGTTGTTGTTGTCGTCGTTGTTGTCGTCGTCGTTGTTGTTGTCGTCGTTGTTGTGGTCGCCATGGTTGTCCCTACTGAACTATCACAATCCAGTGGTGTGCCAACAGATACCTCCAGTGGTCGTTCAACGTACGACAGTCGGTGGAGTCCGGCCCACAGCTCTGGGATATCCGGTGGGGTGGAGAACGCGTGGTGTACGAGCTCAGTCTGCAGGAAGTGGTTGTTCTATACGCCGGAGCCAACCCCTCGGCAATGTTCTCCCACTTGTCGGACAGCGCGTTCGGACTAGGGGATGCTGCAAGGAGACTGGTGCCTGGTGTGGACTGCCCTGAACACGCGACGTTCTTGTCCACCACTGTGTACAACTCTAACGGGGGGACCCACTCGGATGAGCTTCCCAACGCCCTGTGCGTGTTCGAGCACAATGCTGGTGTTCCACTTCGGCGACATAGGTCTGTAGAAAGAAAGAAAGTGGAGAAGTTGAGTACACGCACGCGCATACACACACACACACACACACACACACACACACACACACACACACACACACACACACACACACACACACTAACTTGAAATAACTGAGCACAGCAGCTGATACATCGATTTTGTCGCGGGTTATCATCCTTGCGGTTGTCTCGGTCAGTGTTGTCAAAGTCGTTGTCGGTGATGTTGGTGGTGCCATGAAACGCTAACGCTGTTGTAAAGTTGTGATAACTGTTGTCTCTGTTGTTCAGCGTGCGTTCTAGTTCATCGTTGTGGTGGCTGCACGCATTATACGTTATTATATTTCCTGCTCCTCGATGCAGGGGAAAGCAGCACGCTCTGCAAAAATGCTTGGTTGTCTCCCCTGTCGACTTGGTCTGCCGATACAAGAACGGCAAGATGGCAACCACATTTTGCTCTTGTACATTTGAATTATTCAGAGAACTCGCACAAGCAACAGCAGCTGTCTTTTTGACACTGTATGGCCTGCTCAAACTGGCATGTAGTTTTGGGAGCAGCAATTTAAATCCAGGAGTGTGTGCGTGCGCGCGCGCGCGCGCGTGTGTGTGTGTGTGTGCGCGCGCGCGCGCGCGAGTGTGTGTGTGTGTGTGTGTTTTGTGTGTGTGAGTTGTGTGTGTGTGTGTGTGTGTGTGTGTGTGTGTGTGTGTGTGTGTGTGTGTGTGTGTGTGTGTTTTGCGTATTTGTTGGTTTGAGTGCGGGAGTACGCGCATTGAGTCACTCTGTGAGAATTCGCGCTATATAAGTACGATTTATTATTATTATTATTATTATTATTACATGTATCATTGTTATAATTAGTGTTGTTGTTGTTGATGATGTCTAGGAGCGACGATGGCGGACATCAGTACGGCGGGCTAGTGGACTACGTGCTAATAGTGCGCACCATCATCGTGGAATACAACTACGACTACATCTTCGACTTCGTCTTCCACCTGAACGGAGCCATAGAGGCCCGCGTGTACGCCACTGGGTACATCATGGCGCAGTGGTTTCACTACGGCGAGGATCCGTTTGGGTTCAGGGTCCATGAGGACGTTGTCGGGTCGGTTCATCACCACCTGTTCCACTTCAAGGTGAGACCCTCGGTGGAATAATAATAATAATAATAATAATAATGAGTATTGTATAGGCGCTTTACCCAATTTCCTGAATCGGCTCAAAGCGCCGCGAACTGAACCCAACACGCACGCTCACGTGAATCACACGCATTCTCCCACACACTGGACATAAACATATTACAATCACGTGGTGCAAAGGGTCAGCTCAGCTATTTAAATTTCGAAATTTAGAATTACATTTATTTTTCAAATTTGGTTGTCTGAACATTTCCAAAGCAGAGGGGGAGGAAGCCGGAGTACCCGGAGAGAACCCCCGACGATCGGCCCGAATGAACGGTGCCACATACGAGAAGGGAAAATTCCTTGCCCCGAGTGGGACTCGAACCCCCCACCTCTCGCATTGGTGACAAGTCTCTTAACCACTAGACCACCGAATCAAAGGAATAAGTGCAGAGCTCCAGCATGTTTTGGAAAAAAGGACCTAAGCGCCATGTTTCGATAAGCACTTACGCCTTTTTTCCCATCTGATGGTAGAGCTTGTTTGCGATGTGGGAGAGCACTAACATAGAGTAAAGGGGTGAGGTGGGTGGGGGGGGGTAGGGGGTCCTATTTTACTGTAACCAATGGGTCTAGCCTCCGGTTGGAAAGTCACTCCTGACTGATCAGCCCCCCTCGCAAATCGTCCTTGCCTGCTGGGGCGGTCGATGGTCCAGTGGTTAAGACTTCGCCACCAATGCGAGAGGTCAGGTTCGAGTCCCCCGCGGGGTAAAGAATTTTTCATTCTCGTACGTGGCACCGTTCATTCGGGCCGACCGTCGGGGGGTTCTCTCCGGCTCCCCCCCCCCCCACCCCCCACTCAGCTTTGGAAATGTTCAGCGCACGAAATTAAAAAAAAAAAAAAACCCAGCTGTAATTCCAAGTTCCGAAACTTGCTGAGCTGAGCTGATCCTTCGCACCACGTGACTGTGATTTGTTCATGTCCAGTGAGAGAATGCGTGTGGTTCGCGTGAGCGTGCGTGCTGGGTGCAGCTTGCGGCGCTTTGAGCCAGTTCAAGACACTAGGTAAAGCGCCTACACAAGACACAGTTATTATTATTATTATTACCGGCGGGGTTTAACGTTCAAATCCTCCTGACTGTGCGTGCAGGTGGACATGGATATCGGCGGCACGAGCAACAGGTACGAGACTTTGGACTTTAGCGTGGATGATCGGGAGTGGCCATGGCTGTCAGTTCTTAAGCCCTCGTCCTCCGCCTCGTCAACATCCCCTGTCGGCAAGATGGAGCAGATCTCCTACAAGCATCACGTGCGGAAGACGGAGCAGGACGCTGTCTATCATTACAACTTCGATCACCCCAAGTACCACATCTTCTACAATAACCAGGTCGGTGAAATTGAGGTGACATGCCAGGATATTTATGACTGGAAGCGCGGAGTGCGCCCCTGTCATGCAGTCCCAAACCACGTGGACCTCCATAGCACCATCATGCCACCATCCTCTTCCTAATCATCACTCATAATAGAATATTGCCCACAGCTTTTGAACCCTGTGAAGAATGACAAACCATGACCTGGGAGGAACACTACTGGAGCTGGCGAAGAGTTGTGGCAGCCCAAAAAACAACAACAAACAAACAAAACAGAACGAAAAGCCAAGAAATTGAGGTGACTGCATCTGATGCAGTTTTTAGCATACACTGGAGTCGGTTCTGGTCAGCGTAAAGAGGATACATAAGTAACAGACTTTCATAGATAGATACATAAGTAAAACACTTTCTGCAAAGACATAATTTGAAATGTATTTGATAAGTCGGTGTTTGGCACAAATTCACGAGTGCAAATCGAACAGATCATAGTGGGGAGAGCGGTGGTCTGATACTGGTAATAGCAGACTTAGCCGCTGCTCTACTGAACGGCTGTCACAGCGATGAAGCATGGGTTGGAGCCCAGGTCGAGCTTGTGATATGTGATACAATGTACCCGGGTTTTGTTTTGTTTTGGTTTGTTTTGTTTTGTTTTGTTTTGTTGGGCTACCGGGTTGCTCATCGGGGGTTTCTCTCCCGGTTATCCGGCTTTCCTCCCCCCACCCCCCAGCAAAATTGAAAAATAGGCTAGGTATTGGATGGCGCTGCACCGCGGCGACACCCTTCCCCCGGTAGAAGTGGTCCCAAATTCCCGAAAGGGACGACAAAGTAGTAAAAAAATAAATAAATAAATGTGTGACGCATGACTGGGTGTTGCACATGTTTTGCTATTGCTTTCTGTCTTCCTGTGATCTATGTAAACTTATGTGTGTCACATACATGTACAAAAACAAAACGCAAAACCTACTTACTGTCTTTGTTGTGCATTGTTTTATTATCACTATCATTATTATTATCATCATTATCGTTATTATCATTATTATTATTTTCTATCAACAAGGTCAAGAACAAGTTTGGTAATGAGCGCGCCTACCGTCTAGAGGGTCGGGGATACTCCAAACAGATTCTACCCACTGCTCATGCAGCCGTGCGCAGCCGGAAGTGGATGGAATACCAGATGGCAGTGACGTCACGAAAGGAAGAGGAGTCCAAAAGCAGCTCGATTTTCTCCATGTACGATGGAGAGGATCCAACTGTTGACTTCGAACAGTTCCTTAAAGACGACGAGAATATTCTGGATCAGGTATGAACAGTTCCTAAACCTTGCTACAGCGACTGTATCATCCAATGTGGCTTTTCTTGAAAAATACATCCTGCAGGTTGTTGTTTTTTGGTTTTTTTTAACTGAGGTTCACAGACCGACCCAGACTTAAACCGTGACAAGAACATGGTACCATTCAGACGTGTGCAAACTATGAACCATATCTGGGCTGTAGTTTCTAAGATATGGGCCAAAACGTGAGCCAAAACAGTCGCCTGCCGCCCACTTCACTTAAAGTGAAATGTCGCGTGTGCATAAAACAGACTAAAGCTCCGGCCAAGTGGTCGTCTCAATGCAACTCGCGCGTGGTCTGAGGCGATATTGCAAGTTTACAAATCACTAAAATATATTGGGAAGACCACTGACCCAATAGTGGCAGCATCTGTGCAAAACGCGTTTTTGACACGAAGGGCTGGGTGGGTGTTTGAGAGTTTAACGTCCTTTTCCACCACATACGGGTGATATCAAAGACGGGGCAACAATGAAACAGCCAGCACAAATATCTGGCCCCAGCCGGGATACGAACTCACGACACGAGTGACACGAAGGGAGTTGCTCATCCTGCCAGATGCCGCTTTAACTGTAGCTGTTACAGACACACACGAATCACATCCTGAATCAAAACCGTCACAACACAAGACAGCACTAGGCAACACTATTATACAACCTCAAGGCCAGCAGTCCGCCCGAGAGACAGCGCAACATGCCGTCATATTGCGTCACACTCCGGGCCGGCGGTCAACGCTAGCCAGACAGCTCGGCGATTTCGCACCCTCTTGTGAATACCGGGGTCACCCGCTAGTTATTGGGTATTGGGTATTGGCCACGTAATAGCTAACGGCACACTCAGTCGGGCCCCCTGCCACAAGCACTTCCCACTGGCGAGAGGGCGGTAGACAACAAGAGACAAGTCCCGTTACAACGAGCATGAAACCACGTGTGACGTACTCACAGCCGTATGAGCCATACACAAGACTGCCCTGAGCAGGCAAAGGGATTATGAGAGATTATGCAATCTACTGCGGGCTGGGCGAGGCAAGGGAAGGGATAGGGCCTCGTGGAGATTGCTCACGCCTTGCGTAATAGTGTTGTGGAGTGGTGTCTTGTGCTGTTTAGTGGTCTCGTGAGTTTTGGTAAGTCTTGTCATATAGTGTGGGCAGGGGGGTGGGAGGGGGGGTAGGGCTGTGGACAGTTAGGAGTTAAACTTACACATGTAAAGTATCCGGCCAAAACTTAGTCTCTGGCGTCTTTCTTGTGGCACAAAAGTATTTTGTTGAACGAACGAACAAACTTTATTTTCCGACGGAAGTGATTTAACTAAACAATGAATAATTTTCATTCAGCCGTTGCTACAACAACCACAACAACAACAACAATAACAACAACAACAACAACAACCACAACAACAACAACAATAAAGACTACGCAAGAAAAGATATGGTTCCATAATTATAATTAAATATCGCACTTTGGTAAAAAAAAAAAAAAAAAAATGTACTTTTGAGCCGGACGCAGTCACTTTAAAATCAAATGTTTCTTTCTTTCGTTGCTTGCTTTGTGTGCATAGGCATCATGGCCATAAATCCTTGCGAAAAGCCATAGGAGAAGTCCTCCCATCCCCTCTACCTTCCGTCAGCTGCTTTCAAGTTGAAATTTTACGAGAGTACACGTGTTTACTAAAGAGACTAGATCTGATTTTAGCTACAGTGGAATTCGCTCAGTTAGATAAGCCGGAGTTGTTTGGTTTGGTTGTTGTTGTTGTTGTTGTTGTTGTTGTTGTTGTTGCTTTCATATTTTCTTACCTTTCCGTCTGTTTGATTTCGTCTGCAGTTGCTTGGTTTTGTTGTTGTCAGCATCTTCGCTGTGGCAATGTTTGTTTGTTTGTTTTTGTTTGTTGATACCATACATGTCATATCAAAGGAATTGAAGTATTGCCATTTCACCGCGCGTCCTATCCCGATGGCTCTGGGTGCCCAATGTTTAACTCTCTGATACAATGTACCTGCAAAAAACAAAACAAAACAAAACAAAAAAACCCAGCGAGCCAGCACAAACTGCTTCAAGGTGTCTGTTATGTTACATCTTGATATATGTGACTGTTTTTTAAGCAAGTGGCGATGACATTTTTCCACATCGTTGCTGTATGCCAGACAGGCGTGTTGGGGCTGTAAGCGTCCGAGCCATGCCACATTGCTCTTAGAACAGCAATGTTCATCTCCATTTTTTTCCCCCACCAGGATCTTGTGACGTGGGTATCGCTGGGGATGCATCACATCCCTCATACAGAGGACATCCCCAACACCCCTACCCCCGGGACAGAGGCCGCCATCTTGCTCCTGCCCTTCAACTACTTCCCCGAGGATCCGTCCGTGGGATCACGTGACGCGGTGCGCGCGGACCACACAGGCGCCACCACAGTGTTTCACCTCTACGGAGCAGAAACGGACTTCACGTGCAAACCTCCTGTCTACGGGTGGTTTTCCGACTCTCATTCTGCATCGTATCCGTGACTTCCCGCATCCTAAGTTTAGAAATAGATAATAGACGACTCCACTCGGCTAAGACCCGAGGCAAAAGCCCCGCCCCCTTTTACTCTGCCGTGTATAGGCAAATTAAGTCCATGACGTCATTTTTTATAGAAAAGGGGGGAGGGGAGGGGGGTGATTTCAAGATGAAAGAGATTGACGCAACGGTCATTTTCCTCAAATGACATCAGTGAACTGAAATCGTTGAGGAAATATTGCGTACGTGCGTGCGAGCGTGCGTCAAGTGCGTGCGTGCTTGTGTGTGTGTGTGTGTGTGTGTGTGTGTGTGTGTGTGTGTGTGTGTGTGTGTGTGTGTGTGTGTGTGTTACTGTTGCTATGATCTAAATGAACGTTTGTTTGTTTGTTTGTTTTTCCCGGACGGCGGCGGTTGCCATCGAAATCGAGAGAGTGCGCATGTTTACTATTGGGCCTGGATCTGTTTTTAACTGCAGGGGAAATCGGTGTAATGCAGCTAATCCCGTTTTGTTTTGGTCTGGTAGCCGCGAAATAGTCTTAGTTGCCTGTGTGGCGTTAAGCCCTAAATAACTAACTTGTTTTTGTCTGGAGTTACTTGGCCTTGTTGTCGTTGTTATTGGTGGTGGTGGTGTTTTCGTGTTTGCCGTCCGCCGTAGTTGTTGTTGACTGGTTTATTTTTGGCTTTACTTTTACGGTGTTTTGGATTCAGAGTTATATCCATTCACATTGCTGGCATTTCAGGGGATTTGGTCTAGTGGTTAAGGCATCCGACTTCAGATCCTGAGCTGCCTGGTTCGAGTCCCCGGTGGGCAGGAATATGGTGGGATTTTTCCTTACCATATCGAGTCAAATCCATGTGCAGACTCGTTTGCGGTGCCTGTCTTGCCTTCGTGTACACACGCACGCACATACATCAAGTGTGCACGCTAAAAATCCCACGTTCATCTTTCAAAGAAGAGTAGGCTGTGGCCGGTGTCGTGGTAAACAGAAATACTGTCGCACGCATCAGAGTGAATAGCAGGGTGGAGGTTTGCACATAAAGTAGCGCTTAGCGGCAGCAGGCTTTCACTGCTTCGTCCTCCAGCCCTGTGGCGCCGTGAGCATTTCAGCAGAGATGAATATGTGCGCCGAGGAGAAGTGTACCATACCATTCCCGTCGCGTTGCTTTGGTTACTCAGTGTTGTCAGTCCACTTCCGCGGTATGTGATAAAAGTTCCGCTAAAACAAACAATATAGTACTGTGTGAAAGTCATAACAGGGGCGCCGGAACCGGGGGGGGGGCAGCTGCCCCCCCCCTGTACCCAAGCAGGGGGGGCAAGAGTATCTTTTTGCCCCCACCCCCCCCTGGAAAATCAGGTGACCATGGCAGGAGGGGGAGCAAAGCCATGGTCTTGCCCCGCCCCCCTCCCTTCCCCTACCTCCCCTCCTCCTCTTCCGGCTCTCTCCCTTATCCCATCCAACAGAGAACTCAGTTTAGCCGTTGCATGAAATATCAAAACGACTTGGCAGAAAGTCGTCTTCCCCCCCCCCCCCCCCCCCCCCCCCCCCCACCCCGGCTTTTCACTTTCTTTGGGCAACGTCCTACCTTTCAGTGACTCCCTGGTTCGTAAAGGTTTTTGTCTTCGCAGCATCTGAACACCCCCCCACCCCCCGCTTTTCACTTTCTTCGGGCAACGTCCTTCCTTTCACTGGCTCTGGCGTTTCCCCCCCCCCCCCCCCCCCCTCTGAGATTCTGTCCCCCCTCCCGCCCCCCAACATCTTCCGGCGCCCCTGCATAAGATGGCGTTTTCTGCAGACACTTACGTTACGTTCGCGTGCCAAGGGTCACTGGCGTAATACAGGCGGAACAGGGGCAGTGGCTTTGTACAGGCAGAACACAATAGCCGGGGTGATACTCGCTGTTTTTTTTGTTTTTTTTGGGGGGGGGGGTTGTTTGTTTTGTTTGTTTGTTGTTTGTTTGTTGTTGTTGTTGTTGTTTTGATTTGTTTGTTGTTTTTGTTTTGTTTTGTTTGTTTTGTTTATGTTTTTTGTTTTGTTTTGTTTTTTGTTTTTTGTTGTTGTTGTTTGTTTTTTGGGGTTTTTGTTTTTTTTTTGGGGGGGGGTGGCTGTCCCAGCTCTTTTTTTGCCAGCTCCAGTGGTGTTCCTCCCTGCTAATGGGTGGAATCCACGGAGGACTCGAAAGCTTGGGCAATTTTTATTATGCATGATGATGGAGATGAGGATGATGGTAAGGTGATGCCACGGACGTCCGTGTGGTTTGGGACTGCGGGACAGGGCCGCATTCCACGCTTCCTATCATAAATATCCCGGCATTAACCAGGCCCGGGAACTACGGCACCTGCGGTGCCGGCCGTGTAATCATCTACATCATAAGACGTGTCATACCAAGGGAAGCACCCCCAAAGTCGCACCCGTGAAGTGGGTGAATCTCGGCTGTGTGGCGACTCGCTGTATGTTGTTGTTTTATTTCTCGCTGCTCTGCGAGATCGGTTGTATGCATGGTGTATTTTGGCGACGCACTGCGATGTCTTCATTATTTACACAAACTATCAAGAGACAAGGGAAATAGGGTAATACGTAAAGCGGTAAATTCTTTTGTATAATACACACCTTTTTTTCTTTCGGGGCTCGCGCGTGGGCGCGTTTGTGTGTGTGTGTGTGTGTGTGTGTGTGTGTGTGTGTGTGTGTGTGTGTGTGTGTGTGTGTGTGTGAATAAAAATTGTCATGCAATAAAACCAAATAAATTTTGCAAGAAAAAATTTGATTCAGTATGTGGCTGTCTTATTTTGTATACTGTGTCTCGCGCATGCGCGCGCGCGTACACACACACACACACACACACACTCACGCGCCGCGCGCGCGCGTGATGCGTGAGTAGAGAGAGAGGGTGTTGGGTGTGCGAGTTGGAAGACCGGCCTTAGGGTGATACAGAACACGGAGCGACGAGGACAAAGCCACCACTAGTTCCTTGACCGAGCCGGGATTCGAACTCACGACCCGACCGCACCATTGAGTCCAAGTCCAACGCTTTACCAGCTTAACGAGAGAGAGAGAGAGAGAAAGAGAGAGACGAAACATTTATGTTACAACAGAAAGAAAGCAACACAGGGGGAGAGAGAGAGAGAGAAATGAATGAAACTTTCTTTTACAAGAAACAGAAACCTTGACAGAAATCGGTGAAATGAAAGTTTACTTTACAAGACAGAGAGAGAGAGAGAGGGGGGGGGGGGTACATCGGTGGAACGAAACTTTACAAGACAGAGAGAGAGAGAGAGGGGGGGGGGTACATCGGTGGAACGAAACTTTACAAGACAGAGAGAGAGAGAGAGGGGGGGGGGTACATCGGTGGAACGAAACTTTACAAGACAGAGAGAGAGAGAGAGGGGGGGGGGGGGGGTACATCGGTGGAACGAAACTTTACAAGACAGAGAGAGAAGAGAGGGGGGGGGGGGTACATCGGTGGAACGAAACTTTACAAGACAGAGAGAGAGAGAGAGGGGGGGGGGTACATCGGTGGAACGAAACTTTACAAGACAGAGAGAGAGAGAGAGGGGGGGGGGTACATCGGTGGAACGAAACTTTACAAGACAGAGAGAGAGAGAGAGGGGGGGGGGGTACATCGGTGGAACGAAACTTTACAAGACAGAGAGAGAGAGAGAGGGGGGGGGGTACATCGGTGGAACGAAACTTTACAAGACAGAGAGAGAGAGAGGAGGGGGGGGGGTACATCGGTGGAACGAAACTTTACAAGACAGAGAGAGAGAGAGAGAGGGGGGGGGTACATCGGTGGAACGAAACTTTACAAGACAGAGAGAGAGAGAGAGGGGGGGGGGGTACATCGGTGGAACGAAACTTTACAAGACAGAGAGAGAGAGAGAGGGGGGGGGTACATCGGTGGAACGAAACTTTACAAGACAGAGAGAGAGAGAGAGGGGGGGGGGGTACATCGGTGGAACGAAACTTTACAAGACAGAGAGAGAGAGAGAGGGGGGGGGGGTACATCGGTGGAACGAAACTTTACAAGACAGAGAGAGAGAGAGAGGGGGGGGGGTACATCGGTGGAACGAAACTTTACAAGACAGAGAGAGAGAGAGAGGGGGGGGGTACATCGGTGGAACGAAACTTTACAAGACAGAGAGAGAGAGGAGGGGGGGGGGGTACATCGGTGGAACGAAACTTTACAAGACAGAGAGAGAGAGAGAGGGGGGGGGTACATCGGTGGAACGAAACTTTACAAGACAGAGAGAGAGAGAGAGGGGGGGGGTACATCGGTGGAACGAAACTTTACAAGACAGAGAGAGAGAGAGGGGGGGGGGGGTACATCGGTGGAACGAAACTTTACAAGACAGAGAGAGAGAGAGAGGGGGGGGGGGTACATCGGTGGAACGAAACTTTACAAGACAGAGAGAGAGAGAGGGGGGGGGGGGGGTATATCGGTGGAACGAAACTTTACAAGACAGAGAGAGAGAGGGGGGGGGGTACATCGGTGGAACGAAACTTTACAAGACAAAGAGAGAAAGAAGTATACTGGTCATGCAGAAGGTGTGAATTGCTGTGACTCGATTACCGAGCTTCGTTCCGCTTTATTGCTTAGTCGAATTTTTTTCCCATACCTCAATCACGATCCAAGTGTTCACCTTTACCTTGACCTGCCCTTTGTTTTAAACCATTATCCCCCTTACCTCTCGCTGATCACCCGGTGGTCGGTCTGACAAACCTTTGCAATTCTCTCATTTTACAAGTGACATCTGAATTCAGCGACAATTTTCAATTGGTCGAAGTTAAACGACAGCAGAAACTGAGAAGTAGCTGACACGACCCGTAAACAACCATGACCTTACACTGCCGGCCTTCACCCCGGGGTTCCACCCACGCTGACTGAGATGGCACGTGCGAAGTTTATCAACACTACCGATCGACTATTGACACTTTACTGGTGTCATGACGGAGTGGAGTTTTTGCCTCTCGGGCATCCACCGGGAGCAATTGGAAATCGGTGTGTTCATCTTGTTTACACACTACTCGCCAGTGCAAATTTTCAGTGAGTTAACTACGAGTGCTTTACTGATGTCCGAATATAGTAAGGTTACAGCCTGAGAGAGCGAAAGTGTGAGTTATGACTTTCCATAACCCACTCAGTGCTTTACGAGTTCACAAAAACACACTTTAAAGGATCGGTAGCTACGCCAGCAAAAAAAAAAAAAAAAAGAAAAGAAAAGAAAGAAACAAAAAAGAGAAACATCTCGTTGTTTCTTTCGTGGTAAACCACTCAAATTAATCATGTAAGCTCTATTTTCAAAATTTTCTCTTTCCCGTCGCAACCGGGTGACTTTCAAATCAAGTGACACTTCAGTCACGCCTCGGATCTGCTTGATGTGCACAGGAAAGAAATCAACAGAAACACAAAGTACTGGGCAGGCATGACAAATATACTGAACCAAAACATGTGAAAAAAGAAAATAAATCCGAAATAAATTCGGTTCGGTTCGGTTCGGTTCAGCTCAGTTTCAGATACCATGAGTCTCTGGGCGTGTGAACCCATGTGTACTTCACCCTATTTCTCCCAATTTGTAAATATATGACAAGACATCAGCCATGCTAAAGAGTTGGGATGGGTGTTTAGGAGTTTAACGTCCTTTTCCACTAGGCAAGTGTGATATCATAGACGGGGCAACGAGAAAAAGGCCAGAACAAATATTTGGCCCCAGCCTAGATTCGAACTCATGACCCGAACACTGAGAGTCCAACACTCTACCATTTGGCTATCCCGGCTCCCCCTAAAGGGGTGGGGGGGGGGGGGAGGGAACTGCAACAGAAACAAGAAAAACAACAAAACCAAGTAAAACAGAGGAGAGAACAGAAATTGGCACTGTGTGGGAAGGGTAGGCCGTACTGGGCCATCCTGAATTGACGACTCCGCTGCTGTCAAGGGGGAGCCGGGGTGGTCGAATGGTAGAGCGTTGGACTTCTAATGCTCGGGTCGTGAGTTCGATCCCGGCTGGGGCCAAATAATTGTGCTGGCTTTTTCATCGTTGCCCCAGTCTTTTGGTATCACCCTATGTGGTGGAAAAGGACGTTAAACCCCCAAAACACCCACCCACCCACCCGCTCCTGTCAATCCGCGGGGACCAGCCCCCAGTATTCAGCCAGTCGCGTGCCGCAGGGTATAATGAGCACAACACATGGCATGGTGTGGCAAACCTTCTTGCCAGACACTACAAACAGTGAAACACGTGTAGTTCGGTATGACTGAAACGTGGAAAGAAAGCAGCGAGTTGACTGGCGCCATTTGAGGAAAAAGGCCATTACGTTAACGTCTTTCATCTTGAAATCACCCCTTTTTCTATATAACGCCGCCATGGACGTGCTCTGTTTTACCAACACACGGACAAACGGGGTGGGGATTTGGTCTCGGGGCTCGCCGACTGGAGTGGGGTCGTCTATTGTTTTGAACCTGGAAAGAGAGAGACGTACGTGTTTGCTGAGAGGGTTACTGAAAACCATGTTGGTCACGTCAACCTGTAGTCTTTGCGTGGCTAGTGGACTAATCCGCTTATATAGGCGGGGCACGGTCATCTCCCTGATCCAGTGCACCTACAAAGACATGAGCTGCAGGATTGCCCATGCCGGCCAGTTGTCAGAAAGCTTCGAGGTGAAGACCGGAGTCCGCCAGGGATGCCTGTTGTCCCCATTCCTCTTCCTCCTGGTCATCGACTGGATCATGAAGACCACCACAACAGGCAGGAAAAAAACGGGGATACAGTGGACACTCTGGACGCAGCTGGATGACCTCGACTTTGCGGACGACCTGGCCGCTCCTGTCTCACAGCCACAAGCCAGATGCAGGACAAGACTACATGCCTGGAAGCCACATCAGCCGGAACAGGGCTCAAGATCAACAGGAGGAAAACCGAGCTGATGAAGATCAACACCACTGCCAACACACCAGTCACAGTCGGTGGAGAGCCCATCAGGGAGGTAGAGTCCTTTGTCTACCTGGGGAGTGTGGTTGATGGACAGGGAGGCACAGACCGAGGACGTCACAGCCAGGAATCGGCAAGGCAAGAGCAGCAATGGTCATGCTGAAGAACATCTGGGCATCCAAAGTTGTCAGCATAAGAACCAAACTTCGCATCTTCAACTCCAACGTGTAGTCAGTTCTGCTCTACGGATGCGAAACATGGAGGACAACGAAGACGATGCAGCAGAAGATCCAGACATTTCTCAACACCTGTCTGAGGCGCATCTTCAACATCCGATGGCCAGAGAAGATCCGGAACGAAGAGCTGTGGGAGCGAGCAGGGCAGGAACCAGCGACCAAGCAGATCCTGCGGAGGAAGTGGGGCTGGATTGGACACACCCTCAGGAAGCCAGCATCCAGCACCACACGACAAGCCCTGACATGGAACCCACAGGGGAAAAGGAAGAGAGGCCGGCCTCGCAACAGCTGGAGGCGGGACACTGAGGCAGAGTTATATAAGCAGGGGACCAACTGGACTGGAGTGGCAAGAATAGCCCAGAACAGAGTGCGATGGCGAAGGGTTGTCGATGGCCTATGCTCCACGTGGAGCCAGGGGCCTAAGTAAGTAAGTACGGTCAGCAAAAGGGAGCGGCTACCCCGGCCCAAGGGAAGGCCTGAGGAAACGGGGGAAAGAGGGGAGATTAATTTTGTGTTTCTGAGGGGCCGGTAAATTACAAATTGCAGCCGATCTACGAAGCTTAGGCCGATCGGGTTTGAACCAAACAAAACTACAAGAAAAGGACTTTTAACGGGTGTAGGTTGGGACTAAATCGGGGCTAGGGTTAATTTACGATGAATTTACAAACAGCGTTTCCCGACAGGGTTTTGACGGTGCTATTCCACAAAATCGCTAATTACACCGTTTCAAACCAAACATCTTCCGCAAACCTAAACATATTTGAACAGATCTAAGTTTGCTGATTCCAGTGGACTATACAGCTTCTCAATACGTTAACGCTACGGCGAGATATTTAATCTCAAAGTCCGAGCAGAAACACAGGTAAATTCGGCTACTGTGAGACATCACCAGGAACGACAGTCACTGGAGTTATGATTCCTAGTCAAGGCACTGATTGCTAGCGGGTGAAGGGGTGACGAGGGTAGCTAGAGGGAGGGGTGAGTGGGTGGGTGGGTGTTTGGGGGTTTAACGTCCTTTTCCGCCACATACGGGTGATATCAAAGACGGGGCAACGATAAAAAAGCCAGCACGAATAATTTAGCTAGAGGGAAAGCGGGACGGGGAAAAAAGATAAAAAAGGAAAAAAACAAAACAAAACCCAAACACCTAATCTGGGAAAAATATCAATGGGTAGGGGCCGAGTATACCCGGTCTCATTTGTAATTCCTGCCCCCCCCCCCCCTTCCCCGATTTTCCTGTTGTTTGTTTTTGTTGTTGGTGCTGCTGCTCAGTGCTGTTGCTGCTTGTTTTGTTTTGTTCAAGTTGTTGATTTTCAAGTGTTGTATTTTGGAAAACGCTCTCGTGTTACCTTCACCTTCTCAGTAAGATCAGTGGAATGCTTTGGTCTGACGGCGTTTTGAATATCATTGATTCATGCGCTTCAACTGAACTGAGTCAGTCATTTCAAGTCGATTTTGACTGAGAGAGTGCGCACGAGAACCTAGTACTTCGCGTGAAAGCCACTGAGGCAAAACCCCATTAGTTCACTCCATCCGTCCAGCCACTTCCGCGGAGTGAGCACCTCGTCATACAAACAATTATCGTCATTTAGCACATCCCACGTCAGCGCTGACACGATTGTCGTGCGACCGAGCAAAGTTATTACATACCCTTGGCCAGGGTGCGTTACCGGCCCTTGCCGGCGCCCAGTCACGGGAGGCAAATCGAGCGTCCCGCTGGGCAGCGTGAGGGGACGCTACCGGTGTTGAGGAAGGCAGGAAGAGAACAGTGGGGTCGGTTTCCGACACCTGTTCACAGTTTGAGAGCAGGCGACATTTGTTAGCCACTTACCTGAGGCGAATGATGACAGCGAAGCGTTGGCGCTCTCCAGTTCTGGAAAAGTTCAGTCTCACGTTGTACATTACTTTTGTTTTTAAGCACTGATTAAAACTGTCACAAAACATTTTTTACTGCCTTAGACGCTAGCCAGAGGTTTTTCAGTCACAGCGGATATGCGTACATTTACATTTATTATAAATAAAGTTCTGTAAGATTATCTTACATCTTCTCTGTTACTTGCAAAATTGTCGTCACCATATAAGTGAAAGAAAGACCTCTCTCTCTCTCTCTCTCTCTCACACACACACACACACACCGTGAACACACACACACACACACACACACACACACACACACACACACACACACACACACACACACACACACACACACACACTCTCTCTCTCTCTCTCTCTCCTCTCTCTCTCTCCGATGTTTGGCCGGAATGGGACTGACGAAGTGAGTTTGATTGTGATATTACACTCAGAGAAGCAACTTGTACGATTGTTCCCCATCTTCTTTCAGTGAAACCAAAGACCTTGTCTCTTTTCCAAGGTGTTTGGTAAAAACTGTTCACAATATTTTCAGGATATACATGTAACAGACAGTACGACTTTTTTAATCCATTTTTGTTTTTGCTTTTGTTTGTTTTTGCCTTGTGTTAGTTTTGTCTCAGTGTTTGCCGTGTTGAGAAACCATGGAGGAACCGGGATGGCCGAAGGGTAGAGCGTTGGACTGTTAATGCTCGGGTCATGAGTTCGAATCCCCACCGGGGTCAAATCAATATTTGTGCCAGTCCATTTAGATTTTTCCATTACTGTAGAGCTGGTCAAGCTCCAGCCATTTCCTTGCTTACTAATAATAAATGTAAGGTATTTGTAGGGCGCATTTCTTTAAAGAAAACTCAATGCGCCTATCACTCACCGACACTCAAGCACATTATACAACGCCGGATGGACAGACATACACTGGTGAAACTGACCAGTTAAACAGGAAATTACGGTACCGGAGTTAGTTATTTGTGGCCTCACGCCGCTCAAGCAACAAAGGCCAACTTGCATGCGAGGGCATTACTGGAAGGCTTCGCGAAATAAGGAACGTTTTAAGATTGGTATTGAAAACAGGCAGTGTTTCTTTCTTCTTTTGCCTGCATGTGTGGAATGCTTGTTTTCCATTCCAGTTGCCATAACCACCAGAATGAATTTTGTATGTACTGATGTGTCGAGTGTTTACATGCCAGACCAAACGTTAAACTCTCAAACACCCACCCACCCGCCGGGCCAAGCGAATTTTGTTCCGTTTCGGTTGTTGTTGTTGTTGTTGTTGTCGTCGTCGTCGTCGTTGCCGCTGAATACCGATTCTTCTCCGCGAACTGGGTCCGTCCAAATAGTGCGAGGACGTGTAACAACGTGCGAGGTAGTGCGAGGAAGAGCTCAAACAAGTCAAATAACTAAAATAATTAAATAGGAGATGTGTTTGTGGTATTTGTACGTCTAAATGAGAAAACTGGGGGTGGGGTAGGGGGTCTTTGCTGGAATAGCTAACTATTGATGTATTTTACCACACGGGCACAGGGTGCTTGCAGGTCAGTGTGCGCGCACGCGCGCGCGCGCGTGTGTGTGTATGTGTGTGTGTGTGTGCGTGCGTGCGTGCGTGCGTGCGTGCGTGCGTGCGTGCGTGCGTGCGTCTGTCCGTCTGTCTGTCTGTCTGTCTCTGTCTCTGTCTCTGTCTCTGTGTGATCGACTTGTATACAAACACACACCCGTTTTACATTGTTTTGTTTCGAATACAGACCTCTCCCACGGTCAGTGACTTTTTATAAATACCCTCAAAGTGAGGCACACATATAATACAAATAGTCCAGCACGACATAAACAAAAGTGAGGCACACATATAATACAAATAGTCCAGCACGACATAAACAAAAGTGAGGCACACATATAATACAAATAGTCCAGCACGACATAAACAAAAGTGAGGTACACATATAATACAAATAGTCCAGCACGACATAAACAAAAGTGAGGCACACATATAATACAAATAGTCCAGCACGACATAAACAAAAGTGAGGCACACATATAATACAAATAGTCCAGCACGACATAAACAAAAGTGAGGTACACATATAATACAAATAGTCCAGCACGACATAAACAAAAGTGAGGCACACATATAATACAAATAGTCCAGCACGACATAAACAAAAGTGAGGCACACATATAATACAAATAGTCCAGCACGACATAAACAAAAGTGAGGCACACATATAATACAAATAGTCCAGCACGACATAAACAAAAGTGAGGTACACATATAATACAAATAGTCCAGCACGACATAAACAAAAGTGAGGCACACATATAATACAAATAGTCCAGCACGACATAAACAAAAGTGAGGCACACATATAATACAAATAGTCCAGCACGACATAAACAAAAGTGAGGCACACATATAATACAAATAGTCCAGCACGACATAAACAAAAGTGAGGCACACATATAATACAAATAGCCCAGCACGACATAAACAAAAGTGAGGCACACATATAATACAAATAGTCCAGCACGACATAAACAAAAGTGAGGCACACATATAATACAAATAGTCCAGCTCGACATAAACAAAAGTGAGGTACACATATAATACAAATAGTCCAGCACGACATAAACAAAAGCACACAACAAAAACAGGAAGCAGAATGAAAATAAAAATCCACATGACCGGGGAGTGTCAGTTGGTCTGTGTGAATCCAGTCCAGGAGAACAGCTGTTAGGTAGGCGAATCTATATTTGTCATATAGGCTAATTATATGCACATGACATGAGACTCGTTTCTTGGTGGTGGTGGTTGTTGTCGCCGCTGTTGCTGTTGTTGTTGTACCATGACTGGGGGAGGGGAATCTATATTTGTCATATAGGCTAATTATATGCACATGACATGAGACTCGTTTCTTGGTGGTGGTGGTGGTTGTCGCCGCTGTTGCTGTTGTTGTTGTACCATGACTGGGGGGGGGGGGGAGGGGCCCGGGAAGGGGGAGCTTAAGCGATAGTGCAGGTGGCTGATCGTTAGACATTCGTAAGAACATAGTAAAATCGAAGTTAAACCCATAGACACCCACCCACCCTGTAAAATTGAAAGTATATGTACTTCAAAATACAAAATAGACATAAAAGCATTTTTATTTTGCTGTTGTTTTTGTGAATGTTTTTTGTTTGTTTGTTTGTTTGTTTGTTTGTTTGTTTGTATGCTTTGTTTTAGTTTAGTTTCTTTGTTTCTCTTTGTAGTTCTATGTTTTTGGTTTAGTTTTCCACAAGAAAACAGTTTGATCACGAGCTTTTTTGACACGCAGAAAGGAACACGGCATAAGTAGGCTGTACATAAGTTCGCAGTAAGAACCTCATTGCGAACATCACTGATGGCCATCATCATCATCATCATCGTCGTCGTCGTCAACAGCAACAACAACAACATTTCGTGACTATGCAAACAAATCGACCTCACTGTCACGTGCCACTGCTACTCTTACCAACGTGGCTCTCACAACAACAACAGTATGACCTCCGAGTGACCACGCTCAAGCGAGCACGCTAACAATAGCCTTCTTTAGGCTCCGCCCCTTTGACCCTCCCCGCGTGTGCATCGAGAGGAGGAATGACCAATCGGACACGCGAATGGACTTGAGCGACGTTCGGTAAAGCGAGTGTAGTGATAGTGTGTGTCCGTCAAGTTGTATTCCTTCTCGTTACGTCGGACGAGCAAGGAGCACGGATTTTTTTCGGAAACTGCGGAAAACAGTTCATCACACATAGAGCAGCAAGCAGGGACGCGAGTTACGAGAAGACTACGTGGCAGGTTGAATTGACCTGTGGTATACACTGGCATTGCACATTGTTTGGATTACGACTCTGGCCGGACGGACAGCGGACAGCGAGTTTGTGTATCATTTTCTGATTCGCTCGCATTTGTGTTGACTTTGGAGTGAAACTGAGAACCTGTCACTCTTCCAGGGAGGAAGTATCGAACTCTAACCCCGGCGGCGTGTGTCCGAGTCGCCGCGTCGTTTGATAACTTCGCCATGAGAAAGTTCCTCAGCGGGCCCGGCTACGACAGAAGTGATCACAGACTTTACGACAACGATGGCAACACTGACTACCACCACGACGACCTCGACAACTCCGCTACAGGCTCCATGCTGATAGGCCATCATCCGCAGTCTGCGCCTTATCAGCGTGGACTGTCGGCCAGCCTTGCTTCGAGCACCAGCAGTAGTTTCTCTTCTGACACGCAAATGTCGCCAACTTTCTCGCAGAGGTCTTCGTCTGACCAGTCACCCTCTGAGCTACCGAGAGCTGCCCCGGACTCGGATTCGGGTGTTGGTGAGTCTCCTGTCAGCACCAGGTCAGACAGGGGTCGGGCATCTCCAGGAAATGACAAAGACCCCGAGATGCGGTCTTGTTCCCAGGAAGCGATATCGGGATCGCGCGACAGTGATGCCGGCATTTCCGAGTCAGGACCCGGGAGCTCCGGGGTTCAGCAGAGCGTAACAGGCCGTGACGGCAAGCCGTCACACTCCTACATCGCCCTCATCTCCATGGCCATCCTGAGCTCACCTGAAAGGAAGATGCTGCTGGGTGACATCTACAACTACATCACGAGCAGCTTCCCCTACTACAACAACAAAGAGAAGGCCTGGCGCAACTCAATCCGCCACAACCTCTCCCTCAACGAGTGTTTCGTCAAGACGGGGCGCTCTGACACGGGCAAGGGACACTTCTGGACCATCCACCAGAACTGTATCGAGGATTTCGCGAGGGGCGACTTCAGACGTCGCCAGGCTCGAAGGCGTGCCAGAAGGACCCCCACGAGCACCCCCTTCCCTTTCTGTTTCAGTGACGGGGGACTCGTGAACGAGAACCCTTTCAACTTCGGTGCCTACTACAGCAGCTCAGATTTTTTCACTGGACGCATGTCGGACATTGCTCCCAAGTTCCCGCCAGTTGAGGTTGACAACTCGCAGTACACAACCTCAGCCGTTGGACTGGGAAGGAGTGTGATCGGTTCAGCCTTTTCGCCGCACGTGCTCCCTGACGCCTACCCTGCCTACTCAGGGCCTATGTCGCTGTCCCCATCAAAAGCAAGCCTCGCCCCGTTCCCGGCCTTTTTGTCCCCCCTGGAGACCCACCGCCCTATGGCCCCGAGCTGCTTGTCTGATCATAGTGTTCATTCACAGTCCAGTTCTGTCTCCACCCCCACATCGGCGTCCAGTGCCCAGCAGTTTGTCTTTCCTCGAGATCACGGCGTCCCCTCCTGGTACCAGGGTCTGCCTCCGGTGTCTTACCAATGTACCTCGCCCAGAGAGGAGCCGGTCTTCTGTAGCACCGCATCGTCCACACCTTCCCCGCCCCGGTTGGATTCCACCTTCAGGATCACAGGCTACCCATCTTCAGGAACTCCTGACCCGCCCAACGTCGTTACGTCGCACAGCGCCGGACCGGACACGCTGAAGAACCTGTCTGGGGTAACACCCGGTGCCATGCCCGGGCTGACGCCGCCATACAGTTCACCCACCGGCAGCAGCAACACGGCCGGTAGAACGCAAGCGATGTCACCAGATTCCGGTACCCCGATGTCGTCACCTGGAGAGGATACGCACACCGTGTCCTGGCTGCCGACCTCTTCCAGGGCTGCTGCTGCGCTGGGGTTTGATGAGCCGCCTAGGGTGCCTGTCTACGACCCGTATGTTGTGAATCCGATGACAGCATCCTACCGAGGTTACGGTCCCGCAGCGGCAAACATGGTGCAAACATGGTGAGCCACTTTGAATGATTAGCTGTGAACATAATACTGTACATAATTATATTGTGAGCAATTTTGCATAATTTATTTATAAATTTAAAAAAAGCTGAACAGCTGAAAAGAACTGTTTTCGCCGAACATTCAGCTGTGGTGTCATAAGTGATACAATATGTTGTTTGACTCAACCTTCGATCAGTGTTCTTATGAACTTGTAGTTCAACGGTTGCTGTGTAACCTGTGGTCTATGCATTTCATATGAACTTTCACTGACGAAAAGGTGTGCGCGGTTTACAATTATGATGCGTTATAACGAAATTATGGTGCGTGGTAATTATTGTGTCAGTGAGTGTGTTATTCAAAGCAGGCAAGTTTTTATGCCTGTTTCTAAAAAATAAAATTTGTTGTTTTTTATGTCAAGTCTACGTGTATTTGGTAAATTGGCCTAAGCGCCGCGAGTTGCTAAGCACTTAGGTCCTTTTACCATTAATTCTGACAATAGAAATACGATAACGGCTGTAGGATTAGGAATCATACCAAGCACGATTTATGACCCGTTCTCACAAAAGGGACCGTAAGTCGAAAATTATCAATTTTGAGATGTGTATATCACTGCAATCTACTGATTATGCAGTTTAATTCAATATAAGAATGAAAGCTGTACTACTAACATTGACAGAGATATCACCAGTTGAAGTTGGCTACTCACAAGGCGGCCATACTGACCCCCGGCACTCTTTTCGCCTGTAGCGGCGTTCGGCCTAGCGCGACTTACGGTCCCTTTCGCGAGAACGGGTCACATTAATGTATGAGCAATTGTTTCAAACACGTTCACGTATTTGCAAATTACGTATGCATCACGTTGTCTTATTATTACCATTTTCTTAAACTGATTATACATAGCCCACAGAGTATCGTTAAAATGAGATAAATAGATTTATAAACAGACAAGCTGAACTGAGAAAACAATTTATACGCTGTGTTTATGCGGCTGCAGTTTTATTTGTTAAATTAACCACTGGTTTCTTTCACGCGTGCAAGGCTGGCATACGGTGCAAAACGTTTCTAGTGCGAGGCTTGTACACGCGTGCAAGGCTGGCATACGGTGCAAAAACGTTTTTAGTGCGAGGCTTGTACACGCGTGCAAGGCTGGCATACGGTGCAAACGTTTTTAGTGCGAGGCTTGTACACGCGTGCAAGGCTGGCATACGGTGCAAAACGTTTCTAGTGTGAGGCTTGTACACGCGTGCAAGGCTGGCATACGGTGCAAAAACGTTTTCTAGTGCGAGGCTTGTACACGCGTGCAAGGCTGGCATACGGTGCAAAACGTTTCTAGTGCGAGGCTTGTACACGCGTGCAAGGCTGGCATACGGTGCAAAACGTTTCTAGTGCGAGGCTTGTACACGCGTGCAAGGCTGGCATACGGTGCAAAACGTTTCTAGTGCGAGGCTTGTACACGCGTGCAAGGCTGGCATACGGTGCAAAACGTTTCTAGTGCGAGGCTTGTACACGCGTGCAAGGCTGGCATACGTGCAAAACGTTTCTAGTGCGAGGCTTGTACACGCGTGCAAGGCTGGCATACGGTGCAAACGTTTCTAGTGCGAGGCTTGTACACGCGTGCAAGGCTGGCATACGGTGCAAAAACGTTTTTAGTGCGAGGCTTGTACACGCGTGCAAGGCTGGCATACGGTGCAAAACGTTTTTAGTGCGAGGCTTGTACACGCGTGCAAGGCTGGCATACGGTGCAAAACGTTTCTAGTGCGAGGCTTGTACACGCGTGCAAGGCTGGCATACGGTGCAAAACGTTTCTAGTGCGAGGCTTGTACAAGTGAAGGAAACAGAAAACGTTTCTAGTGCGAGGCTTGTACAAGTGAAGGAAACAGAAAACGTTTCTAGTGTGAGGCTTGTACAAGTGAAGGAAACAGACGTTTTCTAGTGCGAGGCTTGTACAAGTGAAGGAAACAGACGTTTCTAGTGTGAGGGCTTGTACAAGTGAAGGAAACAGACGTTTCTAGTGTGAGGCTTGTACAAGTGAAGGAAACAGACGTTTCTAGTGGCGAGGCTTGTACAAGTGAAGGAAACAGACGTTTCTAGTGCTAGGAGCTTGTACAAGTGAAGGAAACAGACGTTTTCTAGTGCGAGGCTTGTACAAGTGAAGGAAACAGACGTTTCTAGTGCGAGGCTTGTACAAGTGAAGGAAACAGACGTTTCTAGTGCGAGGCTTGTACAAGTGAAGGAAACAGACGTTTTCTAGTGCGAGGCTTGTACAAGTGAAGGAAACAGACGTTTCTAGTGTGAGGCTTGTACAAGTGAAGGAAACAGACGTTTCTAGTGCGAGGCTTGTACAAGTGAAGGAAACAGACGTTTTCTAGTGTGAGGCTTGTACAAGTGAAGGAAACAGACGTTTCTAGTGCGAGGCTTGTACAAGTGAAGGAAACAGACGTTTCTAGTGCGAGGCTTGTACAAGTGAAGGAAACAGACGTTTCTAGTGCGAGGCTTGTACAAGTGAAGGAAACAGACGTTTCTAGTGTGAGGCTTGTACAAGTGAAGGAAACAGACGTTTCTAGTGTGAGGCTTGTACAAGTGAAGGAAACAGACGTTTCTAGTGCGAGGCTTGTACAAGTGAAGGAAACAGAAAACGTTTCTAGTGCGAGGCTTGTACAAGTGAAGGAAACAGACGTTTCTAGTGCGAGGCTTGTACAAGTGAAGGAAACAGAAAACGCATGCACTAAATCAGTTACTGCTGTATCACACTGACCGCCTCCTGTGAGAAGCGTACTGCTGTATCACACTGACCGCCTCCTGTGAGAAGCGTACTGCTGTATCACACTGACCGCCTCCTGTGAGAAGCGTACTGCTGTATCACACTGACCGCCTCCTGTGAGAAGCGCGTGCGTGGTATTAATTTCAGATATATATTTACCCCATCGTTTTGTTCAGTTTGTTGTTGTCGTTGTTGTTATTGTAGGTTTTTTGTCGTGGTTTTTTTTTTTGGGTCAGTAGAACATTATTACGGAGCACCGTGCGCCTCCTGCTCTGGTATCGGTTTGCACATTTTCGAGCCGTGTGGCGTTTTCTGTGTACTTGGTTCGTCAGTCTGATTGTGTCTATTGAGCGTGTTCGGCTAATTCTTTGTAGCCTTAAACACCGCGTACTGAAACTACCACGACCACAACGTAGAACTTCATGCACGTGGAGCCATGTTGGAAGCATTTCTTAGGCTTCTATCTTTAACAGTTTGTAAGCATCGGGACACCAGAACTCTGCATTAAAAAAAAAAAAAAAATTCCGGACAGAGCAGTTTCCTTGCCGGCACTTCAGCTTAAAAAGCTTCAAATATACAAATATCCGATTAAATCACAAACTGTGAAAATAGGTTGGCCAAGAATAACTTGGATGAATCCAGCACGTTTTTTTTGTTTTTTTTTATCACTATGTATGGGGTAGCCTAGCTGCCCGGTGCCCGCTCCTGTTAATGTGTACTTATTAGATCAGTTAATATTTCGTGCAATGCTATTCCGTGGTTTGTTGGATGTTTAGTGTTGAGTTTACCGCATCGCCTTTTCCCCCCTTTCAATTTGTCTTTCCTAATGATGCATTCGCCATTTTCTTCGTCCGTCAATGTATCCCACAACTCAAAACGTGCTTGCAGGAAACCACCACCACCAAAAACAAAACAAAACAAAACAAAACAACAACAAAAAACAACAACACAAAAACGCACGCACGCAAGCACGCACGCATGCACGCACATACAAGTCAGTGGAAACAAAAGCGCATGCCCATACATGTACACTGTACTCTGATGTCTCTCTCTGTCTCACACCACACATAGCTAGACATATATGTATACTACTTATTAAAACTGTATGGAGCTGCATGTAGAAGGAAAGAAAAATGCATGCATTTCAATTTGTGGATAAAATCATAAGGGCTGGAAGTAAGCAAGACGAACTCCCGTTCCATGTATGTTGTTAAAAACTCAGTACAATATTCATGTTGTGAATACGACTTCAGTACAGATGTTAGATGCGATTTCAATCGGTTTAATGTACTGGGACAACGTCTGTGCAAGACTGTAGAAAGATTGATGAATTTGAACTGTTCGTATTTATAGAGTTTTCACAATGAGGTGTCCCCGATTACAGAAAATACACCATACGAGTTTGCTGATTTCGACCGTAAAACTGCGAGCTTTCACGAGCAGTTTTTAGGTCGAAATCAACAAACGAGTGTCGTGTATTTTACGTCATCGGGGACACCGTATTAAGAAAAATATTTATACCACGTCCGTACATGCATTTCTTTGATTTGAAAGCTGGCATCGGCAATCAAAATGTTTCACGCGGCATCTCTGACTGAGGTGCTTTACTTCGCTTTGTCCGTAGGCTTGGAGTTGTCAGGTCCGTTTCGTAGTCTCCGATTGAGCAGCGAACCAGGACTAGGTTTCCAACTGATTCCCACGACCGGTCGGGGATAAAACACAGCAAAAGATCAGCATTTTCACATCCAGCGACTGGCAAAGCTCCTTCGTCCCCATTCCCGTACGAGGTCTAAGCGCGTCGTGTCCGGGCGTAAAATACTAAAATTATTCTTTAGTCGCTTTTCTTTGGCCAGAATACGCTGCTGGAACATTGCTAGGGGTGGTGCATCTGCACTTTTTAGGTACACGCATAATTCACGTGTGATTTGTGATGGGTACAATGTTAAACCACGCGTGGTGAATTACGGATTTTTAAACACTGACCTGTAATGGTGGTAGAGTGGTACAAAATTAATTACGTGACTGATTGATTGAGATGCATTTACTGGTGACCATACAGTTAAGAAAAAGTTGGTAGTATCATGGCAATGTACTGTGCTCTCATCCTGCAAAAAGTGAAATAAAATGTACTGACCGTGCCTTCAACTGGTATTTGCTTGTGTGTGTGTGTGTGTGTGTGTGTGTGTGTGAGAGAGAGAGAGAGATTCCAAATAGCCAATGCAACACACACACACACACACACACACACACACACACACACACACACACAAATTCTGAGAGACTGTCAAAATTAAACCATTTCATTACAATATAGTTGCACATAAACCACCAGTGATTTTATCTAGACTTCTCGTAAAGATTGACACATACATAATTACAACGTACACTGCAACATGAAATGCTTTACCAAATCAAATCATTCTGTGTAAAATGTTCACCTTAATTTTTTTTTTTACATAAACAAAACGCAACATGCTGCATCTCCTAATTTCATTTAAAAAAAAAAAAATCATTTCAATTCAATAGGCTAACTGCACATCAGATATCTTTCCCACACACCATGTACACACCACTTCACCACATCCACAAGTTTGAAAGAAGTTACGTGTAATTTCTTTCACATTTTCCTTGCACAAAACAGCAGATAAACAAAACGTTCATGAACTGGATTTTACGGTACATGTACAACTCGTTACACACACTATACACAAACATGGCGAACATTTTTGCATGAAACAATTATCTTTATATCATACTGTACAGACCTTTGTCTAAAATTTATTTTCCTAAAAGGCAACCAGACTTTTCTATGCAATACGCCCCAGTCTGAGATAACTACACACAGCTTGAAGGTAAAGATTTGACTTCTCTCCATTATGAAAAAATTCTCCAAGTTGCCAAGTTTTGTTCTTTGTTGTCACCCCCCCCCCCCCCTCCTCCTCCTCAATGTTCTGTACGATAATGAAACCAGAGCAACTGCACGCATCTAGCTTCAGATTCACCGCTCCTATTATCGGAATGGACCGAGTATGAAAGCCATGCAAGTTTTCAGTCAAGTATATTGTGCGTATGAGCTACGAGAAACCCTACTGGCTATAACAACCTGAACCTCACTCAATACAGGTATTTCCCAACACTTCTCATTTTAAGGAACGGATGGAACGGTGGATATTGTGGCCTTTGACTTGAATTTCTGAAGTGGCAATGATAGGTATGAAAATTCTCACAGTGTTTCTGTAACTATCACACCTCTGTTTCCAGTACACGACCTAGAAATGTGCTAATTCATTTCTTCAGTTTTATGCACAGAGGTTAAAAGTTCCAAACATTACCTCTATAATTCAGGGTGCTAAATTCGGATACTGCGCCAACGCACAACCTGACTAGAGCACAACAGAGTATCACAAACATGAACCAGCAGAAACATGCTCACATTAACCTGTGATTAACTAATGAGTAATTAAAGATTCACGCTGATCAAGTTCCCATTTAAAGCATTGTAACTTGAGACTATGATTTGAGAAATGAGAGGAGTGTATGTAAAATTGTAAACTGTAATATCTAGCAGCTGTTCCGTCAGCTTCCAACAGACTTTCACTGTTAGCCTACAGTACAGGGTGAGACTGCGAGAGGGAGGGGGAGTGCTTGGTTCATCTCCTTTCCTACTACATGACGATATACACTGAATGTAAAACACACACAGACACACACCAGATACAAATGTTGCATGAAAAAAAGAAAAAAAAAGAAAAAAAATTTAAATGCAGTTACAGTACATTCATAGCAAATATTCTCTCTCCCTCACACACACACACACACACACACACACTCTCTCTCTCTCTCCCTCACACACACACACACTCTCTCTCTCTCTCCCTCACACACACACACACACACACACACACACACACACACACACACACACACACTGCAAACGCTACAAAAGACAAATACACGTAACGATCAACAACAAGAACCAACCAATGACAGCAGAAGTAGCTGTGTCTAGTAAGTAAGTACAGTTAATGTCATCCAAATCTGTTCAGGAATACAGAACATGAACTCTGCTGCTAAATATAGTATGCATAAAGAACTGAATATATACACAGGAGAGAAATGATTCCGATGAACCATATGATCAATAGCACAAAACATTAAAAAAAAAATTATACAGCACTAGTACACAATGAAAATTCTTTGCCATTATGTCCGTAACGGACATGTGTGCTGGCACACAAATGTCTTTTTGTTTGTTTGTGCGTGTCGTTAACAACACTTTCTGAATAAGGGCGAGGCAAAGTGGACTGCACTCTTCTACAACACGAATTATGACCTCAAACATGGCAGTACAGAAAGTGTCTAAAAATAGCTGCAGAAGCAGTCCAATATTCACAAGAACTGTTTCAGATCCTTCCAAAATTTCTGTCAGGCTTCTTTTCCACAAAATTTCATTCACTGCACAAGAAATCCCTGGGAAGCAATAGCAATTATGAAATTTGATTTTGCATGATAAAACTCAATGAAAACTTTCAGCAAAAATGTCACTGGAAACCCTATCCGACAGGTGATGCGGTCTTCTTGTGACACTAACTACACACCAGAAAGGGGGGAAAAAGAATAAAAAAGAATATAAAAAAAAGAAGGCATTTTCCTCTTGCAAAATTTCTTTGCTTGCCTATTCTAGCACATGTAAAGGCAGGAAAATGTCGAGGAAAATGTCTTTCCTCTGTCGTTCATTTTAAATCAGAAATAGGATAACAATGAATTTTGTGTAGGCAAAAATCTAGTCTTTGGTCTGTTTATCTGGAATGCCCAACCAGGAACACACTGCTTAATGAATCATTCAAACACCCCCAGAAAAAAAAAAAAGGAGAAAAGAATGTAACTCCACACTGCCTAGTTGTGCTGGTTCTTCTGAAGAACAATAATGTGCCAAAGTACTCTCAAGGCAACAGAAGGCACTGGTTCCTTATTAACAGTAACATGCCTGCTATCCACTCAAAACTGAACAGCAAAAGTCATTCCTCTGCTAGTGCTCTGCTACAGTAAGTTGCAAAGCGTTCCACTATTTAAATGCGCAAAAAAGAAAAGAAAAAAAAAGCGACTATAATTGGAAACACTCTACACTTCCAGTTTCTGAACTAGCGAGGCATGTGCATATCCAGCTGCGTACATGGTACACATCTAGACAGGTAAACTAGTGTCCAAAAGAAACGATACCAAACTGTTGTCAGAATGTTTTTGTGCAAAGTGATCCCCGAGGCCTAAAAACATAGGTTTACGTATCCCACGTCCCAAATACAGCCTGTGAGCTCGGGAACACCGGAAACATTTGCTAATGAAATATACCACTCTGAAATTTCTGTATTGTTCTGCTTTTATTGTATGTCCTTGCCAACCCTTGGTATCGTTTCTTTTGGACACTAGTTTATTTGTGTGCCCCCCCCCCCCACCCCCCATCACCAGCATCAACTCAATCATACAATGCAAAATGATGCGGAGAAATTGCCAAACTGACCACTTAGCCCACTGATAACGCAGGATAATGATTATGATTAAAAAAAAAACAAAAAAAAAAAAACCCATAAGCTTTGACTAACTTAGAAAACTCAATGAAAAGTGTTCCACAGCAAAAAAGGAAATGGAAAAAAAGAAAATCCTTGATGAACAGTTTTGGTACAGCTGCAAGTCCTTGCTTCACTCCACTCCAGCGCAACAGCACAATGGCACAGCATGTGTGTGTGTTTGTCCGTGTGTACGTGTGACCTGCCCTCACCAAGTCCTCATTCGGTGAATGTGTTGAACATGCCGGAGAGGTCGTTAAATTCTGGAGCGGGTTGAGTCAGCATGCTGAACATGTCGCTATACTCCTCCTGCTGCTGCGGCTGTGGTACACCACCCTGCTGCTGACCGCTGCCATCCGCCGACCCCTGGGGCCACTGTGACCACAGTCCCGTTCCTCCTGAAACATGGCATTACGCAGCAGTGTTACAACATGCAAAAAAAAAAAGAAGAAAAAAGTAAATGAATAAAAGGGTGGGTGGGTGCTTGGGGGGGTTTAACGTCCTTTTCCACCACATACGGGTGATATCAAAGACAGGGCAACAATGAAAAAGCCAGCACAAATATTTGGCCTCAGCAGGGATACGAACTCACGACCCGAGCATTGAGAGTCCAACGCTCTACCATTCAGCCAACCACCCCCCCCCCCCCCCCAAAAAAAAAAAAAAAAAAAATTGAATAAAAGAATTCAGATACCAAATTTAAACCGAATTCAGATACCAAATTTAAACCGAATTCAGATACCAACTTTAAACCGGTTATTGTGTCTACAATGTTCCCTGTGATTCGAAATTACAAGGGTCCTGGGGACCCTCTCTCCATATTTTTGGGGTCCTTTTTGTAAATTTGGAGGGTCCACGGAATTTTGGTATAAAAAGTCAGAACGTCAAAACCCATTTGTTGCTGTTGACAAAAGTATTTTCAATTAGGAGAGATGTATGTGAATTGTTGCCTGTCAGCCATAGCGATTCGGCAAGGTGAGGAACCGGCATGGCGAGGAACCGGCAAGGTGAGGAACCTGCACGCTTACCAAACAGAACATGATTGGACAAAAAGTGTCCCCAAGTGCTTAAGCCAATCAGATTCTGTCTGTTACGCAAAATGGCTCAGCAGAAATGACTGTGATGCTGCAAATGTCCGCTGCTAGTTACTAATCACTTCTCGTTTATCCAGTTTCTGGAAGAGTGCTGAAAAATACTGTTTTATCACGGCGAGGCGAAAAACGTGCGTCCTCTGTGATGCGCTGTTCTCAAATGTGTGTGTGAAGTTTAGAGTTTTGTGCGTACAAACACGCACACCAGTGCGTAACCAGGAACACTGTCTAAATTCCAGAACTTGAATACCACTGAGCTGACCCTCTGCGCCAGATATGTGTAACATGTAGATCTATATCTGAATGTGAATGTGTGTGTTTCATGTGAATGTGCGTGATGTGTTCTGTTACTGACGCTCTGGGCCAAGCAAGTACTAGTAGGTATACCAATGAACATAATCATTATTATCTACATGTATTTCAAGATGTTTGCGTGCGTCAATGTCACAGGGGAAGCTGGGATAGCCAGGTGGTAGAGCGCTGGTCACTCAATGCTCCAGCTGTGAGTTCGAATCCAGGTTGGTCCCGGCGTTTTCCTCGTTGCCTCAAGGTCCCCCCCCCTCCCCCCTTTGGTGAAGGACGTTAAACCCTCAAGCACCCACCAACCCGCATCGATGTCGTGAGGCATTGTCTCTGCAGGTACCTGCGTCAATGTCACCTACATTTCCTGTTTTTGTCTCAGCAGGCACAGGGGGGGGGGGGGGGGGGGGGGGGGGGGGGGGGGGACTGACGCGCATGCTACTATAGGTGTAACGGCAAGGCTACGTGTCAGCCACACACTTGGGACTCCCACTAAGATAACATGTATAGTCGTGCAGACGTAACATTTTTTTTTTTTTTTTTTTTTGCTGCCACTACTCTTTGCCGGCTCCAGTGGTATTCCTCCCTGCTAATGGGTGGAATCCTTGAAGGGCTCGGAAGCTGGGGCAATTTTTATTATGCATGATGATGGAGATGGGGATGATGGTAAGATGATGCTATGGAGGTCCGTGTGGTTTGGGACTGCGGGACAGGGCCGCATTCCGCGCTTCCTGTCATAAATATCCCGGCATTAACCAGGCCCGGGAACTACGGCACCTGCGGTGCCGGTCGTGTAATCATCCACATCATAAGACGTGTCATACCAAGGGAAGCACCCCGGAAGTCGCACCCGTGAAGTGGGTGAATCTCGGCTGTGTGGCAACAGCCTCCCCAATGGGCCCATAGCACACCCGCTATGGGTAGGAGCCGACCTAGGTAGCAAAAATCCCGCTTGCCTCGGCTGGGACTCGAATCCACACACACACACCACACACACACACACTTTCTCGTCCCTGTTTCTCCACAGATGTCACTGACGCTAATGCCCCAGTGTTTCGAACAAACATTACCAACAGATAAAAATATTTTGTGGAATCATCACAATAACACGCTAACAGGACGTTATTCCCACGACATCCTGTTTGTAATAGCACGGCTGTACACAACAGGAGATGCCAAGTCTGTAACATGTCCAAACAGTCAACAACTCAGGTTGCCAATGGAAACCAGCCATTGGAATCAGGAAGCACTGGGGAGGAAGGAGGGGGGGGGGGGGGCTCTACTGGTTGCTAAGCAAAATGAACTCCATTTTCAAGGATTCTGAACTAACTCCGCAGCAACTTGTTCATCACTGTCAATGGTTGTTACTGTGCTTGTTTTGTTCAAACAAGCTGGGATTTCACGATTTTGCAATCAACAGCTGAGTGACGAACATCACAGTGATTCTGACGTCAAAGATCTTAACCCACGCATCACGATTTCAAATTTCGTGTTTCTTTATGTTTCCTTTCTCCGCCTTTTCATGCCATCTACAGACATTTTCTGGGGGGGGGGGGGGGGGGGGATTCCACACCTCAAAACCTCGGACAAACAAGAATGACGCACATTTGCCTCATAAGGGGTGCAAATCGCAACACTGAAAATTGCATAACCTGCAGTGGGCTCTCTACCATTAACAATGGTGAGCTTTCTATTCTGTCGGCATCTTCTGGTGCCATAGTTATACTGTGACCGCCTCTCGTTGATCACGTGGTCTTTGTTTGTCCATGCTTTCAGACAGACACTCGCTATTTCTGAAAACTGTCCACTGGAAATATGTAGAAACCTACAAAGAGCAGCTCAGTGTTGAACACCGGCACAACTTAGGTCCAAACCTAGGATTTCACTGTGGCACCAGTGATGACCATTTGATCAAGTTAGAAAACCTACTGATCAGGCCACTGCTCACCGTGTCTGTTCACAGAGTGTAAAGCGGAAAATAAAAGAAAGATGGCAAACAAAAATAAAATACCCCCCCCCCCCCCTCCCCCCCCCCAAAAAACAAACAAACCAAAAAACCCACAAACAAACAAAAAACAAACAACAAACCCACCCACATATGTGAATAACGTAAAGCCAGACAGACCCCCCCCCCCCCGGAAAGTGATAAAGTGATAAAACCACCACTAACCCCCCCCCCCCCCCCCCCCCCCCCCCCCCCCCCCCCTACACACACACGGAGTAAGACATGCAACGTCAAGAATCTGAGAGGGTGTACACGTGCCACCTACAAAAGCCCCTTTTTAGCAGCCAACAAAACATGCAGTGATATCTGCGCATAACAAAAGCCACCCAATCAAAACACCCGTACACACACAATGCCAGAAGGACAATTCCCACAGATGAGGACGAATAAAGAAATACGAGCACATCTTTCCTGATATACCATTCAGGGCAAAACAAAGAAACAAACAAACTTGAAAGTCTTGGTCTGGGCACTCTACATTTTTGTTTACACCACACACACACTGTTGTTTTTTTTGGTCATTTCCCTCTTATCTTTGGACTTTTGCAATTTTTTTTATTTAGTTTCTATACCTTATGGATTTTTTTCTTCCTTTGTAATTATAAGTAGTATCCCAATTGGATGTAGGGGTCATGTACCAAGTCCTGATGTAGCAGGACAATACAATGCCTCACAGTCACAACGATCCTGTGATGAACATGTCACCATTACCATCAAGCGTGTCCAGCGAGCAGCCTTCTTTATCAGTCTATTCCCCCCCCCCCCTCCCCCACACACACTCATGACAGTCTGATATTATACCAAAGACAATCATTTGGAATAAGCAGCTGTCATCAGCTATGGGTCTCACACAAAATGGACAGGGGTGTTCCTGGTGCTTCTCAGATTCCAAAGTTTCGATGGCGACTGCTCTCGGCCAAGCTGGGCGCTATTCCATTTGCAATTTTTAATTACATCAGAAAAACACTCTACATTGTTGGTTTTTAAAAAGGGGGTGTTTATCAAGAACTTATCTTAACACAATACTACAATGCAAAGTCATGTGCACGCTCACGTTTCTAACCAATGCCTGTATGCGAGAGCAATCGCCATCGAACATTTGAATCAGATTAGAACCGGAAATTATACGCCTGTCCATTCTGTTTAAAACCATTGAGCTATGCCACAATACGATCACAAAGTCATGCCATCAGGTGCAAGTAATATTCAGGTGAAAACAAATCCATGCTCACGAATGTTATGTTCAAGGATAGGCATAATTATGGGAACCTCATGTGGACAAACCTATGCATGCAGCCTGCTTAGACATCAGGGCCTGTATGTAAAAGTCGAGTCGAGTCGAGTTAATTTCACCCATGGCTACGGGTCTAACCCAGACTAGGGCAAAAGAAACCCTAAAACAAAATTAAATAAAAAGAGGAAGCGAAGAAAGAAAGAAAAAAATCCTTCTTTAACGGCGTAGGCACCTTGCTGGAATAGACCCGCTTCCTGATTTAAAACAAAAAACAACAGAAAATTTAACCCTAGAGGCTAGAGCTAGTTCAGTTCAAGGTTAGACTCTAGCCCGGGGCTAAACGCCCTAACCTCGACTTTTACATACGGGCCCAGAAAGTGTTAATTTCAACCAAAAGGTGGCAGTATTTAAGCCCTGTCACAACCAACCCATGCTGAGAACTGGTGCTTTCAGGCCGGACACACGGGGTGCTAGAGTGCGCACGCACTGAGCACCACAGCAACATACCCATGCAGGAGGGGAGTGGGCAGAGCGGTTGTGTGCAGTGGGTTGGGAACAGAGGGCGGGAGGGGGATCAGACCAGCGTACCTGGCGAGGTGGCACTAGGGACTATGTGACTGTAGTGGGGATGGCCAGCTGCCGAGCCACCAAACTCACCTCCAGCCTGCAACATACAACACGTGGTCATGGTCAACATACAGATTACACGACAGTGATGGCTGAACTGCAGGACAGAAAGACTATGATCAAGATAAACTTTATTGAAAATTTGCTTCAAGGGCATTCAGTGCTGCTATACATATATTTAAAAAAACAACAACAACAAAACCCAAAACACAAAAACATAAAGAAGTGGACAAACAAACGCATAGCAAGGACAGCCCTTCTTATTACGGGCTCATGTAAGCAGCAGCACTAAATCACCAAGCTAAGCTGAAAATATGAGATAAAATCAAACTTGTCTTTTCTGTTGTCCAACAGGCACGTTTTGAACGTATCAGCATTTTGATCTTTTCCTACCACGTTAACAGTCCACGCAAATGAAAGAAACAAACTCACATCATTTCTGATGTATCCTCCTTGTGCCCACCCACTGGGGCCGGCTGTCTGGGCGGCGGGGCTGCGGCGGATACCCAGGGGCCCCATGGCAGGGGCTGGGGACGGCTGGTTGATGCCCATGGTAGAAGGGGAGGTGTGGGCGGGGTACTTGATAGCTGAAGCCTGGCTGTACCCTGCGTACATGTCCTGCGCTAGCCCTCGGTTGCCCATGTGGCCGTAGACGTCCGTTCCGTAGCCGCTGGTGTCGCGATAGTCTCCCTTTGCCCCGGGGCCACCAAGGCTCATATGATCTGTGGTTTGCATGGGGCGTGCTGAAGGGCCCGGGAAAGCGTTGAGGGAGGGGACTTCTGGTGTCTGTTCCCCAGCCATCGGAGCTACAGGGCCCTGCTGTGAATTCCTGAACAAACAGAAAAAGAAGTAAAGATCATACAAACAACAGTTACACACAGGCACCTAAATAACCATCCGTAAACACTTGTAGGAGTCGAGGAATGAAAGAAGTCATGCATGGAATGGTGACCGTACAGTCAGTCATCTAGCGTCACGTGATGTCATAGACTCAAACACAAGATACTCAATGTAGTCATTCAAAAGCTCTGACATTAAGGAGGAAACGATTTTTTATTAGTAGAACAATTATTACTATAGGTATTGCCTGAAATTACTCCCATCTACAAACACATCATAAACACACAAACAGCAGTAACTGAAAAGAAAGAGCAAAAGCTTTTCCTCCAAAGATCACATTTTCTACACTTAAAACATCCCTGCGGAAGCTTTCTTGAAGTTTTCTGTTTTGTCAGTAAATGGTGTTTTTCTCAATGAGGAAAATTAAATCATGTACATCGTGGAGGAAACCTCGCAAGTACTTCAGGCTGGGGAATTGCTGAGGGATAAAAAGACTGAAACTTAGAGCGGGGTGCAGAAGCACCGCCCTGCTGGGGGTTCAGGGGCAATGACCTACTTCAGAAAACAAATTTTTACCAGTTTTTAAAGGCATTTAACAGCCTCTTCTGGCACCAAAAAGTGAAATACTGCCATAGTACTGACCTGCAAGTTTAAAAAAAATGAAGTTAGACTGTCCAGTATGACATTTCATGTATCATGATATACAAAAACCTTTTTCTCCACATCCTTTTTTTCTTTGGCTGAAACTAGATTTTTTTTTGGCTGAAGGCATAGGACATTTGGCTGAAAATCGCCAAATGACTGAAAATTCCCCAGCCTGGTACTTGTACTTACTTGGCAGATGTGTTTGTGCAGACTATGTACTCCACTTCATCTGTGTAAGGGTTCTGGAAACTGAAGGCTGAAGTTCGAAGCCACACCCACTCTCGGTTGGAGGCACGGAACCGATACATTATAGACATCACCTGACCTTTCAGCTTCAGCACTAGGAAAGAAAGAAATACGACAGTGATATCACTGACACTATCTTCGCAAAAAAGAGAGAGAGAGAGAGAGAGAGAGATGTATGTGTACACTAACAATGGACACTCCTGAATTGAAGCTGTGCAGGACGTGCATGAAAAAAAAAATTAAATGAGGAAATAAGAAATTCAAACACGAACAACATATCATTATCAACAGCTGACCCACCCCTTGTTTATTTTTTTAAATCCAGGATACTAAAAACAACAACAACAACAACAAATTGATCGCACAGTCTGAAGTAATTCAAATCCACTACAAAGCAGGAGACTGTACCCTGGTCAAATGTGTCTTTCATGTGGCTCTGATCCTCTGGGTGGTAGAATTCGAAGGACACTTTGCCTAGCAGCTCCTGGGGCTGGTAACCCAGGACAGCCGTTACTCTGAAAGCACAGACAGATTCATGTCACAAAGGGGCAATTATATGCATTGATTAGATTGGCAATAGCCCTTTGTGTTACCATGACATTAAATGAGGTTACTCAAAAAGGGATTGGTCACTGAGCCAAGTTTGACGAGTTTAGTTAGAGTGGTTATTGACAAAAGGTCATCGTTCTGCAAAATTTCTGGAACTTTTGCCAAAACCCTGTGAGGCCAAAACTGTACACCAACTTGTGTAATGTTTCCTTCCTTACCTTTGGTCAACAAATGTGAATTTGCCGTCGATACTGTGGCGTGAGATGAACTCGGATGTGGCGTTGGGGCCCATGAGGTCGCTGCAGTTGGGCGTGTTGGTAACCTGAAGGCGTCCAATGGCAACCAGACAGCAGTGGCTCCCACCTTCCTCGTTTTCACTGCGATCTATCTGGACGCCCCCTTCAAAACAAAACAAACAAAAAAAGGGCTGTGCACAGTACGTGTGGGTTTTTGCAAATGCATATATATTCAACAATGCCATGAAACAAGAAGCTTCAAGAATAAAGTAGTACCTCACAGAGAAGCTCACTACGTATGAAACCTCCCGTTCACTTCGCTCATCTTCTGAGAAACTATTAAAAATACCCCGTGTCAGTCTGAAAACTTATGGCCAACGTTCCTTCAGTTACTCTGCTCCCCAAATCTGGAATTCACTGCCCATCTCCCTTAGGAACCTCCCTCCTCTGTCACAGTTCAAGGCACACCTTAAAACCTATCTGTTTCAGCAAGCTTTCCATAGCTAAAATTTTTACTGTATCCTCCCCTGTATCCCACGTCCGCCGTGTGTGTGTGTGTGTGTGTGTGTGTGTGTGTGTGTGTGTTAGAGCTGCCGCGGTTAACCGGTTTACCGGTTTTAACCGGTTCGCTGAACCGGTTCGAGTTGCCGCGAACCGGTGTTTTGGTCATAGTACACGTACTAAAGTGACTTAAGTCATCTTTTTTCTTCTAATTTCTTCTTGGCGGCCGCTGGAATTCTTGTAACGTATCTGCAGATCTTGTAGTCTCGTCTGTATCCTACTCTGTAACCTAAGCTGGGGTTGGGGGAGGAGGAGGAGTTTGGGGGGGGGGGGGGGTAATGTTGTTGACATTTTTTCCGCATTGATGTGAAACTGCTGGTTGGGTTATGGGTGTGAAAGGGACTAAGAAACTAAGAAAGGGTCAACTCTGTAATTTTGCACTCTGTCAAATTTAGTCTTCCAGGGTGGGGCTGCAGCGAGATATGATTGATATTTGATAAGTTGTTATGACGCAATTACTGAAGAACACAGAAACTGAAAGGAAAGCCACGCGTTTCGAAACGATTTCCTAGAATTGCGCTGGGTTTTTTTTGTTTTTTAAAAAAAAATTATTTCGCGTTCAGTAGGATTAGTGGATGCTGTATATGGCTTTCATTTTCTAACTTTTATTTTGATGTAAATTTTTATTTCACGTTTGTTTCAAGTATTACTAGTGGATGCTATGTTAGTAAGGAAATTAAGAACTTTTATTTTAGAAAAAAAAACCTTTAATTTCACATTTAGGCCCAAGCCCTCTAGAGCAGAGGACTTAAAATATGAATTATGGGCTGAAGTAAGTTTATATTTTGGGGGGGAATTATGGTCAGGTTGCGTTTGAGAAGTTTTTGTTCAAGAAAATACAGCAAGTGGTCAAAGTTCTCATCCTCCTCCTCCTCCTTCTTCTTCTTCTCCTTACAAGTTCTTCTTCTTCTTCTCCTTACAAGTTCTTCTTCTCCTTACAAGTTCTTCTTCTCCTCCTCCTCCTTCTTACAAGTTCTTCTTCTTCTTCTTCTCATCCTCCTCCTTCTTCTTTTCCTTACAAGTTCTTCTTCTTCTTCTCCTCCTCCTTCTTCTTCTCCTTACAAGTTCTTCTTCTTCTCCTCCTCCTCCTTCTTCTTCTCCTTACAAGTTCTTCTTCTTCTCCTCCTCCTCCTTCTTCTTCTCCTTACAAGTTCTTCTTCTCATCCTCCTCCTCCTTCTTCTTACAAGTTCTTCTTCTTCTTCTTCTCATCCTCCTCCTCCTTCTTCTTCTCCTTACAAGTTCTTCTTCTTCTTCTTCTCATCCTCCTCCTCCTTCTTCTTCTCCTTACAAGTTCTTCTTCTTCTTCTTTTCATCCTCCTCCTCCTCTTTTTTTCTTGTCTGTTTGTTCGTTATGTGTGTCTGTTTGTTTAGCCAGGATTTATTTTTGACGACTAGCGATCAGTTTACTGCAGCCTGATCGCTGATGCACTTGAACACACACACACACACACATATATATGAACACGCATCGCATAAAACGCCAATATTTTTGCAGACCTCAAACACCTTTTGGTGATGACTGAACCGGAAAAAAACACCGGTTTAAAAAACCGGTTTGAAGTTAAAAACCGGTTTGGATTTTTGAACCGGTTCACAGCTCTAGTGTGTGTGTGTGTGTGTGTGTAGCGCGCACCGAGTGCTCTCTTGGGCAGACTTTCTGTACCATATAAGAACAATTTATTAATATTATTATTATTACTTCAATACGATAGTTGTAAGGGGTTTGATCACAATTACTAGTTGCTCTCAGTGTTACCGTTTCTGTGGTACGCCCATTTTAATCCCTGCACACTTGTTTTCCTGAAATTCCATGCCACATGATACAGAATACTCAGTGCTCTCCCTGTAAACCATGGGAGTGAGCAGTGGTCTAATAGGTCTTAGCTGCTGCACTATCGAACGGCCGTCACGACTCGAGCCCAGGTCAAGCTTGTGACATGTGTATCGAACGGCCGTCACGACTCGAGCCCAGGTCAAGCTTGTGACATGTGATACTGGTTTATCCTAGCTACAGGGTTGCTTATGGAGGGAGGGAGGGGGGAGGGAGTCCTTTCTGGGTTATCCACCTTTCCTCCCCCAGCAAAACTGAAAAATAGGATAGGTATGGGGTGGCGCTGCACCGCGGCGACTTACTTTTCCTGGGGGAAGCAGCCCGAATTTCCCGAAAGGGACAATAAAGTTTAAAAAAAAAAAAAAATTGTTAAAGCATAAAAAAGGGCATGTAATTGATTGTGTGTATGTACGCATACATAAAGAAAGAAAGGCAAGACAGGCACTGTAAATTTGACTCAATTTGATGAGGGGGGAAAACAAAACAAATCCATGTGTGAAACACCAATATTCCTGCCTACCACCAGTGGATTTGAACCATCAGACCCACAGCCAGACACCCAAACCACTTCTTGGCCAACCCCCATACTTGTGAGTAAACAAAGGAAAGGCACCTTTACCCGCAGGGGGCCAATTCTTCACGTAGCCTGTGACGTGCACCACGGCGTAGTGGTTCCCGTCCGAGGCTGGCCCTAGAGTGTTGCGCTGACGGATTCGAACTGTGTGGTTGGCTGTCATGGGATCAACATGCGTGTTGCCCATTCTCATCCGACAGATGAACCCTCTGCGAGATCCCATGCACAGCCGGATGGAGGCTGAAAACATGAATAGCAGTAACATGTATTAAATACAAAAATGGATGGCCAACCCAAAATTACTTTAAAATCAATTATACCCCAGGTGGTAGTACGCGCATACTGTTATTTTGGTAGTGGTTGTGGTGGGGGTGGGGGGTTGAAAAAGAGAGTAGAATCTACAAATACAATGTGACTACCACCCAAAACCCACTGACACGATGGATTCACAGATATGGTCATGTCAAAACAAACCAACCAACAAAACAAAACGAAAGTGACAGCAGTAATGTGGATATACACACAGGCGTGACAACTAAGTGAATCACGCCCCCAAACCCATCAACCAGTTCCACTTACACTGATGGCCCTCCTTCTTCACTGTGCCAGCTGAAACAAAAGAAAAGAAATTCAGTGTTACACCTGTAGTACATGTATATCAACCGCATTTTTAACTCCCTCAGTCCCTGTCCATGTGTTTGACACCAAACCTCATGTTTGGGTTTTGTTTACACATCAGACAAGAATATGGTTTGTCAATGGAGGGATGCACTTAGTATGGTTGTGTAATCAGCAAAAAGATTTAAAACATTTATAAAGTGATAACCCCCACCCTCTAAAACAACAACCACCACCATCCCCCCCCCCCCAAAAACAAAAAACAAAAAAAAAAAAAAAACAACAACAACAACAAAAAACCAACCAACAAACAAAAACAAACCAAAACACCAACTTCATCCATTAATATTTTCACTCCAGTCCAGAATTCATACTCTATGATTTTTTTTTCTTTGACAGACAAGAGCATGAACAGTCACTGATGAAGATACACTTAGTACAGCTAAATCAGAAAAACTAAAGACCTACTTTTCAGGTCAAGAATGCGGCCTGTGTTTTGAGACTCTGATGTAGAAAGCTGGTCTCGCACTTTGTCGACATCTTCTGGGTGAATAAGATCATACAATGTTGTGCCGAACAGATCACCCTGAAACAAACAGTTCAGACAAATTAATAAAGGATATGTATCATTCAGTGATACACAGCAACTTTAATTTTTGTACAACCTTAATGAACTTTGGTACAGGTTTTATGGTAGTTGCGTGGCACTGAATATTCACAGTTGGTTTCTTGAAAATTTTACAGAATAACTTGTTCCAACCAGGAGCTGAAGCAGCAAAAGCAAGTCAGTGCCTAGCAAGTATCTTTGAAAGTGACCTGCCTGCTCTCACTAGTCTCAGCAACAGCACTTTCCCCCTAATTCCTTTTATTGGTGAAGCAGTGTTCTTACTTGCAATGATTCAAATGTTTATTTCATCTCTGAAACAATACAAACTCCTATTAATACCAAAGAAAATAGATGTAAACTATCTAAAAACTAAAAAAAAAAAACACAAAAAAAAACAAAAAAAAAACACCACCACCACAACCACTTGTCACTGAAGCTGGGGGGGGGGGGGAAGGAGGCAGGGTGGGTGAGGAAAAGGCAGGCTGTTTATTTTAAAACGTCACTTGTACATAATAAGTCACATATTTTTGGCATATAGCCTGCCCACTATTACGGCTATTTGGTGTGATTGTGAGTGGGCAACAGCATTTTTAATTCATCATGTGGATTATGTCAACTGGCTGGAAAAAGGAAGGAAATGAAAAAAAAACAGCTTTTCTTAGGATGTTCAGATCTACTGCAGCATACCTGGCTTTGATTAAGTACAGGTGTGATGGAGTCTGAAACGTAGATGAGGCGGCCTGTATCACACTGTACTACAAACAGGAAACCATCTGCAGCCTGACAGGGAACAGAAGGACAAAATATACAACGAAAGCACATATATCTTTTGTAAACTGAAAACTGAGACTGCTTCTTTCTCTCTTGCAAACATGGCAAAACAACACTATGTAAGAACTAAAACGACTAGATGTGATGGAACCCATGTTCTCTAAGATGAAGTTGACACAAAATGGCAAGTACATGTAACTGATGTGTGTATTAATACTACAGTATTATGCAAAAGAAAATGTGCAGTTGGTTAGTTCTTTTGACCATAACCTTCTTCTTGTGTGGTCAGATGCAGCCACAAAGTAACAAACAAATGACCACATGAGTCACCTAAGATTTTCAAACCAACCAACCAAAAACTATCACTCTTACTGACACAGAATGTTCATGATAAATTTTGCTCTCGTATACAGGTATTTCACAAAACTACGGCACAGAAATCAGAGCCCGCCGCACCTCCAATATAAGATGCTTAAGTTCCTGGTCTGTCAAGAAGGAAGGTCTGTAGGAGCCATCAGAGTTTGTGTTGCCTGTACCTGTTGACATTTAGTTATTCATTACAAGCAAATAAACAAACAACAACAAAAACCACAAACACAAATTGAAAAAAACCATAACAAAAATTACAAGGCCGATGTCACATGGGACTGTTTTTAGTCAGAACAAATTGCAAACAGGGCGTTTTTTTTTTTCCCATGTTTCTTCGAACAAAAACGTCTCCCATGTGTTATGAGCTTAACCTGAAACAGAAATGAGTTCTTAAGAGTAACCATCAGAGCAAGCGGCAACTTTCTACATGGGAAGAAGTGCCGAAAAGCCAGATGAACAAGGTGGGGAAAAAAGGAAAAGAAAAAAAAAAAGGGGGGGGGGGGGGGGTCTCTTGATATAGCAGTTCAATTAAGAAACAGCATATCAATAACCGTAAGACAACTTTTCTTCTGTGTTCTTGCAAAATATCGCAAGCGCAAATACAACAAAAGTATTGCACATACATGTGCCATGATAATGGGACTGACCACGGAGTGACTTCATGTGCGAGACGGCCATCCTGAGGATGGTGAGTTTGTCTGGTTTGCGGGCCAACGTGCTGCACGTGGGCACCATGTCGCACAACTCGTTGATGTAGGCGGTCATCTTGTTGCGCCGCCGCCTCTCGATCTCACAGTGGCTCTCCCTGCAACACAGCAAGGCCGCCTGACTAAATACACAGATAGCATACAGCAACACACGCACAGGTTAGCAGACAAGTGGTTAATCACCCAGTGACAGAGTAGAAATGCAGGTGGAAAGGTTCTAGTGACAGACAGACACACACACACACAGACACACACACACACAGACTGACAGAAAATTAGTGGGGCTGACTGCTTTGTTTTCAGTTTTCATCCTCTTCAACTGAAAACACACACAACAGAAATTTCTTCTTGTTTGTTGTGCATTTCTGGATCCATGATAGTGAAAACGCTAAATACACACAGCACAAAGGAACCCTGGATGTATTTCTGGAGTCACAATGGTGAATGCACAATAACACTTCATCTCAAAAAGGGTCTAAGTGCCATGGATTTCATCGTCCTTCGTCCTTACAGATGATGATACAAGTAGAGTTATGTATTCATGGATTCAGCAATGCACCACAAGAACAAACAAATTTTCCATGTGTGCATTTGTTGGTGAAGAGGGTGAACAGTTCAACATTAGTGGGTTAGTGCTGCTGTAGTGAGTACACTGCGGACAGAACTCACTGATAGTGATACTAGTGATAGTACAGTGTTATCGCACTCACCTGGCAAAGCGTTCTTTGTCTGCGGCTTCACCTGTATGTCCGTAGGCACCTTGACTGTCTTCATCATCAGAGCTACTTACACAACAAAGCCAGAAAGAAGTACATGTATTTACTGCCAATAGTGTCATCACAAGAATGAAGAGGCAAAAAAATCATGAAATCCTTCTCCTACCACGGGCCATGCCCACCACCAATCTTGGAATAAGCAGAACTTACATTGTGACAAATATAAGTGTTCAGTCATTACTGCCGGCATATATATGTATATAAGACGTTTGGAATGGTAACAATCCTTTGTTTTGCAATGGAAGAAGTTATAGGCATACAAAGACTATTTTCAAACTTGCCCTTGCTACACTATCATAAAAAGAAAGAAAATTGAAATGCAGAAAATGAAGCAAGCATAAAAAAATATATGCTTGCTTCATTTTCTGCATTTCAATTTTCTTTCTTTTTATGATAGTGTAGCAAGGGCAAGTTTGAAAATAGTCTTTGTATGCCTATATATAAGACCAGGAAAACACACACACAGGTATGATGTGCGTGATCATGGGACTAAAGCAGGTGTATCTTTGTTCATATATTACACGCATGACAGCTTTCGTTCCTTAGACATCAACTTTGGAGAATGGGCAAGATGGACTGGCTGTCAATATATTATGCAGTTTCTGACTCCAGGTGATTGAAGAGACTTTTTCTGAACACAAAAGGGAGAGAGCTACACTGTAGACCAATGTCTTTGGCTATGTCGACTCGTTCAAGCTTCTGGAGCGGGAAGAAGACAAAGCCACAAGCGCGCATAGATCTGCCTTGCAGACAGTTATGCTAAGGGTGTTTGGGGGCATGCTTCCCTGGAATTTCTTTAAAAATCAGATTAAAATCTGTGTAATATGATGCATTTTGGTATGATTATTAGTGCTTCAACGGAGGAATTTTTCTTGCAGGAAAATGTTAAGAATTAGTCTAAAATCTCTGAAATTTGGTGCGTTTTGGCATGATTCAAAGTGCTTCAGAAGAAAACACAGTTTTTTGGGGGGAGGAATTTTTTTCAGGCAAAGGTGGAAATCCGCCCACAGGAAGGTTTTAAGCCCTGATGTACAAGAAGGCACCATTACCCTGATTACACTGTCAGCAAAACTTTGTACAAATACTACAGGTGTAGTACTACAGAGTTGTAGACTAAGACAACATATGATCATCATCAAGGTTGAGCACTAGAAACAGCCTTTCAGTAACATGGAGACTGAGACAAGTGAAAGCAATGTAGGCACAGGCCACAGAATAATGGCGCAAACCAAGATAGTAAAACTGAATACTTACTCTCTGCCAGTTTTCCGTTTCCGTGATTTTCCATCTGGTGTTCCTGCATGACAAAATGTTCCTCAGTCACAACATGTCTGCCATAATATTCTGTGTAACCAGACCTGTAGTTTCTGAATTCAGACATCCACCCACAAACACATGTATACATGTACATACAACTGTCATGATGCAAATAAAAAGGAAAACAGGCAAAAACTAAAGCTCCCCTAAACGAAAACCTCATGTTCCGGTACCACATAGTACAATCATGACTAGAATTATAAGAATAAGAGCACAGAACAAGAGCTCTCAATAACCCTCTTCCCTAACACGCCTTCCCATGTACACCTGTCTGTCTGTATTCCTGATAAAATCAGCAAGCAAATGAAACATATGCCACTGCCAGCGTAAATCAGTGAACAGTTGTGATCCTAAGAACATACAGTCTTGAACTCTTAGTTTTACTAAGCTTGGTTACCTCCACACAAATAGTCCACTTCTACACGACCGCTGCTATTTGTCCAAAACATTGCACTGACTGCGAAGATACTTTAGTTTAAATTACTACTGTAGCACGCAGAACCCTCTTGAGTGCACAAGAACAAAGCACAAGCTGCGACAAGTATGCTAATCTAATGGAGAAATTCAAGTTCCAACTGCTCGCCAATGTGTGTCAGTGAATATCAATTAAAAAGAAAAAGAAGAAATTGGAAAAAAAAGGAGAAATAAAGCAAGACATAAATGTAGTGATTTTCACAGTGACAGGAGTTGTGTGGGGACATTCTGACAAGCGCAGAACGTCTGCCTGTGAATCGTGACTGCATGACGCTAAATTATTGATCATGTGAGATCCCACATCATGCACTGCTGCCACTAGTCAGTGCTGTGTGTGATGCTGGCCCAGACCGACTTTCTGCAGCAGAATCAAGCGAGGTTACTCTGTCTTATCCCTGCAGCTGACTAAAAAAGCTGTCATGCCTTCGTGCCCAATTTTACAAAAATCGCCCCACGATTGAGAAGCATATGTTACGCGCATTTTCTGGAACTGTCCATTTCAGGAAATACGCACGATTTAGCTCATTTCGGGAAATACGCAGCAAAATTGCGCATTTCATGACACGGCCAAATCTATTGGCCATTTCATGAAATGGGCAAAACTTTGTTGCATATTCCACGAAATGCGCATTGGAGAATTTGAGAGTCCAACACAGACAACATCATCATCGGGAACGAAAACAAATAGTTGCAGTCTGAGAGTTTAATTGTTCATTATCCTCAATATCAATAAACTGTCAATGACCTAAAAACTTGATGGATGGCATGCACTATATATATGGAGTCCATATTGTATTCAGTCATGTTTGTTTTTGCAGAACTTTACTTTGTGGATGACAAGCACTCATGCAAAGATTACCCTGAGCTTTGAAACATGAACATCTCTTAGTAACGAGTCTTAGTAAAGCAAGAGCCTTTGCATCAAAACCTCTCTTCTTTTTTTTGCAAGGGGGTGGAGGTGGGGTGGGGGAGTCTTTTAAATAATCACTTGTTCAAAGCTGAACTAAACTTAGCAAGTTTGATGGCCAAAAGCATAACATAACAAATAAAAATAATAACGTAGCTTTTGTGAAGCACTGCTCTCCACGTATACAAGGACTTGCTGAGCTTAAAGCGCGCGCGCGTGCACACACACACACACTACATAAAATTGAACCCACTCTCACCACACACCATCCAACACCTGAACTCTCAGCAAATTTCTTTCCGGTTACCCATAATTCAGTGATCCGACAACGTCTCTCCTAGAATGGCTCTATATAGTGACAGATACACAGGGCTGAGATTTAGCAAGCCAGGCTAAGGAGCCAGCTGGGCTCCTAACCTGGGAAGTTGAGGTTGCCAGAAAATTTTTCTGGTTGCCAGACACTTTGAAAATGCGGTCCCATTTTGAATTGTATAACTATTGCAGCTAATAAACAAGAAAACTTTCAACAACAACACTGTTTCATTTTTGTGCACTCTCCTTCTGGCAACAATCTCTGTGTCCAACTGACCGGCTGCTCATGGTTTTTGATCGAATCAAGTTTAAACAAATTTGTGCCGATTACAGCGTGTGTCAAGAGTCCATGTACAGGCAAGGAATCTCTACCACTGGCAGTAATTTTCAGGTCGCCAGCCGGGCGAATAGTACCGTAAATCGAGTTCGCCAGACACCATTTTTAGGGGCCATTGGCGAGTTGGCGAGCGTTAAAGCTCAGCGCTGGATACACAGTAGGTCTTTCAAATATTCGATGCTGGCTTCTCACAATAGTCACATGTATGCAGGCTCAAGTTCCCATACAGATGCCTACTGTAATTATTTGAGAATACGCCAAACCACTCCTGAACTCAAAGTACAACTACAAGTTATGAATTGCAAAATGTCATTTTCAGTTTCATAATGTACTAGTGATACATCATACTAATATTTATTTATTTATGATTGTGTACATGCAACCTTTTCCGTCCTTCCTATTCTTTGGCTGAAAGTTAGGGTTTTTTGGGGGCTGAAAGGGTAGGAAATTTGCCAAATGACTGAAAATTCCCCAGCCTGATACCTGTACCTGTACTACATGTTGACTGACAATGTCATTACAAATAGCCACCCGTCAGCGCCGTCTAGATCAGTGGATGGTCTTCAGTCCGCAGCCAAAAAATGTTGCCTGCTCAATACTTCAGTACACCGTACACTTCTAGTTCTACATACATTGAACAACATTATATACACAAACCAGAGTCACCGCAATGGTTTCTTATTTATTTATTGTGTCCCAAGTGACTGATTCTGAATTGGGTGCACAAATTTCAAGCACATTCGATGAAAAGTTGTCCACAGCGTTGTTGTATTCCTGACAAATGTATCAAGACTTCAAGCACTAGCCCCTATAATGTCGGGAAGTGACACTGGTTCGGAAGCTTGCGATGATACTACACAGAGCTCTATGAAGCGAAGAGTTGCTAGAGGTAAGTGCAGCCAAAAACTGTAACTAGTGTAAGTTTTATGGAATCGGGCATAATGGCTAAACCAAGATAGGTTTCAGCTGGGGTTTTTTTGTGCTGGTATCACAATCATTAATCTATTAGTATCAAGCAGGTTCCTGCTACTGGTACTGGTAGTTGCAGTAATAACAGCCCTATCATTGGTGTCCCTGCCTAACCCCTCCGTTATCATCAGGTTATGACTGTGCAATTTGTTCTAAACAGTTTTACTTTCAAATTTCGGCAAGGCCACCAACGGTATGCCCATCTACTAGAATCACCGTGTGTATTAGCTACATGTAGTTGTACCATTATAATGCCTTTGCCCTGGGGCCATCGGTTACTGATTCTGTGACTAAGGCAGAAAGAGGGCGGGGGCAACCTGATGAGGATACGATGTCTCCTAAGGCACCGACTGGCGAAAACAGATAAACACGTATTTATTTCCTTGGTTAAAATTCTTTAAAAATAAAATTTTCGTAACTCATCAAAACGTCAAGCAAAAACTAAGCGGAAAAAAATCTCTTTAGGACATTGTCCATTTCTCTCTGCTTAGTGGTGACGAAATGCAGCTGCTGAAAAGCACCAAATCAAATGAAGAAATTCGTTCACTTACCTGATCCCGATGGGCCCGGTGACAACGTTGCCGCTGCCATTGTGAGCCCAGGGTTTATATCGACTCCGTAATTGGGCTCAATCGTTGTAGATTTAGCAGTAAAGCTGTCAAAAAATGTAAACAGAACGACGAAACCCCCTCTGGCAGACAAAGCTTCCTCAGGCGGAACGAGACTTCGCGAGATGAAAATATTTCCCAGCAAGCACTTCACTTCCGCTTTGTTTGGCTGGAAAACACAAGTTGCAGAAGAGCGAGTAAACTGAAACTGAGTTTGGAGGGGCCAAGGACTGCAGGAAAAGGAGGAGGCAATGAATGATTGAGCAGTCAACATGAGTGCCGGGTAAGTTAACGATCTTGTGATGTTTGTTGCCCCAGTATTTTTTGACGGAGGCGACAGCACTTGTGCAGAAGAACAGGTGCGTTCTTGAGCAGTCACCTCACTGTCCTCAGAGTCAGTGTCATTTGTCATCCCTACGTAGTCATGTCTGCCTTACGTTAGTTTTGTATGGATTTGGTATTTGGAAACAAATAATGCAATTTACATACATGAATTCGTGCATCAGTAAGTGCGGGTGAAGCTGCCGTATAGGCCGTCGGATGAGAAAAAAAAAAGAACAAACAAAAAAACCCATCATGGATACTGATAGAACTTAGAAGTCCCTTTATTTTCCCCCCGCCCCCCACCCCAACCCCCGCCCCCTCCACACACACACACACACACACAACACACTATACACTCAAGTTGGGTTGTAGGATGTGTACTGGAAAGGTGGTAAATTGATGGGGCGACTGTGACAACATGCCTATAAATACTATATAAGTATAACTGGATAGTTGTAGTTCTTCATATCAATTATTTAAAGAGCTGGGGCAAACCGTGGAGTAGTATTGACAACTCCTGGTATCACTATCAGGCTCAGTGTGACCATGTCGAGTTTACTTGTTATTCTCATGTAGTGACATGGTAAGTTGCACCATCTGTACAGGCCATTGTGGTGCTGTCGTGGTACTCATGCCTCCTCATCCTCTGCCACTTTTGAAATATCCATTTAGATACCCACCCACCCCCCCCCCACCCCCCAAAAAAAAAGCACAAAAAAAAGCAAGACATGAATATTTTTCCTGTACAGGTAGTTCTTAATTGAATATAAACAGCATCATTGTTTAATGACAAAATATAAGAATTGAAATACTTGAACTAAAATTGTCAGACGGTCCTGCCAAAAATCATTTGAAAAGTAAATTGAATGTTGAGTATATATATTCATTGAATTCATGTTATTTGACAATAACACACTGTATAAATGTATGTTCATTTCTTTTATTTATCCGGAGGGGGTGTTAGGGGTGGGCACTGTGTCTGACACCTGATCAGTAATTGTGACATTTTGAATTTCACTCTGACTCACTGACTTTTGAAATTCTCTGGTTGACATTCAGGTACAGGGGTCAAATTACTTTTATTGAAAAAGAAAGGTGGGTACTGGTAAAGAGTAAAGCAGGCTGTGTACTGCCTTTCTGCTTGTAAACTGGTTCCCCGTTAACTCTCTTTTATTGTTTAAATGAATATTTTTTGCTGAGCTTTATTTCCCAAACTTTGTACACTGTAATTAAAATTTAAAATACCACTTAACTCTTTGACGACGGAGCACAATTTCTGACACACGATTTCCTATAGGAAATCGTGTGTCAGAAATTGTGCTCCGTCGTCAAAGAGTTAACATGTTCAGCAGGAGTCCGTAGGCTTGGAGAAAATTTTCTGTGGGTTGTTGTTTCAAGAAGTTGTCCTTCCAGGTGCACTAGAATTGGAGAAAGTCAGATTTGGTATTGACTGTTAAAGTCTGATGGTGTCCTTCCAGTGGGCATGACTGCAACTAGTGCAAGGTGGTCTTTGGCCCTCAGAGTAATGTACATTGTACTTTTTCTACATCTATAAGGTCAATACTTTAAAAAAATGTGCTGTAATAATAATGAGTATTGTATAGGCGCTTTACCGAATTTCATGAATCGGCTCAAGCACTGCAAACTGAACCCAACACGCACGCTTGTGTGAATCACACGCATTCTCTGATTTCTCACACACACTGGACATAAACACATTACAATCATGTGGTTCGAAGGGTCAGCTCAGCTGTTTGAATTTCAGAGTTTAGAATTGCATTTATTTTTTCAAGTTTGGTGGGCTGGACATTTCCAAAGCAGAGGGGGGGGGGGGAGGGGAAGCTCGAGTACCCGGAGAGAACCCCCAACGATCGGCTCTAAGCTTTTTATAGTAAACACACACACACATATATATATTATATATATGTTGCATGTGTGCAAACCCTCACATTGATATTGCCTGGCGTCCCATGTGCACAGTCAACATGAGAGTCCAGCATTGCTTTCCCTGGCAGTATTCCAGTTTGAGAAACGATTTTGACTGTCCTACTATCTACTAAAGGCGATGATGATATGATACACTGCACGACTCTCACCGAACCACTAACTGGCTATAAAGTAAGTTGCTCTCCTCTTCAGTACCCCATCTTGGTCCCCCCCCCCCCCCCCCCAGCGCTCTCAGCGTCCCGTTCCATATAACACGTACGTGTGGAATGCCGAGTGACATGAGAGAGCTATTCCAATGATCAATCTGACCGGCCGTATGCGACTGAAGATGAAGGCGCCTGTCACGTTGGCTCGGCCCTCTCACATTCGCGACAGCACACCCTCCTCCTCCCGTCCACAGTCAAGCACTAGGGCGCCGCGCCAGGGTGCACTGGCACATTGACAGCGGGATTGGTACTCCGCGCGGAACTTGGGATAGTACAGAAGTTTGCATTGTGGTAGTACATGTATTTCAGTTCAAGCGCAGCGCATTGTCATGCAGATCACATAAGAGGGCATGTCCCCGATTTCAGTTGTGAGCGGCTGATTGCGAGATTGGTCAGTGACAATGTGTAACTTGTAAGTCGCGATACTATCCCTGAAAATCATCAAAGCTAGCGCCTTCTCCATACCTTATAGACTTGTTTCTCACTTCTCGCCTGCAGTAATGTCCCGGAAATCAAATTCACTTTCGTAATGAGTGAGTGTTGTGCTTGGGAATGTAGAGTCCTGAATGTTGATTGAATGAGATCCCGGGCAGAGTGTAATGAGTGAGTGTTGTGCTTGGGAATGTAGAGTCCTGAATGTTGATTGAATGAGATCCCGGGCAGAGTGTAATGAGTGAGTGTTGTGCTTGGGAATGTAGAGTCCTGAATGTTGATTGAATGAGATCCCGGGCAGAGTGTAATGAGTGAGTGTTGTGCTTGGGAATGTAGAGTCCTGAATGTTGATTGAATGAGATCCCGGGCAGAGTGTAATGAGTGAGTGTTGTGCTTGGGAATGTAGAGTCCTGAATGTTGATTGAATGAGATCCCGGGCAGAGTGTTCAGGATACCATGACCAGTTTGCATTCTCTCCGTACTTCTTAACGTGACCGTCGACTTGCCGAATAACAGGCTGCTACTGCCGTTTTTAAGTGTCCAATCATAAACCTGTAGGTATGTGTCTTGTTCTAAGTGGGCCCGATGAAAAACGAAGTGAGCATTGGAAAATGTGCATGACTAGACGGACGCTTTTAGTGTGCGAATTCCTTTTAGGTCGCGTCTGGTCGTGAACTCACCAGTTAACCGCCATACCATATATCTGCACCCTTTTGTGTGAAGTATTTTGCTGGAATTGGGTTACCTTTAGTCCATTGACGTCATCCGAACCTGTCCCCCCCCGATCAGTCTTTAGCCATTTGTTTTTTTCTCGCTAAAGAATAGCGCGTGTCACCAGCGCCTTGTTTACCCCCGTTCCTTACTGTCGCTTCTAGTATTGCCCCCAGCTCTCAGAGTCTCAGAAATGTCGGCTGGGGTTTTATACAATAACAGCCCTCAACCCACGATGCAGACACCCCCTTTCGCCCGCCTCAGCCTCCGTAGTTCTACTCCGCCCCCCCCCCCCCCCATCCCCCCTCTCCATCCCCCCATCCCTTTCTTTCCTCCCTCCGTCCGTGTCCAATCATGCTGTCCACTGGGTCTCCCCTCCCGATCCGTGCTGCCAGTCTGTCTACAGCAGCGGACCCTCAGACTCGCCTCAGGCACAAGACAAGACACTGCCTGCCTTGGTCCTCCCCTAAAAGATGCTAGGCTCTCAATCAAGCTAGAGGGATTTCTTGCACAAGACACGGATTTGTCTCTCGGAGCATCGCTGTATGATAAGGATGGTTTGCCTTGGGATGAAATCCCCAGTGCAGAAGGCTCCCCGCCGCTATCGCATCAACTTGTGAGGCATTTTCAGAGAGACAAAAATTCGGCTTGAGATTTCTTGTCTGTGGGTCTGTTGTTTGGGTTTCGCTTTGGTATCGGGGATTGTATTTCGAATGTGTTTGTGTTATTGAGTGGACTCCGACTGAGTGGCTCCAGGTTTCAGTGTGGTGTTGTGCGATGTGCATCAGCTGCTGCAGTTTGTCCATGTGAGTATCTGTATGATGCAGTGTATGCAAGTAATTAGTAGCTTTTTTGGTCAGGCTATCATGATAATATTGATATGGTGAGACAGTAATTTTAGAAGATGAATAAAGCCCGACAGTTTCAAGCTCAGGCTTTTCGTCGAATTAGTCTTTGTGGCTTGCGCGGCTTTAAGCCCTAAAAACTCACTCACTCAAGCTCAGGCTTTTCGTAAATTGTGATCTTACTTGGGCATTCTCCTAGAATCATTTGACTTCCCTGCCATATGCAGTGGCTCAGTGCCCTGAGCTTCATTGTAATTATACATTTTCCTCTGTTGTGGGATAATTTCAGATACATCTAGATTAAAAAAATCAGATGATAGCAAATGTGAGAATAGGGTAGGCTCTCTGCATACAAGTGCAAATGTCTCTAGGACTGAATTTGAAGTTGATAGTGGTGTTATTGACAATTTTTATGATCAGCTTCATGATTTATTTATTCAGAGAGTGACACCTTGCACAGTTTATTGCTTTGCTTGGAGGGATGTGATTGTATTTCAGGTGAATGTTGATATTGTTCAGCATTTTTGATTACTGATATCAGGATTTATTTGTTGAGCGAGCAACACCTTGAACAATTTATTGCTTTGCTTGAAGGGATATGATTCTATTTCAGTCTCACTGCTGATATTGCTAGGGCCAGCTTTTCTTATTTTCCACATTGATCTTCGAATCCTTAGGATCCTTGGGTGCTGGGCGCCACTCGATTGCTGGTAATGTGGTTGTGACACGTCACATACCTCCAAACCCCCCCACACTGTTTGACAGGCTCTTCAAAATAGTATTGATCACCTATCTCTTGTGCTGTAGACATTCCATATCTTTTGGGTTAATCCGCTTTGTGTCTCCAGTGCAAGATAAGGACGTGTCTGCTATCCTTGTGTTTGACTTTTATTTTGGCACAAATCTAATTATGAAAATGAACACAAGCATGTGCTATAGATCCTTTGCTTGCAACTCGCCTAGTTTTACCATGAGTCGCATTAGACCTTAGCTTTCTGCTTCTTCTTCACGATAATCGCTTCTCCTTTCTCCTTCCTCAACACGCACACACACGCACACACACACACACACACACACACACACACACACGCCCCAGTCGATGGTCGGGGTGTGAACTTCATCAGGCAAATGGATGGCCGGTGCACCGTGTGTAACTCATCATGTCGTGGCTAATGGCGAGGTTTGTGGCCATCGGTAATTTTTTCCCTTGTCAGACAGTGTCGGGGGTTGCCTGCCATAGCTGTCATTACAGTGATCGATCACTGGGGGTACAAACATTGCCGCGAACGTTACACCGTGTACAAGTAATGGTGACAGAACTGTGAACTGGTGGTGGTAATGTCAGAGTTGGTCGGGAGTATTTCTTTGCGGGCGCGTGTTTCTCGCTTTCTGCTGATCTTTCATCAACAGACGTGGTATACATGTACGTCTCGGCTTTCAATTAACACTAAGGGCCGTGCGTGTATGCGAATTGTGGTTGCTTGATGCAGGCGCGCGGACACGCACACGCACGCACGCACACACACACACACACACACACACACACACACACACACACACACACACACACACACACACACACACACACACACACAGGGCTCCCTAAAAGCTACAGACCTAAAGGGTCCACTGACCCCCAGTTCAAAATTTTAGGGGGTCTTTGTACCTCCACTTTCAATTTTTAAAGGGTCAGAATCATTTCTCAAGTTTTTAGTGCATGGAATTATAAATTCAGTAAATACTGCTGAACAGGTGTGTGTGTGTGTGTGTGTGTGTGTGTGTGTGTGTGTGTGTGTGTGTGTGTGTGTGCAAAACTGAATTTTATCAACTTCAAATCAACTTCATATAATTAAATGAAGTGGGTACAATTTAGTTTTGAAAGTTGGAAACTCTGACTTTTTGCCGCTGCTCTGTGCCGGCTCTGATGCGACGTCTGAATCGTAGCTATGCGACGCTGAAGTGCACCCACTGCCGGGCGAAAGCTCGAACCCCTCCACAACTTTTCCACTGAGGAAAAAGTCCATAGTCTTTTGAACTTTCACTTTTTTTCGGTGGCATGATTCGTCACAGAGAAAGCGAATCCGATCGGTAACAAGAGCACTGACTCTAAAATCTTTCGTCCATAGTTTCGAGCGCAGAAGCGGAAAAAGATGGGGCACGTTCATTACGCGCGAGTGGCTGTAGTAGCCGCCGATCTGCAGCAGTAGACAGTTAACGCCTGCGCGCGTTAAACAGAACCAAAAACAGAACCGAACTGAACGCGGCCATGGCAAGGGAGAACTCTCACTCGATCACAACAAGCCCATAGGCGTACGCACGGTAGTGCAGAGGTAGTGCGTCAAGCTAAGCACAGATCGCGTTCATAATGCTTCAACGTACCCCCTCGAATTTTTTTTAGGACGAAAATTTTTACTTCAGTGCGTAAATTACGCACAGACGCACAGTTAAGGGAGCCCTGACACAGCACAGCCCCCCCCCCCTCTCTCTCTCTCTCTTTCTCTCTGCGCGTCCCTTGATGGATGGATGTTCGCGTGCCCTTGTTGCATTCATAAGAAACTTTTTTTAAAAGTAATATTCTTTAGCTTGGGCGTCCACGTGACACTACCTAGTCATTATCGAGGTATTTGTCATTGCATCTGTGATGTGTTTTGATCTGTGTTGTTTGCAAGACGGCTTTTGCAAGGATCCACGCTTTTCGGGAGTAAGTGTGGAAAAAAGTTAAAAGTGCGGGGGACAAGTTAAAAAGCGGATAAAAGGAATAATACTCAGTGATCGTTACGGGAGTTGGTGTGCAGATCGTAATCCCGCTAGGCCCGGCGCGACTTTGGCTCTTAACAACTGGCACGCTAGATGTGATGAGGCTCACCATTCCCTCATTTGCCTGATCTTCCCCGACCACCAGAATAACTCCGTGGTGTTGGCGAACGGCCCTAAATCGATACGATAACCACTGTGTGTCTATCAGTCACGGTCGTGGAATTGTCCACGCTGTGGCCGTTTAAGGGGTTGTGGAAGCACGCGTCCCCCGTTGATGAGAGTAGATTGCTGCCTTTTGTCGTTATTGATTCGGTCAGTGACTGGCTTCAGGGAAAATGCGATCATGATCTTCCTTCACACGCGCGCACGCGATATATCTTTTATTTGTGGAATGTTTGTGGAGGGCTTACGTATTTGATCAGCGTCACACTAAGCGCATAAAATACATGTTTATATAGTTGGGTCGATCGTTGCAGTTGCTGCGCGAAGTGTCTGAGAACTGAAGCAACCGAAGTATGCAGATCTTACAGTGCGCGCTAATTCTAAGATAGCCCACACTGTAAGCCGGCACGGCAGTGAAAGACGCCGTGCTTTTCGGTTTGCGTTTTTTTGTTTATTTTTTTGTTTTGTGTTTTACTTAATGCCAGTCTGTTGAGGCTAACTTTGTATGGGAAGTCGGGATAGCCGACGATAGAGACCTCCAATGCTTGGGTCGTGAGTTTGAAGTGCGGTTGGGGCGAAATATTTGTGCTGGCCCTTTTTGTCGTTGCCGGCCCCGTCTTTGATATCACCCATATGTGGTCGAGAAGGACGTTAGACTCCGAAACGCACACCCGTCCACTCTCACTGTGACATGACATTGTGTCTGCGATGTGGCATGTTTAGATATCGCCATAACAGCTCCGTAAGATCTGCATGTGTTGCAAGATGGACCTTTATGAGTGGATAGGCCCATCACGGTCTTCCCGATAGACACACAGCCGGACGGATGGAGTGACGGGCGGAAGGACGGGAATCTGAGGCTATTTATAGACGAGAAAAGCAAGGTGAAGTGTATAGACGAGAAAAACAAGGTGAAGTGTATAGACGAGAAACAACAAAGTGACATGTATAGTCGAGAAACAAGAAGATGAAATCTATAGACGAGAAAAGCAAGGAGAACTGTATAGGCGAGAAAAACAAATAGAACTGTATAGACGAGAAACAACAAGACGAAATGTATTGACGGGAAAAGCAAACGAACCGTATGGACGAGAAATACAAGGAGAACTGTATAGACGAAAAATACAAAAAGAATTGTATAGGCGAGAACAACAAGGACAACTGAAAAACAAGAACTGCACAGACAAAAACAAAACAAGAAAAACTGTATAGACGAGAGAAAAACAAAAACAAGAACTGAATAGACGAGAAGAAAAAAGAAAAGAAAAAAAAAAAAGAAGTAGAATTCTCCAGGCACTTTCTGTTGTTTCTGTTAGACTCAATTATGTGTCTGTCAGTCTGGCCTTGGGACAACTGATAGACTGGTGTGGAAGCACTCCAGTTTAACTCTTTACTTACCGGGTAATAGTATCAATGACTGAGTGTGTGAATGTGTATATGTATTTATATGGTATATTTGTGTATATCAATTGTGTTTTATTATCAAGAGGAGCAAAGCAAATTCTTCTTAATTGTAACTAAGAAGCAATAAATCTATCTTATCTTATCTTATCTTATGTAGGCCGTTCAGACACAGGAACTTCCTTCTCTCGACCATCCCTTGTTTTTACTTGTTTCACGTGCTCCTTTTTTTTTTTTTTTTCGTTGTCGTTAGACTGGTTATTAGCATCAGTGTGGTGCACTGCACTGTCTGAACTCGTTTGCTCGTTCAAACTGACAGATAGTTAGACTATCGGGTACAGCTGCGAATCGGCCCTGTTAATTTTGTGATACACCGGGAACCAGAGGGTGGTAATGGTAGTCATGTTGGTGTATTCACCGGTCCCACTTTGTGGGGCAGACCACATTAAACATCGTTACATTATCGTTAAAAGCCTTCCTGTGGTCGTATACGGTACGAACATGTCGGCAGCGTTGAACATTAACGCACATTAATAATCTTGTGTTGACCCTGAACTTTCTGCGTGACGTGGTACAGGTAGCAACTCTGGAACGTTCTGCGGAAGGACTTGGACATGGTCGTAGAATGTACAGAACTGCTTATACTCTCTCTCTCTCTCTCACACACACACAGATTGATGGTCATGCGAGCAAAGGATAGCATCACGCCATAAACTGGTCGGTCTGGGTTTCATTTTTTTTTTTAAATGACAGTACGTACTGCAGCCCCGAGGAATCGACACTCAAGGCTCTATATGGATGATGAATTAAACCAGTTTTAATATATGTCCTTCACAGTTACACTTTGACTGATGTGGCATTCAGTAGCACGAATCGCCTTCCATTAATAACAAACAAAAAATAAAAGGGGGGGGGGGGGGGGCGGCTTCAGTGAACTGACGCCATCAAAATCATCACAAGTTTGAGTGTCTGAATTTTTTCCCTCTTACGCCGGCAAGCTTTTTTGTGCTCCCAGAAATTCTCTTCAAAAGGAGAAGCTACAAGGCAGGCCCCAGCTAAATCTGAACTCTGTCGACCTGTCAGAATGACAAAGACAGAAAAGATGCGTTTTGCGAAACCCATAAACATTCTCCTGGTTCAGAAAGGCGGACGATTTTTCTTTTTAGCCACCGTGCGCTTGGGCTGATGCCAGAGTATCTGCGAACACCGCGAAGAATGGCCTTGTTGCCGATTCTCGTTATAGCGCGTGAACATGCGTGAACGTGCGCGATTTTGGACCGAGACAAGGCTTGATAGACTCGGCATGTGGGCTACTCGAGTCACACACGATGCCGCACTACCACTGCGTTGCGATCGGCTGCCAAAATGGCTCGAGAAAATCAGATAAGCTGGAGAAATTCCCAGAGACGGTCTTACCTAATGGTGAGATCGTTCAGTTTGAGCCCTTTTCTTCAAAAGTTTCAAGAAATTTGTGGATAAAAGCGATTCGAAGGCAGAACGCCGACCCGTCTCGGTGGCCTAGCGTGTGCAGCCGCCATTTCGTCGGGAACAAGCGGGCAAATTCTGTCCCGGTACCTACATTGTTTGAACACAATCGTTATGGAACCAAAAATCAAGAAAGAAAGACTTTCATTTCCAAGCAAAAGTTCAGTTCGCACTGATAAACAGCCAAAGTGCTTGAATAAAAATTAGTGGCAAGCCACAAGTCACAGCGGGTCGACTTGACCTTTACACCGCCTACCTCTCGGTTGAAGCGACTGCCGATCTGCTTCAAGGGCTAGAGTGATAAGCTGCGCTTTTGTGTAGCCACTTAAACGCACGCCCCTGTCTTTCAGATATTTTTTCAGTTCAGGAACTTTCATTGATTTAATTTTATCGCGAACATCTTCGCCGGTCGAGGCTCACGTTGCTCGCCATCGCATGCGTAGCCCACCTCAGGTGGACTGTTCGCGTCTCCGGCGCTGGAGAGCACCCGACTCTTCGCAATCGGCAACAGCGGTATTGGCCCGGCTGTTTCAGGCTCTGATAATGCTGTGATAGACACCTGTGAAATCCTACCACTACGTCAGTCGATGACCCGAAATCGGCCGTCGATAGAACAGGTGTTTTTACGTGGTTAGGGGTCGGCCCAAACGGTTTGATGAAAATCTCTACCCAGATACGAGAAATTGGAAATGCGGACATGGTCTAGAAATGAGAAAAAAAAACGTGGTCGTGAAACATGTATTGTTAAGTGCTTCTTTAGAGAGCTGTAAATGGTTGCGAGAGCTGTAAATGGTTGCGAGAGCTGTAAATGGTTGCGAGAGCTGTAAATGGTTGCGAGAGCTGTAAATGGTTGCGAGAGCTGTAAATGGTTGCGAGAGCTGTAAATGGTTGCGATTAGATTCTTCCAGTGCTTGACGTATGCGCAAGATCTTGACCTTTTCAACTTCGGGTTTTAGGAGGGCCGGGCATGCTGTTTGACATAAATGTTTGCCGGTAAGAAATGTTGCCCAAGTCGACAGCGATTTAGCATCATGGTGGTAACATTCTCTGCGTTTGAGTTTCTGTACAGGAAATGTTCGGTTCGAAGCACCCATCCCCGTCCCAACCGCCTCTCTCTCTCTGTAACCGCATGTTATCGAACTTCAGTGGTATGTTTCAGTTTTTCAGTTTCAGTTTCTTTATTTCCAGAAAACCCCATTAGGGGGTACAGGTAAACAGTCATGTGTCATATATATATATGCATCCAGCCAGCATGGCTACAGGTGGTCTGTATACAGGTCAGCAACAGAAACAAACTACACGTATTCACATGTACGCATATATATATATATGAGTAACAAATCAAACAAAAAAAGCAACCGTTTCTTCTTGCATTGCCTACTTGTTCACATCTACATAACATTAAATGCACGCGAGCGCGCGCGCCCACACACACACACACACACACACACACACACACACACACACACACACACACACACAAACCCTTGGTCATTTACTTGTGTCTATTCACTCCTTAACATTAACAAACAAATAAACAAACGTGCACTCAAAAAAACAAAAACAAAAAAAAACTGCCCAGAAAAAAACCGGACATACCGATTACTGATGCCAGTCAGTTTGTGTTAGGTTGATGAGTCCACAGTGGAACACCATAATATAACGCGAAATACAATTCATGGGGTGTCAGAGATGTTGCACTACGGTGTACCAAAGGTTTTTTTTTTTGTGTTTTTTTTTTTTTTTTTTTTTTTGGGGGGGGGGGGGGGGGTATAGCTCGATCGTATATTACTTGATACTTTGACACTGACGCGCCTGCATACACTTAACCTGTATTTGGCATTTTGGATCATTGTATCCTATTTCTGTTGCTATTATTATTGTATCTTATGCATGTTTATGACCTTTAGCTGGAAGATAAGCTCGAAACTCTTCCTCCAGTTACCCGCACACACACAGACACACACACACACACACACACACACACACACACACACACACACACACACACACACACACACACATATATATATATATATATATATATATATATATATATATATATATATACACGCGGGCATGCCTGACCAGCACTAATGGAGAATGTTCTCACACATTGATACCGCTTCTGCCGCAGACTGGACGTGATGGACCTAGACACGGTGATGAGTGACTTGTGTAATTATCAGTCATCGGCGGCCGGCTGAACGTAATTAGAACACGTGATGGCAGATCTCTTACATGTATAAGAGAGGAGGGGGATACTCCAGGGTTCTGTGGACGTTTCTTGGCGTTTTTGGCAGTAGTGAGGAGGGCGGTTAGCAGATTTAATTAATTACCTACAATTTGGCATGCAGGTAAAGGATTGGTATTCTACCGTACGTCCTTAGGCAGAGGAGTCATTTGGAAACATAGACGTGAATAATTAAAATTAGCACTGGACCCTGTCAGTCACCGTCACCCACAAACATGCACACACGGTCCGGTCAGATCAGAATTCCGAACTGTCGTGGACGTGTAAGTGCACGATTCTGGATGTCCCGTCTGCATGCATTGTGAATACACACGTCTTACTTTTGTTTGTCTGTCCAAAACACGTTTCTTCCGAGTTTTCAAACAAGACAAATTTGTTAGTTTGTTGTTGTTGTTGTTGACAGATTGATTCCCTCAGCTTGAATGAATACGTTTTGTCTGTGGCGGAGTGACTCTGTTACCCATACCCATACAGGTTCAGCTTGCTTAATTCCGACATTCCGGACAATCGTTCGTCAAAGTCCGTCATTTGCCTGTGCGGCTTAATTTCTTGACAGGAGAGTTTAACGGTTTTTCCTTCCCCTCACTGTATCGCTTGTCCCAATCTGTGGACATTTCAACGGGCGATGTAAGCTTTGGACGAGGTTTGCCAAGTCGCCCTCCCCAACCCCCCACTCCCCTCCCATCTCTCCCTATTCCTCATCAGTCTGTGTTTGCACGGGAGCAAACTGGCCAAGGAAGGCCGCACAGCTCGGTGGGAAAGTGTAAGATCTTGCTGTTTGTTCTATGAGGGAGGACGAGAATTGCCGTTGAAAAGAGCACGCGATTTAATTCGGTTGCCTTTTCAGTGCGCCTTCAAAGGACCGTAACAGGTGTCAGATCGCTTTGGGTCGTTAGGGAGTCGCCCTGTCTCAGCTTTCTGCACGTGAGGATTCAGTGTTATGCTGTTGGACGCTGGCTCCTTCAGTGTTGGAGAATGAGCATTGCCACCCAAACGAACGTGCTTTCAGCTGGTTACCATTCTTGCGTGTCTAGCTGCAAGAACTGACGAGCGACGTGATGTGAATGCATGGAAATCCAGGAACATGGATATTCTTCCACAAAGTAAAAAGCAGCAGCTGAAGGTTCTTTCGGTTGCCTGTAGGTTAGTTGCTGCCAGAGAAGGCCCGTGGTTTGCACGAGAGACCGACTTGGAACGATAGACAGAGAGAACGCGAGATAGAAATACGACAAGTGGAGAACTTTCAGGTACAACCTTGGATGTGTTTGCTGATGTTTCCCTAGCCGGCCGGTATTTTCATCTGCCTTGTCATCACAAACCATTTTGCCCCGTTTGGCTTAGGAGGCCGTCAGTGAGCGGTGTTTGTGTACGTTGTCAGTTCCTGGCGAAGTCAGTCCCGCTACAAGTTCCTATCTGCTTGTGGCACCGTCACCGAGTTCACCATGATTTACGAGCACCTGGAGATACCATTTTGACCATAAGTCGATCCTCCAGATCCGTGGTTAGTATGTACCGACCATGTTATCGAAGCCAGGGGTGCCTGGGGTGAATATAGTGCCGTAATCTGTCTGGAAAAGATATGAGTTATTTTGGAGGGTAAATATTGCTACGTGTGAATCACCTGTTTAGTGTCGCGTACCGTCCACCCAACTCTTATCGACAGCAAGGAATTCGTGTTCTCTGTAGTGGTACTTACCAATACCAGGTCGGGACCTTGTGCTCGTAGTGTTGACTGTCGTACTGACTAAGTGACTTACTTGAGCCATACCCGACACATGCGACTACAAGAAAGAGTAGCGGAGACATCGAGTACTGTGCACCATACCCTTTACAGCTTTTACGTATACGAACGAATAGGGTGAAGATAGACTTTTCAAGTGACTCAGAGGCAGGTTGGCTTGATACAGGCTGGCAGGGCGTCAGTGGACTTGCTTGGACACACAAGAAGGGGCCGACTTTTCAGCATTGCATAAACTCTGACGATCATTTTCTTGGTGCAGTTTTCCTCGGAGGCGTGCACGGTCCCATGTGACTTGCTGTTGCTTTGTTACAGTAACAGAATCAGTCTTTGGTGGACTGTAATGAAGTATGGCTGTATCTCGGCCAGTGTGACTGATGGCTCCCGACAGTGCAAATGAAGCATAGCTCGCTTGACAACCTATTGTCTTGCGGGCTGTTGCTGGCTGTGGTGTGTTTGGCCGGGCACCAAAATTATTCCGGTCTATTCCTGGAGGGTCACAGAGAGAGCGAGACGCCGAGTGCAGGGAGAGTTAGAGCCACTTGGAACCAGAGACGCGCACTCACGCTCTCACTGGGCCCGTTAATTACCGAGGCTACGTGCTCACAAGACAGGATACCGCTCTTTGATTTCAAACGAGAGAATTTATTATGCCAGCCTCGCTGAATTTTTTTTCCTCCGCTCGATGAGGTGGTCGGAGAGACGTTAAAAAAAGATTATTATTCGCTGTTTCCCTGTACATGTGTGATTGTCTTCTTGCGTTGCTGTAGAAAGCCAGTGAGCAGTATTTGTACAGACAGCGCGCTAGATGAAGAAGTGCCAATTCTGTGTCAGTGCTCCAGCTACCGATCTGTGGCTCTCCTCGCTCAGTCTACGCCTGCGTCTGTGATCTTTTGAGTTCCTGTTATCAGTGAGTCAAGTGAGTGCCGAAGCAGGAAAGAGAACTAATATGACCACCGTGGGGAGGGTATCGTAGACCTACTGCTGATTCTTATCCGTTTCGTGGTCGGAACGCTGTGTACTTATCAAGACACGCGTTGGAAGTCCAGATTATGATTTAGTTGCAAGAGAGGACTACTACTTTGCTTCTTCAGATGCTTCGATGCTCCCTGGCCGTTCACATCATAGCGAGAGGAGCCCCTGTGTCCGGGTCGTCGCTTCAGCGACGGAAGGTACCGTGAGGAAGGCTCGCTATCTGTGAAATTAATCTGTGTTTGGTGAATCTGTGAATCTATGAATTACTGCATCCGCGCGTGGACCAGTGGCTGGTGCCCTTTGCCGGCCTTGCCTCACGACGAGGCTGTGTCAGAAGCATTTGGAGTCAGAACTGGTATCTCGACAGAAGCATTTGCAGTCAAAACTGGTGTCCCTACAGCAGCATTTGCAGTCAAAACTGGTGTGTCTGCCTGCAGAAGCAATTTGCAGTCGATATTGGTGCCTGCAGAAGCATTTGCATTCGAACTTGAACTGTTATCTACAGAAGCATTTGCAGTCAAAATTGGTGTCTCTACAGAAGCATTTGCAGTCGAAGCTGGTGTCCACAGAAGCATTTGCAGTCTCCTACAGAAGCATTTGCAATCAAAAGTGTCTCTATTGAAACATTTGCGAACAAAACTGGTGTCTCAGGACTGAAGCTGGTGTCTTTAAAAAAAAAAAAAAAAAAAAGGAAACGAGCACTGTTCTATACACCGTTTTCTTCGAAGCAGCTGCTCTACTGAAACGAACGCGTGTGCAGAAACTGAGGGAATGACTATTGAGAATCTGGTGCTAAGGGAGACTCATAACTTCGTTGTCAGCTTTGGCCAGCCAAACGCTTATTAGATCTAAGTATAACAATTTGTTGGTCTCGGTTTGCGTTCTTCATAAGCACTTATCGTGCGGCGACACAACGCTGCCCTCAATGAGGTTATAACAGGAGACTTCTCCACTAATCACGCATTGTCCATCTTGCCCATCTTGTCTCGCCAAGGATCGGGTTCATTTATCAAACGCACGGCTTCTCGGCGCATCGTAGCATCTAATTTGGCCGGGGAGAGCTGGAGTCCAGTCGCTGATACGAAGAAGGCTGCAGTGGAACCCTGTCCAGTCCGTGTGGTTGCGTGTGTCCGGCGTAATCAGCATTAGGGGTGGAAGCAGAAGGGCGGAAAGGAATGGAGTGGACGGGATTTCCTCAGTCTGGTCTTGGTTTCACTTTGTGGCTTTAGCACCGACGGAACTGCCCAGCATCACGCGTTTGACCGTGTGCGTGAATGTGGTGGTTTCGGAGCGTGGGCTTTGAGGATTTCGGAAACACTGATCCTGTTTTCTTTTTGTCGTCATCGTCTGTTCCGCTAGTGTAGAGTCTCGGATGACGTGGTCGTCATAAGCACTCACCGCACAGCGACGTTTGACCACTCATGACCATTGTCCTTCCTCGGTGGTTTCTGTTTGTGTTGTGTGGATGAAATTCGTTCAGTGATTGTGTCTACATTGATGTTTTAGGAAACTGAGATTGATAAATACGTGCACATTGAAGTCACTGGAAAGACTTGTAAATACTACTAAGTTCGTAAACACGCTGTAACTAGCGCGCCTTAACCATAATCTGGCTGCTGAACGTCGAAGTGCCGGCCTGTAATTAGTAACACCATTCCTTCGTGCGGAAAACCGATTTTTGGTATCGAGTGTGTGTTTGTGTTGGGCTCCGTCCCTCCAGGAAGGCAAGACGTAGTGGCACGGATAGATGAGACCTGGTGATAGACAACTCAGCCAGCGCTGCACGTCAGGAACGTTGGTAAAAAGAATCGTTTTATTGCTCGAGCGCTTTTTAGCGAGGGCCTAGTGTATCAGCACGATTACGTGATACAGCGGCGAGTGAAGACGCGTGCATGTTCTAGGTGATGCCGACCAGAGTTTGTGGGTAACGACTAGATAACGTCATCGTTTCAGCAGCTGCTGCCTTGTAGAGAAGCGAGTAATGACGGTGGCGCTTGCGGATGCCGAGGAGTGCGACAAATTCCTTGGACAGATTGTGTAATGCGGTGCACTTGCATATAACTAAGACGTGGCCTTCCGGTTTGTTGTTTGGGATTTGTTCTGGGTGCTGTGTGCGTGGTTGGCAGACGTGTGTACAGTTCCCGTTACTGTGAAGTCAAGGGGTGAAAATCTGTGATGTGAATGGATGCGTCACCGACAGCGGAATTCCAGCATTTGGTGTGATTTTCAAATTATTCACGTTTTCTGGTTATTGCTTCTGTCGTCGTGGCCAGTATCAGAACCTGAAGGTCTTACCTTAGCGGACACCGGACTGTGACTGTTAAAAGAGCCTTTCTCTTGCTTCTCAGGTCTGCGTGACATGGCTGCGTAATGTGTTGTAGCAAAAACTGAGACAGACTTCTGATACTGCCCTATTCATGCACACGTCAGTATCACCAAGAAAGTGAGTCGACGTTGATGACAATCGGACTCCCTTCGCCAGAGACCTCCACTTTGTATCCATCCCTTGAAAACACCGTGTCTCGGGGACGGCAGCCTAGCCAGCAGCCGTGTCTCAATTCCAGCAGGCCCTTGTGTTTGTCCAGCAAATCCGTCGTGTAGGTGATATGTGATCACAGGACCCAGGGAGCCCCGACGCCATGATTCGGAGAGCCAACAGCTGGCGGGAGCTGGGGGCAGGGGGAGGGCCCGGGGGTGGGGGAACCAACACTTTCGGCGTGCCCGTCGACCCCAACTGGCTGAGCAATTACGGCGCCGAATATAGCAGCAACAGCAACAGCGTCGGCAACACGAGTCAGCACGGGCAAGTAACGTTAGTCTGATGTATGTATCGCAAGAAAATATAAAGAAAATATAGGATTGTGGTGTTGTCTCGTCCCGCTGGTGCTTACTGGGCCCGAGGGAGAAGACATCACTGTCTTCATGTTTACTCATGATTAATGAGTTGTACGTGCGTACACACACACACGCGCGCACACGCACACACACACACACGCACACCCCGCGGGGGGGGGGGGGGGGGGGGCAGTGGAGAGCTTAGAGATGTGAGCTACTAAAACAACAAAAGCAACAAAACCGAAGAACTCCTCGGTCCGGGGGGGGGGGGGGGGGGGGGGGAATTTTAACAGTTTCTGTTGACTTAGCCTCACAACAGACAGACCTTAAAGTATCGGTACATGTACCAGCAACTGAACTTTCATCACGTGGTGTAGTGGAGTCTTTGGTTAACCCCACGTGTAACCTGAAAATAACTGTAATCGTACTAAGAGGATGTCACGGTCACACACACACACACACACACACACACACACACACACACACACACTTTCTCACTTGTTCTGCCAGGAACCAAATCCATTTTCGTTTGATCGGCGCAAACAGACGACCCCCCAAAAAAACCAAAACAGACACCCTACACATTCTCTTTTCCACCCTTCCAACAATCCCGAGCACTCTACTCAACAGCGCGATTAACACCTTTGACGTGCTTCTAATTGTCTCCCATTGCTGCTCCTGAGAGCCGACACTTGCGTTGCCTTTCAGTTTCCACCTGTCGTCCGGCCATGGGACGGTGGGAGGTTTGTTTGATGTGTGGAGTTATATTTGACGAAGGTCGACCGGTGACAATGGGTGTGTTTGTATTGAGTGCCGTTTGAATTGGTGGGAGTGTTTGTGCGCATAGTTTGTCTGTAGGGCGCAAGACAGCAGAGGCTGCGTGCGAGGAATTGCGATACAGAATTCACAGGTGCATGCTGATATCGGGCTGGGGATTGGAGTCAGGCGGGAGAGATGTAGCTTTGTTTTGTGTTTTTTTTCTGCACTTTAAGCTTTTGGAGAGCCCGCGTTCATGTAAGTACTAGAAATGTGTGCTGGTTGGACTGGATTGACTATGGGGGTACTGCTAGATTATTGTGTGGAACGGTTTGGCATACGGGGGGGGGGGGGGAGTCATCCACACTGACACATAAGTTCCTTTTATCTAGACAAATAATCAGTAGTAATTGGTGCGATTGTCAAAGGGGAATAACTTCCCGCCACTCCCGTTGTCTCCCTGGGCAGACTCGAGGTGAAGGGCTAACGCCAGAGCTTCGGGCAAACACTCGCTATGCATCCTCACCAGTGGCCCTTACGTCTGTGCTTTGGTGTGCTCTGACATTGCGCATGTGCACATGATTCTAAATCAACAGAAGACTTATTTCTGGCTGCCATGTAGGCCAGGTGCATGTACATCGCATCATCATGTATATGAGAGTAAACGTCAAAACTGATGCACTCTGTTGAGTGGCAACTCTGATTTATAGCTGGGGGCACAAGAACGGATTTGCTGCATGGAAGTGTGCATTTCGTATCTGACAGCACTAGGCGATACGTTATATTGAACCTGCACATTAGATTGATAAGGATGGCGAACTTCAAGCGACAGCAGTGTCCCAATGCGGGAAGAGACCCAGGAGAGGTTAGCCGCCAGCTCACGTGATTTGTTATCTGTTAGGATTTTCACTTTTGCCTCAGCTGCAGTAAATTTCTTCAACTGGTGAACACACAGCTTGATAATACTACAGATAATGGCACCAGAGCAGTTTGGTCATCAGTGAACAGATTCTAGATCAGAGCTTAATGTTACGTTTTAACTTGCCTTCTACTGATTCATGTAACCGTGGTGCCCGGCTGCTGTTTTCCGATGTGTGAGTGCGAAGTGAGATGATGTATTTTCAAGAACTGCGCTGTATAAATGGGATTTATTATTATTATTATTATGTGAGAAGGGAGTTGTGGGGTCGTTGTTGAACCGGCTTTGAAGCAAATAATATCGACAGCAACACCTCTGTGTGTGTGTGTGTGTATAAAAACATGGGGAGACTGATGTGGATAAGGGATGGGTAGCCTACCATCAAGCCAACAGTTACAGAGGCGGGCAAAGGCACGATCTCTGTTGGTGCCCGAGGACACAGTGTGATCAGCCTAAACAGGAGAGACAGACAGAGCTGATGGGGGGGGGGGGGGGAGGGGTGATAGGGGAAGGGTGGGGGGGGGGGGGGAAACGCTCAGTTTGGTGCCACCAGAACATCGTATTGACATTCAATTACTTCGTCTTCCTCCAGCTCGGGTCGGCAAGCTCACTGTGGGGCGGGGACGGCGGACCCCCCCTCGGGGGATGGGGGGGGGGGGGTATGTGTGTGAAAGGACAGTGTTGACTGTGTCCCTGGTCCCACACGCGCCCTTTTGTGTGGCTGTTGGGCAGTCCGTGGGAGTGGTGGTGGGGGGGGGGGAGATAAAAGACCAGAGGGGGCTGAACAAATCTTACCAATTCTGTTTTTGATGAAACAGGGTGTCTGGGTAGTGTCCGCATTTGTAGGATGCCGCTAGACTTGTCTGGGCTGAAGAGAAACACCATAGAGACATCGGTGGACAGAGGCAGGACTCTGCACTATAGCGATTATAGCGTGCTTGGTCGAGTCACTAAGGCCCGCGCGTGTGTGTGTGTGAGTGAGTGAGCTGTTTGGTGTAGATGCATTTTGTCAGTGCACATGCATTCTAATGAGATCTCATACTCAGATCATCCCTGACACATGTGAAAGGAGTAGTTTTGACACATGTGAAAGGAGTAGTTTTGACACATGTGAAAGTAGTTTTGACACATGTGAAAGGAGTAGTTTTGACACATGTGAAAGGAGTAGTTTTGACACATGTGAAAGGAGGAGTTTTGACACATGTGAAAGGAGGAGTTTTGACACATGTGAAAGGAGGAGTTTTGAAGTGTTCAGAGCTCACAGATTAAACTGGGTTTCTCGTGTTGACGTGATACCATTGATTCCGCTGTTGTAGCCATCTTTTGGCCGTCCGCGTTGCTAAAACTGATGATATGAGTCAAAATAAGTATCTGTTTATCAGTCACACCATAGACTATGGTACTACAGTACAGTAGTGTATGGTCACACCTTTGGTGTACGGAGCATGTTAATTGTGTAGGCAAGATAATCCTGCAACCCGCACACAGTTTGCATACCAATGAAAACCCAGATTAAAATGCTGTAAGACAGCCTTGGCGGAGCTCGTAACGCAGTAGTTACAGTACCGTGCATGAAACAGTAGTTTGTTGCAGTTACTCATCCAAAATGCAGGCTTCTTTGAAATAAATAGTGTGGCTTGTGTTTAGTGTGGAGCCCTGACCAAGGGGACAAAGCCCCTTCCCCCTTCCGCTCCCCCGGGCCGTCACCCGCCCGCTACACAAGTGCCCAACCTCTGTGGCTGCAAGGGCCCAACCCATGACCTCAGACAGTCGACCCTCAGCACAAAAAGTGCCTCCGTGGAGTCAAGTCAATCAATGGCAAACACCTTACTGACGGACTGCCGCGCATGCCTTCTCCATGGCAGCCAGGGGGGGAAGAAGCGCTGGGCAGGGGCAGGTAATTGATTGCCGGAACAAATCCATCGTGCACACAGGCTGTCTCATTGATTCGTTTAGAAGCCAGTGAAACACTTCCTGACCCATTTCTAGCTGGCCTTCCACACCCACGGTTTTTTTGTTTTTTTGTTTTTGGGTTATGGTGGTTTTTTTTTCCTCCACTGCCCCTTACCCGCTCCCTTTAACTCTCTTTAACACTCGCAGGACAGCATGTAAGATAGGCAGCAATGCCTAAATGCTCTATCCTGAATAAAAAACGTTTCATCATCATCATCATCATCTCTTACCTCCCCACCTAGCCACAGACGCCTCCTTCCAACCCCCACCCCCCTCCTCCACTTGGGTTTTGTCAGCATCATTGGATGGTGGACAGAAGGAGGGTTCACAGAGACAAAAAAAAAAATGGTTTCCTAAGAAATGAATTTTGTCAGCGTGATAAAGAAATTGTCTGCGGGTTCAGCAGACCTGACAAAATGATTGTCAGGTGGATAATGGCTTAATGTTATTGCTTGTCATCACCTGTCAGCGTGCTCTGTGTGTGTGTGATTTAATGGCAGAGGAACCCAAGGTATAGGATATGAAATGGAGAAAATACTAGGCCGCTTACTGTTCATACTGCTACAACACTCCTGTGCCATGATTAGGTTTTGAGCAGGACTGGTGCTAAAGTATCAACCCGATAAATTGACATAGCTTACTGCATCTCTCTCTCTCTCTCTCTCTCTCTCTTTCTCTCTCTCTCTGCACTGACTTATTAATTACGCTGTCTGTGCTCTGGTTACAAAAGACAGATTCCATTTCAGTTTTAGCCGATTTAACCAGTTTAGGTCAGACAGAATTTATCATATACAGTATATTGACTGATCTGGACAAAAATGGCCTTTCTTCCCCTTTCCAACATAATTATGTACCGGTAAGCCTTTTCTTCTTCTTTTCCTTCTCCCCCCCCCCCCTTTTTTTTTTAAAGGGGTGTTGGGGGAGCCAGTCTGGCAGTTCAATCACATTTCCCTTATCTTTATGTTCCTGGCACAAATTGGTCTGTCATACTTCCTCAGCAAGCCATCTTTATAATTGTGCCACTCACGTGCCGGTATTGCAAAAAAAAAAAAGAAGGTTAAAGCAGTGTGGGGTCTTCAGGGAGAGAGATTGATTCAGTCTGAGTTTCCCTTGGCATCTCTCACCCTGTGTGGTTTCAAAAGCTTCTGGAACTTGTTGAAGGCTAAGTTTCAGAATGGTGGATGCGCGGGGGGGAGGGGGGGGGAGGGGCGAGAGAAACAGTTGCGTTATTTTTCCCAACAGTAAGTGTGACAGTGTTAGACAAGTTTTACCAACTGGTTCGTAATTGTATTGTGAAAATCTGAGTTCAAACGAAGAGAAGAAAGAGAGGTAATAGTTCTCAAACATCCAGTTTGTTGAAATTGCCCCCATGGGAGTTTGAATATACATGTAGTCAGGACAGCAGTATCATTCTTAGCGCACAACAAGAAGAAGAAGAAGACACCTGTTGCTTGTTCTATAAACTGCTGACAGATCTTTTTCATTTTTTTTTTTCTGTTTTGTGAAGAAATTTGGTGTCGATACCTGAAGCAGTGTACATGTACTACCGGGGGGAGAGGGGGGGGGAACAACATCAAAAAAATTAATGATGGGTACATGCATAGTTCAGAGCCTTATCATCAATAACAGGATGCTGGGGGATGGAGACCAGTGGCAGGTATGTGATAAAGAGCGGCTCCCAGCTTCCAAAACCTCAATTTTACATGCCAGGGTTCCTTGATGGAATGCCAGTTGGCACGTCCCTATCAAAACCGATCATTTGAAGGGTTTTTACTTTTATTCACGGAGGAAAGTCTTCGGGGTCTTGTGGGTTCAGAGAGATCAGACCCAGCAACCCAAGATGTGATGTTTTATTAGAGCGCTGTTTCCAGATTTTTTACATTTTAAGTGTAGATGTTCTTTGGGCGGACACTAGATTTCCAACAAATTGTTCAGTCATTAAATTTAATTCAGGAGTCGTGCTGCCTAAATTTGCAGTTCTGTTCAGTGGTGAAGTTCTTCTTTTGTGCACAGTCAGAGTGTGAAAACCAGACATATCTCAGAACCAGAAACCTGCAGGAATTTTAGAGTGGCACCTTCAGGCTATGAAGGGAACCGCACAGATTTTGAATCGGCAATGCTGGAGTTGTAAACAAATGTTTGATGGGGGAAAAAAAGGGTGTCTTGTAACAAAACCAACTATAACACCTTTGCCATTACAGTGTGCCATCACCAAAAAACCAATTGGAGGGGGTGGGGGGGTGGGAGTTTAACGTCTTTTTCCACCACATGCGGGTGATATCAAAGACGGGCCAACGATGAAAGAGCCAGCACAATATTTGGCCCCAGCCAGGGTTCGAACTCACGACCCAAGCATTGGAAGTCCAACACTCTACCATTCGGCCACCCCAGCTCCCCCACCAAAAAAACAAAAACGTATTGGTTCAGAACCTGATCAAGAGACTTTGGGTATTGCAGGGGTGGACTTTGAGCAACATTCTGTGTAGTATGAATCCCTCTCTTGTGGGGACTTCCAATTTTGTCTTCTCACAAATAAAAGCGACATAAAAAGGACAGAAACCACTTAACTTTCACAAAGGACTGTACGGGTCTACATTTCGGCGTTTGTCTTACTCAAGACACAAAGAAAGATTTGTTTGTCTCCTGAGGAAGGCGAAAGCTGAAAGTTGACCCGTGCCGTCCTTTGTGAAAGTTAAGGGTTTCTGGCCTTTTTATGTCGCTTTTATTTGTTTAACTTGTAACCACGTCACAGTCACTACCGTTTCCTTTTCTTTCTGTCGTCTCACAGTTTGATTTCAAAAATACCTTGTAAATCATCCCAACACTATGGTGGTGCCAAACTTTAGACATACATAGAGGCAGTCAACTCAGGTGCACCTTTTACTTGTTTCAGTGACCTACCTGACTGTTGGCTGTTTCATGGCTTACCTGACATGTCCTTTTCTCTGCGTGTTTCAGGGAGCAGCCCATCTTTTCCACCAAAGCCCATGTCTTCCAGATCGACCCGGAGACGAAGAAGAACTGGCTGCCGGCCAGCAAGGTGGCGGTCAGTGTGTCGTATTACTATGACAGCACACGCAACACTTATCGCATCATCAGTGTGGATGGATCAAAGGTGAGGAATGATTTTTTTTTTTTTTTTTGAAACTCTAACATCTTCCACCTTTTGGCGGATTTCCACCTTTGGCTTAACATTCCCCCCCCCCCCCCTTCAAAAGTGTTTCCACCTCTGAAGCACTTAAAGTCATGCCAAAAGAACCACACCATTATTAAGGCTGTCAATTCAACACGCTACCCCAAGGACAACATTTTACATCTTCCACGTCAGGGCCCAGGTGGTAGTGTTCAGACTCCGCAGTGAACACAACAGACTGAAAAAGCACCTGTACCACAAACTGAAACTGGCTACAACCCCCCTCTGTCTGTGTGGCCATGCCGAGCAGACTGGACAACACATGCAGGACTGTCCACTATACCAACAGCTAAGGATGACGACGTGGCCATCGGAAACGCCTCTACACACCAAACTGTACGGCCCTCAGCGGGAGCTGGAGAAAACAGCAGACGTCATGCTCAGAACTGAACTTCCAGTGTGACCAAGAGATGAACAACAACAACTACAACAACAACAACATGCCAAAAGAACCAAACTGCACACATTAAAAAGAAAACCAAAAAAAATTCTAGAGGAGCTTGGTCTCAGACATAGCATCGCGCGTCTGCAGCGCTCACGGCTTTGCTGCTCCGTCACTAAAAGCTACATACTTTTCTTCCTATTGGATCGTGGACCATTTTACGTGTAAACTTAAATAAAAGCAAATCTTTGTTGTTTTTTCAGTTTAAGAGTAATTTTCCTCAATGGTGGCTGGAGTGGAATTACAGAAGAAAAGTTTCACCCCTTGTATGAAAATTGATTAGCGGCAGTAGACCGCATAAATGTTAAGCTACTAATTATGACTGTATCTTGGTAAAAATCAAGCTCAGGGTTTCTCCTTTCATTTTTCTATGACCCAGTTGTTTTGACATGAGACAACTGCACTGGCCGTCTTGTGATGCTGTCATGCGTGGTTCATGGTTGAATGAACATGTACCTGTTTTGTTGCAGGCAATCATCAACAGCACAATCACACCCAACATGACCTTTACAAAGACGTCACAGAAATTTGGGCAGTGGTCAGATCCCCGCGCAAACACAGTGTATGGGCTGGGCTTCACCACAGAAGGCGAACTTACAAAGGTAATGTGTGAAAGTTCAGAAGGGTCTGGATGTCTTCTCTTCTTCCTGTTCCCTTTTTCCTACAACTTTTTAATCTCGTTCAATTTTTCACGGCAATTTCTCCACCATGCATGTATGCAACTTGGTTCAGATGAGCACGCCTATGGGTTTTAACTTGTTGTGCTCTGTTGTAATGCTATTTCTGTTAGACGGCGATCTGTACGTGAAGAAAATGTTCGTACCAAGTGGATGTCTGAACTCTTGGTGTCAGTTTGTCCGAAAATGTTTAGAAAAGGAAACAGTAATGACTGCGAAGTGGTTACAAGTTAAACAAATAAAAGCGACATAAAAGGGATAGAAACCACTTAACTTTCACAAAGGACGGCACAGGTCAACGTTTCATTTTCAAACAAAAATGTTTGTCTCACTGTGACAGAACTGTGTTGATGAGTGTGTTGTGAAAGTGACAGTTAACTGATTGAGTGATTGATTGATTGATTGATTGATTTGTTCGTAATACCAACACATGACACCACATAGGCCTACAATATATTTATTTGTGACTGTTGTTAGTTCATTGAGAAGTTCAAGGAGATCAAAGAGATGACGAGGCGATCAGTTGCTGGCCAGAAACCGTCAGCAGAGATTAACGGTGGTATGGATGGACAGGCATCACCGCAGCCAGTACCTGCTCGGCCCGCTTTGCATCAACGAACCAGCAGTCTCTCATCCATACAGGTAAAACAACACTTTCCAGCACATACTGTAAGTGAAATTTGTAAATATATCTATTATAAAACGGATTGTGAGTGTCTTAGAAAGATACCTGTCACTGAAAGGTTCAACGACAATTTTACTGTCTTTTCTACTGCCCTCTGTCCATGTTATGAAACTTTGGGTATTTTGATTTTTTTCCGTAGATGTGGCAGGTGTTTCTTTCTTGATGTAATTTTCAGAATTTTGGATCTAATTTACCCTGCTGGATTTTGTCTTGAAAGTCTTTTGTGTTTTTGAAAGTACATGTTAAAATGGTTTGAAAATGTCACCGATTGGCTGATTGGTGTGCAGACTGACACCACGAATCTGCGTGAGCGCCGCAACTCCTTCACTCAGGGCAGCAATGGTGTGACCTCCAATCCCACAGAGGCTCAACTCAAGTATGAAAATGACCGTCTGAAGCTGGCTCTGGCACAGAGGTAAAATGTTGCCATTTGTGACCTTCCATGAGAAAACTCAGCTTAAGTGCAAATTTTCAATTTTATGTTTTTGGAGCCATCTTAAAGAAACAACCTTGCCCTTTACAGTGAAAAAAAAACAAAAACAAAAAAACATCTCCTTTTAAGACATCATAATTTAAGGGCAGAACTACCTGATTTTGGCAAAATCTCAATATCGACCAGATAGCACCCGCTGACCTTTGTTAGCCTCTAGCTCGGAACAGCGGCGTGCGTCTTATGCCGGGTTTTCTCGTGGACGGTCACATTTGTTTTTTGTTTTTGTTTTTTATCAGTTCTGCTCAGATAGAGGAACAGATTTTGTATTTAATTTCTCAGGAGCTGTTTCTTTGACATTTTTTTTTGACATTAACACTTTCAGTGTATAATTTGTGTTAAGACTGATTTTTTAAAAATGTTTCCACGGTGTCCAAACACTTCACAGCTACATAAATACATCAAAATCTTTTTTTATTTTTGTTGTTTTGATAATACTCTGATAATTGTCAATGCATTTTAATCGTTCCTTGTTGATTTGGATGGACAGCTCTGCGAATGCTAAGAAATGGGAGGTTGAACTAACAACACTGAAAAACAACAATGCACGTCTGACAGCCGCTCTGCAGGAGAGCACAGCCAATGTTGAAGAATGGAAAAAACAGCTAGCCACATACAAAGAGGAAAACGCAAGATTGAGGAAAAAGGTAAGCACGATTGTCTATTTGAAATATGTACATGGGGACTGCAGGTTCCACACGGAAGAATCTTTGATGTTTGGGCATGCATTTTGCTATATATCATACATGTGCTCACACTGGACGATAGAATCAGTGCAGGGGGAAATTTTGTAAATCAAAATTTTGTTGTTGTTATTGTTGTTTTCTGCCACAACTCTTTGCCGGCTCCAGTGGTGTTCCTCCGTGGTAATGGGTGGAATCCATGGAGGGCTCGGAAGTTGGGGGCAATTTTTATTATCCATGATGATGGAGATAAGGATGATGGTAAGATGATGCTATGGAGGTCCGTGTGGTTTGGGACTGCGGGACAGGGCCGCATTCTATGCTTCCTGTCATAAATATCCCGGCATTAACCAGGCCCGGGAACTACAGCACCTGCGGTGCCGGCCGTGTAATCATCCACATCATAAGACGTGTCATACCAAGGGAAGCACCCCGAAAGTCGCACCCGTGAAGTGGGTGAAGCTCGGCTGTGTGGCAACAGCCTCCCCATTGGGCCCATAGCACACCCGCTCTGGGTAGGAGCCAACCTAGGTAGGAAAAATCCCGCTTGCCTCGGCTGGGACTGGAACCCGGGTCTCCCGGTCCATGGTCCGAAGTGCTAACCGCTACACTACGGGGGCCGGTGTAAATCAAAATGTTAATTATTGAGATCAAAGTCAGTACAGTCGTGTGCTTGAGTGGCCACTTCACCCAAAGACTTTCTTTCACCTTTTCTTGTTCATGTTTATTTTCAACACTATGCAGTGTGAATCAGCGGAAGAGCCTCTGGGTATTGGCAGAGAAGGACAAAAGACAAAGGCAAAATGGACACCGAGTGTCCTAAAGAGACCCACTCATCCCTAGACGTCTGTTTTTTCAGTACACAATTCTTAGTTTGCTGGGTGGGAAAACCCTGGAGTTTTGTCAACTGGTTCCGGCATTGTGATACATCTGCTGAAGTTCTGTACACTACATTTGTAGCATATTCAGGCTTCACTGCATGCTACAAGTGCTGTTACCTCTCACAGCTTTACTTTGCCGAGGTCACAGTGAATGCCTGGCTTGTATCGCTGTCCTTGAGAATGAATCAAAAGGAATGTGAGAGATAGACTTGTCCGTGACAATCGCACTTTGTACTAAAGTGGGCCTGCTTTCCTCTCCTCAACACACACACACATGCACGCGCATGTACACACATACACCAGAGTACGTGTGTTTACTGCTGGCCTTCGCTGTCTGGTTTCCTCAGTCATCCTTGCCTGATTTTTGAACAAATCATTGGGGTTTTTGAAGATTATTTGAACAGTTTGAACAGATAGATTTGTTGGCTATAATGCCCAGGGATGTCAGTATTTTAGCTTTTCCTCAGGATTAGTGCTTGGTACCAGTATATGCATCTGAATCCTGACGTTTTTCCTCTTTTTTTTTTTTTTTTTTGGTTGTTGTTGGTTGGTTGGTTGTCTTTTTTTCTTTTTTTTTTTATTTGGATAGGTTGGGATGGGGGGGGGGGGGGGTCCTTGTGTTTTCTTGTAACTGATACATTCATTACTTGACAACTCCAGACTGGTGTACCGTTAGGTTTGTTGGCCGACCACTTGATTTTCTCGTGTCTTGTCTGTTTGCAGTCTCAGTCTGTGTGTTGGTGTCCTAGACAGTTGGCTGGTGCTTCGGGCAGTTTGTTTGTTGCTGCCTTAGTCAGTATGCTGTGGCCCGGTCCATGTGCAGATGCTGTTAGGTTGTTGTTCTTGTCAAACACTAGGGGTGAGAAGAAGCGCCCCAGGGACTCAGCAAAACTGGAAAGCCAGTGAGAGGAAAGAAGCCGCGAGATCCGGGTTGTGCATTAGAATATATTTGCTGTCGACAGCACAGTGGGACTAGAGCTGCTGTGAAGGAATGGGAAGAATGCTGGCAAGTGAGGGAGGGTGCTCATTTGTGCAAGGTTATTCACGTATACATGTAACAGAAGGTGATAGTTGACCCAGCAAACGCCAAGAAGCTTACAGCTGCTTTAGAAAACAAGAACTAGAAGAAAAGTCTGTGGATGTTTGTTTGTTTGGTGTTGGTTTTGAGGGGTGAGGGAATTAGTACTATCACCGCTTGACACAGCATCATCAGTGGTTTCCTTCCTACCAGAATGGAGTCTACTGTCACTTGGTAAAACAGCCTAAGCGCCATGGATTTGAGAAGCACCTAGGCCCTTTTGCCGTAGTAGAAATATGTACAGATGTCTAGATCACCCCTGTCTTTAAGTTGGATAAAATGGGATCATGTTGAACACATAAATTCGTGGTTTACAATATTTTCTTATATTCACTTTAGCAGAGGTCAGGGTTGAATTTTTTTTTTTTTCTTTTTTTCGGCTGTTTAGCGAAATTCTTTTGCTTCTACTTCTAGGCCAATTTCCACTGAGTTTTATATCTTTGTTTTTTGTGTTGTGTTTTTGTTGTGTTGTTTTTCAGCTTTTCTGACTGTCGAGAAAAAGAAAAAAAACCCATCATTTTGTTTGTTTGTTTTTGACTCTAGGCCAATTTCCACAAAAAAGAAAAAAAAGTGTTTGCTGTTGTTTTTCCAGTGTTTTGCAAGGAAAAACGAATAAAATGTTTGTTGGAGGCTTGTTTGATTGATTTTGACGGCTGTTACCATGTCTGCATGTGTTTCAGGGAGCGGACAAGGACCAGGATGGTGGTGTTGCAAACAAACAGGCCCTTCAGCAGGAGCTACACACACTCAACGAGGAATCAAATCATCTCCGCCAGGAAAACCAGATTCAGCAACAGGTCAGCATCGCCTGAAATTCTTCTGATAATCTTGCTTAAAGTGATGGGAATTGTGGGTAAAGATTTCCTCTTTTCTTTGTTGTTGTTGTTTGTTTGGTTTTTTGTTTGTTTGTGGGTTTTTGTTTGTTTGTTTGTTTGTTTGGGGGGGGGGGGCTGTCCTTTTTCCCCCTCTTTTTCTGTTCTCCTGAAGTTGAGAATGGTATTTAGTAATCTTATGCAGTCATGTAGGCAGCTCCCAGTCCGTGTAGTCATTATTTTTTTTTTTTTTAAATTCACCACACTTGAAAGACCTAATCTGGGGGGTTGGGGGGGGGGGGGGACAGATGATATTGATCTCCATGAACTAAGATAACTAGTGCTCTCCCTCTCTCTCTGTATTTGCTTTTTTGTGTCTTGCACCCAAAGGAAGACAATTGAGCTGAAAATCATGGTCAGTTTGTTTTGTCTCTAGTGCATGCACTTAACATGTTTTGAGCCTGCTTGTATTGTGCTGTGAAGCTGATCTAGTGTTGTGTGTGTTTCAGGAGATCAGTCGGTTGTCTAAACAGATTGATGATATGTCCATAAGAGAGTCACAGATGACCGGTTTACAGACTCGTATCCAGGTAAGAAGAATGATGACTGATAATATGGTTGGATGCCTAAGATATGGTACGCCTTGTGTGCAGGCAACATGTGGAATTGCAAGCGAAAATTGCCTTTTTTCACACCCCCCCCCCCCCCAAAAAAAAACAAACAAAAAAAACAAAAAAAAAAAAAAAACCCACAAAACAAATCCCCCCTCCCCCTTCCCCCCAAAAAAGCACTGAGGTTAGCAAAAAACTAACAGAAAATGCCTACATGCATTGCTGGGTAATTTTGGAAATGTTCATGTTCCTGTGTTGGAGAGATGATGAATAATGACCGCTGGCCAGGGGTATCGGTTTTTGCATAACTTACATGCAAACATGGTACAAATTGTGTTAAGACTAGTGTGCAGAAATACTCCTCATATCCTGTATGTTAATTTGTTTACCATACCTGCAGAACCTTGAGGAGGAGAACCACTCACTGTCCCTCAAGATTCAGGATGTTCAGCGGCAGCTCCAGGAGGCTCGCTCCGGTCGGGAAACGGAATCCCGCGAGATTCTTACCCTGCAAGAAGCGTTGGGCGCCAAGATCACGGACATGTACGAACTTCATGAACAGATTGTGGCAGCCATACGCAAAGAATCGCACAGCTAGCAGTGAAAGAATTAACAGGATGCCAGAGTTATCTGCAGCGAACTTCTTGACAGAGGGGAGATTCTACGGGACTAACCTGAACTGGTTAAGGGATTTTGAACTAACAGTAACACAGTGGTGCGACTAAGTGGCTGACTCTGCCACCAGTAAATGTTTGTGAATACGATTAAAATACCAAAAAGCTCAACTGCTTGTGAGGTAGGTTGTGAAGGAACGTTCTGGTGAGGAAGAGGTGGACAGCCAGCAACTGTGTGGCCGTGACAGAAATCAGACAGAGGGACAATAATCTGTTGGATTTTCTCTTGATTTGAGATGCTGGACTGGAGTACGCATTACAGCTAAACTGTAGTGAGTTTCTTGCAAAGGGCCACAGGGCCAGCTGGGTGGTGTTTTCATAGGGCAGTTCCATGGCAATACAGTGCATTCCATCATTGTGGAGTGTGGAATGTCAAGGACAGCATGTAGGTTTATTGAGTGTGATGGAGTTGGGGTGGGGGGGGGGGGTGGCTGTTTGGTTGTTTTTTTTTTTTTTTTTTTACCTTACCTGGTGATCCCTGTTTTTGTTTTGGTGTTCACAGCTCACAGAGTTGCTGATGCCACGTGCTCTACAGTAGACTGAGGTTAAACAAAATGCTGATCACTGATAGCAAATATTGCTGCAGTGTGCTAGAAAGCCAAAATGGACAAACGGCTGCTGCCCTGAACATATCTTTTTTTTTTTATCTTTTTGTTTTGTTTTTGGTGTTTTTGCACAGACAAGGAGTGACCACTCTAGGTTGCTGTTTTCCATGTACATGTACTGCCAGATAAACCTCACATTTTGTGGGGAAAGATGTTCAGAGAGTTGTGCTTTAGATGAGTGATAAGCAGCATACTAACATTCACAGTAACTGCACATTATTATTATGATTATTATTATTGTTATATTAAAAACTAATATTATTATGTGCTACTTTTCTTTCTAATGTGCATGGCTGGTAGGAGGTAACAAAATGACTGCAATGGTTACCCTAAAACTCATCGTACAATGTATTACACAAAACAAATTATTTTTAAGGTTTATTTCTTCTTTTTTTTTTTTCAAATATGAATGACGTTTTTCACTGTCATGTCCTGAATATTTGATTTCTCTCCTGACCTAACAGCACGTGGCGGGTTAGGCAATACACCTGTGCATCACCTGTGCCCTGAGATGGTTTAAGTTCACTCATTTTTTTTTTTAATATGATACTGTTGAACAAACCCCTTCATGTGTTTTACCATATTGTTTCACTGCTAGCACAACCCTTAGACATGCTGTGCTCACGTTAAAAATGGCAGAAACGAGATGGTTGAATTCAGGTTGAATCGCGATCTTCCACGTGACCTCGGACAGCTGAAGTCCTTGCTACCCATTCAGTCACGGTCCGTGTTCACAGATAATAATCATAAAGGTCAGTGTTCATTTGTGTGTCACGTTCAGCGTGCTTTGTTGTTTTGGTTTTCGAGTCAAGTGCCCTGAGAAGCACGTTAATAGTGTACGTTGTTATGTGGTGGTGTTTCACACATTCACTGTGTACATGTATACAGCGACAGTGGGGGGATGTTTTTGTTGTCGTTTTTGCAGTGGTTTGTGTTCGTGTAAATCTGTGTCTTATGTGGTTCTCCAGAATCACTTTACTTGTAGATCTCTGTATGGTACTTGTAGATCTCTGTATGGTACTTGTAGATCTATCTCTGTATGGTGCAGTATTTTGTGATATTTGCCACGGTTGTGTGTTGAATTAAGTTATGTCATGTAAATTCGGAGTCGAGCTGGACAACTGGCGTTACTGTGATTATTTGTAAACATAATCTGTCACAAGAACAAAATAAGGGTGACTTTTTTCCCCTCCTGGTGAGATCTGGTTGTTTTGGGATAAACTAGAAAGCAGCCTCTGATGGTGATGGAAATCGGTGTTTTTGTGACAAGTTTTTGTGACGTTTTTGTGTGGTTAGATCATAACGTGTCTTTTTGTGTGGTTAGATCATAACGTGTCTTTTTGTGTGGTTAGATCATAACGTGTCTTTTTGTGTGGTTAGATCATAACGTGTCTTTTTGTGTGGTTAGATCATAACGTGTCTTTTTGTTGTTGGTTTTTGTTTTCATTGAAGTGTCAGAGCTCTCCAGTTATGTTATCATTATGAGGTGTGACTCTTCTTATGTAGCATTCACACTACTAGTACTACCCTCCCTGGAGTTCACAGAAATGGAGTCATGTATGTAAGGGACTCAGATTCTTGCGCACATTGTCGCTAGATGGAAAATCTTCAGGTTTGCCTCTGTGTGTGTGTGTGTGTGTGTGTGTGTGTGTGTGTGTGTGTGTTTAAAACCGTTTACAATCTTTGATGAGGCTAATGTAGGAAATGTGTGTGTGTGTGTGTGTGTGTGTGTGTGTGTGTGTGTGTGTGTGTGTGTGTGTGTGTGTGTGTGTGCATGTCTAATATTTTTCTTGTCGTATGTTGGTTTACTGTTGATCAGTGCTGTCATGTTTAATGCTGTGGTTGCAACGAAACATGAAATTGAGAGACTTAATATTTCAGGTTGTTACTAATATTCTGAAGGCTTGACATTCTTTACAGTGACTTACAGTTTGTTTACAGTAAGACACTGTTGTATTCACGTTTTGTCAGGCCTGCTGGACTTTTTTCCACATCAGATATGTTTTTCACAACAGCTACATCATATCTTGTAACGATTATTATCTAATGATAACATATTTAGCTTGCAGGTATTTACACATCAGTTGCAGGCATCTTTGTAATATTAATGTAATATTAATTTTGCGGCAAAGGAGTACTTGTAATTCAAACAGCTACGTTGGTTTTTGTAATTATTGACAGATTAATTTAACAAATATTTTAAGACCGGCAGCGGTCTACGCACATGTAATGTGGCAAATGCAGTACTATTGTATTTGCCGTAGAGACATCGAAGACTGTTGAGCTGAAGCCTTTATCACTGCTAACATGCTTGGATGGACTTGGAGTCAATTATGGAATATATATCTTGCTGTGAAAACTGTGCAGAGAGTTTTGCAGTGCTTCTACCCAATAAAATCTGTTTTTCTGGCCAAACTTCTTCCTTTTCACCTGCATTAGCATATGCTGAAATGCATAAATTAGCGTTCAGCCGTTGTATATATACTTTCCCCTTGATCTTGCTGTAAGAACTGTGCAGAGAGCTTTGCAGTGCTGCTCCTATCCAATGAAATCTGTTTTCTAGCCAAACATCTTCCTTTTCACCTGCATTAGCATAATGCTGAAATGCACAAATTAGCGTCATTTTCCCCTTGATCCATTCAGAGAGACTGGTGAACATTGGTTTGTAAGTGATTCTAACCACTATTCCCCGAAATGTCTAATATCTGCCTGTGTTTAAAATTTTGCTGCACTTAGGAACACTGCCAAAAAAATTGTGTGTGTGTGTATAATCTTAGGTGGAAAGAGGTCAAGAAGAAAATGCCACAGTGCTTCCAGTGCTTCCAGTATCAACTGCATGAGTAAAGTCATTGCAGTTGGTAAAATTAATACTGAATACAGTAGTACAGGTGTTACTGTTAGCTCACCTTACCTAGTATTCCAAAGGAAACACTTTGTGGCCTTGCTGGTGTTGCCGTTGTACACGGCAATCTCTGAAACTTAACGTGTACATGTATTAAAATTGCAAGAATCGATCTTTTTGTGTTGACAATGAGCAGATGTACATCATGACGTGTGTCACTACTGAGTCACTTCAAAGGCAGCTGATACTCAAATGACAGCCTCCCCTGTTTGCCATCATATTTGTGCTGTCTCTCGTGTTGCTGAACAGTCACATCTGCATACTTAACTTACTTAATTCTCTCCACGCCATGAGGCGCATAAGGCTTGGACACCTTGCTTCCATCGTTTCCGGTCTGAGGCTGCACGGCGTGCCGCATTCCATGCACTCCAGCCTGCACCGTTTCTTTCAATCTCCACCATCCTCCGCCACGTTGTCTTTGGGCGGCCCCGCTTCCTTCTTCCCTCAGGCGTCCACCCAAGGGCTACAGCACAATCATCTGATGGTTCCCTCCTCAGCACATGGCCGATCCAGTTCCATCTTCTCCTCCTCACTTCGTCGTCACATCTGCATAGTCACCAGTATCACTGTAGGAACAGGCAAAGTGTTTTGTGTGTGTGGGCAGGTTTGTCTTGGTTCGATGGCACATGAAGTTGTAAAAAATGTATAAACTTTTGCTAAAGTCATCTGCGAGAAACCGTGACTGTTAGCGAGTGATTGTCCAACCAGTCTGTACCGCTGATCACATCTCGTGAACGTTCATCAGAAAATACCTGTCAGACATGGTGTGAATTGCCAACCTGCCGATAGCTGTTGATAGCACTTTACTTTTCCAAAAATTAGTGGCCGAGGAGCAAATGTAAATGATATATAGATTCACTAATCACACGCTGGACTCAGTTTCATTGTTTGTACTTTAATGATGCAACCAGCCCTTCAACGCAGATTTTCTGGGTTGCAGTTTAAACTTTGTTAAAGATCTGTACATAGTTTGAGTTGACTTTGCTACTGCAGTAGAAAGTCAGCGAAGAGAAAGCTGCATGACTTCTAAATAGGACTGGCAGGATAGTAGTCTGTTGGCTTATCAGCTAGTGATTGTTGCACGGTCATTTTTTAACTGTCCATTTTCTCTTAGGAGACAGTTTCTTTCAGCATCCTTTTCTGCATTATGTTTTGGTAACAGATGGATCATATCTAGTCATATGTCAAGCTATCAGGATGAAGAGAACTCCAACACAAACTTGGCCAGTGATTATCAGTAGTTGTGTGTTCATTCTTCCATACGCACTTATTACATGCACATATGTACAAGATCTGGAGTGTCATTTTTATGAACCTGCTAGAAATCAGCTGGTAAAGGTTAAGATGCAGAAATGTTTTCAGGGAAATGATTATGGTCTTTCCTTTTGAGATTAATCGATGAATGTTTTCTGCTGTTTCCTGTATTCCATTGCCATAGTCATGTGATTTGTATTGAAGTTCAAAAGTGGTGTTATTTTTATTTACCCTTTTTCTTTGTCATGATCATTTTACTTACTGGTACTTATTAGTATATTCCTTATACCAGTACAATGTATTTTTCATCCAGCATTCTTTCAAACGCCCAGCGTACTTGTCTCTCGAAACTGTGAAATAGTTGTTCATCCAGTGTTTTCTACAACCAGTTTTGCCAGATTATTTACATTTTGATGTACATGTACCATGACCACGAATGTGTGCTGCATACTTTTAAGTCGTGGAACATCTCATGCTTGTGTTTAGCTGACAAAAGTAAACTTCAAAGTACTAAGCAAATGCATTACTAAGCAAATGCATTTTTTTTTTTTTTAAACAACAAACCTGTAGTAATTCTGACCTACCACTAAAATATGGTTTGTTAAACTGAGATATAAAGAAGAGTTGGATTGCTGGTGTCACGATAAATCTAATTGAGGAATGTACAACAGCCAGCATTTTTGGTCTCGTCATGTTTTGCAAAGAAAACTCCAAACCTCCCTTTGTACAGGCCTCAGTATTTACCATATTTACCGTGTACTGTCCACTCAGGTGGAGTCTGATATTATTACTGTCATGTCTTTTATTTTCATGTTACTGTATTGTGTTTTGCCATATCATGTATTAAAATACAACATGTACACTTTAAACAACGTTTAACTAGCCAGATGAAATGTGGATGTGTTGAGCACAATTACTGTGGTGATACATAACATGCCTATGATTTTTGCGTCACCACTATCAGAAGCGTGAATACAGCGGCAGTTATACGATTTATACTGTCCAAAAAAAAGTAGGGGATATTGAAAGAAACACGCGCGTGCAAGTCAAATGATCGAAATCAAAAGTTTTATTTCAATATAGAAAGAAAAAGGAACGTCTCAACAAAAACTTAATGCCAAACCAAACAGTTCCAGTGACGTCACGTTACCACAGTCTGACCATGAACAGAGGTGGGGTCAGTCATGAATTTTCACAAACGTCACAATCGCGGCTAATATCGGGTTGGACCGCCTCCAGCCACCAAACACGCATTGCACCGACGCCTCATGGACAGGATGAGCCTCCGGATGTCGTCCTGAGGAATTTGCCGCCACTCCTGTTGAAGCGCGAGGGCCAGCTGCTGAAGTGTCCTAGGAGGAGCTGGGCGAGCCCGAACACGCCTGGCCAGGATGTCCCATAGATGCTCTATTGGCGAAAGGTCGGGCGACATCGCTGGCCATGGCAAAGTGTTGATCCGACGCATCTGGAGGTGATTCAGGACAATTCTTGCCCGATGAGGTCGAGCGTTGTCGTCTTGGAACACAAAACGTGGGCCTTGCCGTCGGGCAAAAGGAACAACAATGGGTTCCACTATGTTGTCGCGGTAGTAGACACCTGTCATGTTGCCTTGGCACACATGAAGGTCTGTTCTGCCGTTTGTGGTGATCCCTGCCCAGACCATCACACTGCCTCCTCCATACCGGTTGTGCGGTACCATAGCCACATTGTGGTAGCGCTCCCCACGACGACGCCAGACATGTACCCGGCCATCATTGAAGTCTAGCGTGAATCGGGACTCGTCAGAGAACATCACCATGGCCCACTGCTGATTGGTCCATCTGATGTGACGTCGGCACCAAGCTCTCCTTGCCTGTCGGTGACGATCAGTCAGTGGCAAAACAACATAGGGTCTGCGAGCATAGAGCTCTTCTTGGTGCAGGCGGTTTCTCACTGTACGCTGACTCGGGTCCCAGTCACCTGCTGAAGATGTTCCTGGAGACGAGTGGCATTTTCAGTCCGATTTCTGAGGGCCTCTGTGATGATGAGTCTGTCTTGGCGATAGCTTGTGGATCTTGGCCGGCCACTTCTAGGCAAATCAGCGACTGTTCCGTGATTTTGGTATCTGTTCCATAGTCGGCTAACTACCGACTGCGAAACACCAAGATGTTCTGCGACATTGACTTGGGTACTTCCGGTCTGGAGCATACCCAAGGCTATCCATCTGTCATTTTCTTGAAGGCGCTGCATGGTGGACAAATGGACTTTTCGCCACTGTCCACGCTTTTTACACCTGCCTGTAATGAGCAGTGTTCAAAACACCCGATTTGCACGCATTTTTGCTGAAAAAAGCACTATGTGAAAATTGGCAGTGGACCCCACATCTGTGCTCACGGCCGTCATGCGTAGCACTTGAAATCGAGGTCAACACTAGTTGTGCGAACATTTAGGGCAATGGATGGGCTTCATGGGCGCATAGCCATTTTATGCTGAAACGCGGCCATTTTATAAATATTTGAGACCCAAACACAATATCCCCTACTTGTTTTGGACAGTATATGTACAGTATTGTCATCGCCTGTCTGAAACCTACCTTTCACCTGTTCTAGATCAGTGACATTTTACATGTAATGTGACTTAAGCCGTGTTCCTGGCTTTCAATAAAAGCAGACATTTAACACAACGAAAAAACCTTACCGGGTAGATCTAACTTATGAGGGACTAAGCGTGTATGGAAAAAACTCACTTAAAAACAGTACTTGCCCCTACGTATGGAAAACATGGTTGTATAGTTTGCTAAAGATGTGTGTGTATGCACTTACATTTTCTCTAACTGCTGTTCAACTAAGAAGACAGTGCAAGTTGTGAATGCTTTTGTCACTGAACAAATCCGTGTTCTTGCTACAAATACTTGTACTTGGACAAATACTTGTCCATTTGTGATGTTTACTGGTCTCTGGATACAAGTGGGTTGTCCATGGTTAAAACTGGGTTTTCATTCTGTTAATGAGTATCAGATGGTTTGTATGAGTTTTTTTATATATTTATTATTTCTGTTATCATTTTAAACAATTCTTGTTTGTAATATTCGGAACCATCGACACCAACTAGTTTTCACACACACTCGTACACACATCTACTCAAAATATTTGAAATGTGGCCCTCATGCCCCATATGTTTGCTTGCATGTTGTATGAAATTACATCTGAAGAGTGAGAGAGGTTGAGTCATGTCTAATAGCATTTATGAATTATATTTAAGCTACAATTAAATATTGAATAAAGGGATACTAACCGTTTTTCCCGTGTTTGTGTCTGCACTTTACTGTTGATTCATGCGTATACAAAGCGAGTCTATAATATCCTTCTGTTCTGTGCCTTCTGTCTGCATGGAACAAAATTTAACACTGGCTTTTTCGCAGGAACTATATTTACGGTAGCGACATCAAACTCGGTAGTCAGTGACAATGCCTTTCCCAGTGTCCAATTTTGAAGACATCTTCTAGAGGCCACAAGTTTATGATAAAATTTCCAAGAAATTGTGTGTGTGTGTTAGTAATTTACGTGGCAACCACAAACACGAGGCAACCCTGACACATTTTGTAGTTGGTATGAAGGGCTTTTTATGTTGTTTCCATAGTAATGGAAACAACATAATAGGACGGGCTAAAATTTCCACGTTCATAGGCAAGCATCTGTGGTACAAACGCACGTCACTGCCGATCTCCCGCAGAGACGATTATGCAAGTGTAACTCTGACAATGACGTAAGAAAACTTGCGTCATCGATGCTGACGCGTATGGTGTTCCGAACGCAGTTCTCCTCCTCAGTGAGTGCCGTCTGTGCGGATGTGTGTGCGTGTGTGTGTGCGTGTGTGAATTGTGTCCGGGCCCGTTTCTTCGAAGATACTTAACCGAATGGCTTCAAATTTGGGGTATCCAAATTTATCAAAATGTTACATTAGACGATTCAAGCGTGTGATGATTGCTTAAGTGATTTGGGAGTTATCGCCCTTTTGAGACAAGTTGGTTGTCTTTCGTGTACAGGCGTAATATTTATTTAAATCACTCAATTGTTTGGCAGTAGATAGCTTGAATACGGACTCTGAATTGACTCACTACTAGAAAATGGTCGCTCTTATAGTTTTCATGTAAACCGAGCCTGAGTTGACATTGCATGTGAACCCAGTTCAGATGCCTATTTCTCCGAAAATACTAAACCGATCGATTTCAAATTTGGGGTTTCTAAATGAATCAAGATTGTTGAATAGAAGGCCCGATCCAGGTACGATTGCACACATGATTTGCGAGTTATCGCCCTTTTCAAAAAAAGTGGCTTTCTGGCGTTTAAAGGCGTAATATTTACCTAAACCACTCCATTTTTGGGACATAGATAGCATGAATACGGACTCTCAACTGAGTGAATTTTGGAGGTTGTCGCTTTTATACTTTTGGCGTAAACCGTACCTGATGAAAGTGCTGGTGAACACACTTTAGATCTCAAAATCGCTCCTACTATACATAGATAATGAGCCTGGGGTGCCATAAAAAATATACAAAAAAAATTAGAAAAATTCACTGCAGCCGTTGTCGTCAGTTGACTCGAAAATTTGTACTCGAAGCACATTTCCTTTACACAAGCCACACGCCTCACAAACATCGCAGAAAAGGCACACGCGCACTGACGCAAAACTGTATCAGCGTCAGTTTGCCGACGTCATGTTTGATTGACGTGGGGGTGTGTCGTCACTTTTCGGAAGTTCTCTATTTGTAGACGGGGAAAGCGGGAGTTTCATTGATGTAGTGAGCTTTGTTTTTCCCACTGACTCTCACTCAATAGCATAGTAGAGTGAGAGAACACCACATAGGTCTCAATGGAGCACATGCACAAACGCGGCTCGCGCAAGTCTGCGTGCGTGCGTGCGTGCGTGCGTGCGTGCGTGCGTGCGCGCGCGCGTATGTCTGTGTGTGTCTGTGTGCGCGCGCGCGCAGCAGACATAACACATAGTGAAAAAACGTTCGCCGCGCAGACTTGTCTGTTAAACACATTGAGCCGGTATAAATTCGATCTTTACACTGCGCAGCAGCAACACTTCAATTTTCATGGGGCTGCTTTCATTGCAAGAATTGTATCCGAGTCAAAGTTATTACGTCAAATGTATTATGCGTCATCCCAATGAGGAAAACGTCATAGATTTCAAAGAAAACAACTTGACGTCTCTCCTCCAAAACCAAGATTGGTCTGACAAGCCCGGTCAGTTGTTTCCATTGAGAGAGAGAGAGAGAGAGAGAGAGAGTGTGTGTGTGTGTGTGTGTGTGTGTGTGTGTGTGTGTCCTCCCGTATACATGGCATTACAAAAGTACGACCGTGACGACAGCAGGTGATTAAATGGAAACAACATATTGGGCTGGTCAGTGGCCATCTTGTTTTGAATACCTATGACCTTTGCCTTGCCCAGAAGACAAAGGTCACACGAATTGGGCAGAACTTTTGGAAACCATTTAGGCAGATTTGCCTGTTGCATTGAGTTTTGGTTCGAGTGACCTCCCCTAAAGATCAAACGTGAGTGATAAGCCTTTTAACCACTCTAGTCTGCAAGTGTTCGATAGACAGACAGTTCTGAATCACACCGAAGTTCTGTCAAACACGCTTCAGTGGGATCCGCAGGGGAAAGTGATTTTTTTGTTTTGGTTTTTTTTTTGTTCGAATTAATCCATAGTCTGTCTTATTCGTGCAGAAACATACATAATATCTGCATGTCTCTCATCCTCAGGGCGACGTGACTGCATACTTTGCCACATGATAATTAGGTCCTTGAAAACTCACAATGAGGCAGCGACGCATAAGGATGGGTGGGTGGGTGTTTGGGCGTTTAACGTCCTTTTCCACCACATATGGATGATATCAAACACCGGGCAACGAGAAAAAAGGCCAGCAAAAATATTTGGCCCAAGCCGGGGATTCGAAGTCACGACCCAAGCATTGAAAGTCCTACGCGCTACCATTCAGCTATCCCGGCTTCCCCCCATAAAGATGGAGAAACAAGCCCCTGCACTTCTTCGACTCATCACCAGCCACACACCTGAACATACAAAGCTGAACCCACACACTTGCCTCACTTTTTTTATTTTGTTTCATCATTATATTTGGTAAATTCATATCGACTGTACAGTAACGTCTCACACACGGTGCAAGGATCAGCTGGACAGAAAAATAAACATTTACTGTGAGCAAGTTGCCGTACCACTAAGAGCCGCAAGCATTCCAAACACAGAACCCAAACTTCCTCAGCACAGCAATTATTGCGCAACACACAGCCCCTGTCCTTCCCCTCCTGTTTTCCCCTATGTCAATGAGGGATCTCAGACACAGCCCCTGTCCTTCCCCTCCTGTTTTCCCCTATGTCAATGAGGGATCTCAGACACAGCCCCTGTCCTTCCCCTCCTGTTTTCCCCTATGTCAATGAGGGATCTCAGACAAGAAAACTTTTTTAAAAAGTCTGCTGTACATCCAGCTCTGGCCTTGTTCCGCAGCGAATGGAGCTAAAGCACAAGTACACATAATATGCAACTGACGTCAGATCTTAGTACAACTGTAGGATGAAATGTGGATCATGAACACTAGAACAGCATCATACAAAGTGCAAATCCAAAACGAACCACGTATGCCAGCGACCTGCAAATGTTTAAACTTGATCCTTCCTGCACTCTTGTGATTTTTTTATCTTTTAAATTCTATCTGGAAATCAAGCATTAGATTCATTCATAATTAGATTATCATCCACTTTTTGAGAGATGTAGGAGGGGGTGGAGGAACATGGGGCACATAGGCAGATGGGGATGGGGGGGGTGGGGGGGGTGGTGGAGTAGAATAGAGTTTACTTTGAAAAATACGAGTAACAGGGGATGGCTGGACCTGAAGTTTTTCAGCTGTTCAAAGATGACACCCCCCCCCCCCCCACCACTCCCTTTCCATAATACACCAATTACCATGTTTTTTCCAAACCCCAAGTTGATTTAATTGGTGAAAAACAAACACAAATACTTTTGTCAAAAATCATTCCTGTCCTTGTTTTATGTAGTTAGTGGTAACATAATTGCTCTCAAATGTAAACACTTCACAAACAGAACCAACTACAAGTACAACAACCAAGAAGATAAAAATGAAACAAAATAAACTTTAAACTGACCATTGGTCAAACAAAAAAAATCAAACCAAAAAGAAAAGAAAGAAAAATTAAAAAAAAAATTTAAATAAAGAAATATAAAGAAAAATACTTCCGGTCAATACATTCTACTATTTCCAACAATGGAGAACTAAAAGTGCAGGAAATATAAATCACTGGCCTAGTTCAACGTTGCATCCTACTAGTAGAAAACTTTTCACAACAGACCAAACAAAAATTAAATGCTACATGTGTTAACATTGACTTAGTTACTACATCTGAAAGAAATTTTGCATGCATTGAAAGGTAAGCCTCCCATACTATGCATGAACTTCCCTCTATTTGCCTTCAAGAAAACTTCAAGAAAAAAAAACACACACGCAATAAAATCTGTGTACTTTCTGACCGAATCAGATGTACCGTGTCAGTGATTCAATTCATGATATGTATCTTTCTGCCAACATGACAAAACATTCACAAACCTGAAGGAAAAACATCTTGGCAAAAGTTTGCTGGCACAGAGAGTATCAATAGTTGACTCTGACCACTGTGGATCATCCTTGTACAGTTTCTGACCAACAGTCCACAGTATTTCAAAACGTTAAATGACTGATGTGACATGGGAGCCATAGGAAAGAAATCTTCAAATATTAGTGGTATGAGCAAGTCACTAAATTTCTGGTGAACAAAACTACTGTCACGTGAAGAAAGGGTCTAAGTGGCATGGATCTGATGAGCGTTTAGGCCTTTTTTCCCCCCCAAGTGACGGTAGAATACTGGCAATGAAGTTAATCAGTTTGTTCCTCAAAAACAGAAAACAGATGCATAACCACACATTTTGTGCACACTGTAAAACTGAAAGTCATTCAACACCGGTTTATACATGTTCCTGCTGCTGAAATCCTAGAATACCTTACCATGATGGCAAAACCTGCTAGGAGGGCAAAAGCCTTTATGGTTCACATGAAATCACCACCTTCAGGAGAAACCACTCAACACGGTTTCTATTTTCCAAAGTTTCAATATTCCCACACACAGACATACATAGGATGGGGGCTATTACATACAGACACGCTTTCTTGACACAAGTTGGCCACAAAACCTTGATGCAGCCCTGTGAGGCAAAAAGCAAAACATACATGTACACTGAGCCATGCACACCTCACACTATGGAATGCATCAAAACAGGGGGGGGGGACCTGACTACATCCAGAGCAGCTACAAAGACATCGCACAATTCAATACTTTCAAATTGAGGCCAGCGATGTCTCATTCTTCAAAGATTCGCCAATCGCATCCTCTTTTCACTCAGGTACATACATGATTGTGTAGAAGTAACTCATGACCTAATAGCAGGCAGTTCATTTTTACACGTACACAACGACCGTTATCCAGCTACATCCGTTTATATAACACGGCCAAACAAAACAATCGTTTTCTCCCAGTGTGAACACATTTGGTTAAGTAGCAGTTAAAAGGATGAGTATGTTGATAATGATACTATCACAGGACTGTAACATTAGGTAACAGTGATGAAAATTGTGAAATGATGAATGTAAATTTATAAGCTTAGCTAACTAGGTGTTTAAACTGTGGAGGATCCAAGTAGGTATCTGCTGGTCACTGATACAGTGGAACAGAAACTCATCTCTTTTGCTGAGAACTACAGTAACCTTCCAGGTAAGGATAGGTAACCGAAATCCAAAGATGTCAAAGTGATGAGTGCAATTTAAAGTAAAGAGAAAAAAAAAAATCCACGTCATTTTATGTTATATTTTAGTTCCCAGTGCTTTTCCGTGCGTTCTATTTTTAAGTGAATGAAAAGCCATGGCTCTCAGCCTTGGTCAACTTCTCCAGCAAGGCGAAGAGGATGATACCGAGAAATAAACATCTAAGATCAGGCTGGGGAATTGCTGATGGAAAAAATGACTGAAACCTAGGCCAGGGTACAGCAGTAGCACACTACTGTGGGACCACGGGGGCAACGCCCCACTTCAGAAAAACACATTTTCAGCTTTTTTAAAGGCATTTAGTAGCCTCTACTGGCACCCAGAAGTTACTGCCTTGGTACTGATATGCAAGCCTTCAAAACTGAAGTCCTATATACTATTACATGTATCATGATACATGATTATGTGTGCAGCCTTTCCCCCCTTCCTTTTTTTCAGCTGAAACTTGGATTTTTGGGCTGAAAGCATAGGAAATTTGACTGAAAATTGCCAAATGACTGACAGTTCCCCAGCCTGTAAGATACAGGCTTAAAATGCTCCACGACCCAAGAGAAGGAAAAGTGCGTATAAGTATAAGTGCGTACAAGTATAAGTGCGTACAAAAACCACAAGCACGTGTCTGCAAAGCAAATGCATTATGCTAGGGGTGTCTCCAGGCACGTTTTTTTTTTTTTAAATTAGACTAAAATCTGTGCAATTTGGTGCATTTTAAGTTCTTTTGAGGAGAAAACACCTTCTGGGGGGAGGAAAACTTTCAGCCCAAGGTGGAAATCTGCCAAAACGTGGAAGATTTCAAGCCCTGAAGATAAGGTGCAAGCATCTTCACATTGTTTGTAATGTCTACAAGCCAAGTGGTAACTGTTATCTGCTCTCTCCGAGATTCAAACTGAAACACTACTCATGACAAACTCAGGAGGAATACAAGAACACGAGCGGTCTGTACCATTCGGGTGGAAACGGGCCTAATGCAGCAGCAGACTTTGCAATGACATTTCCTGATTGGAGATGAATAAAAATGATGGTACAACGTACAAACTTTGCAATACACATGAATCATAATGAACATCCCGCACACACACACACACAGCAATTCAAGTTGAGCATGATTTTTTTGTCTTCACTTTTTATCCTATTTTGAAACTTGCACTCTAAACACACATTCGCACATTCCATACTACATACAAGAAAACTACACACGTACACATGATGAGTTAGAGACAAACACTCCCCATGGATGCTGTGTTCATAACCACCAGAGGCTTCTGCTCAAAATGGAAACATCTTTCTTCGCATGTTAAAATTTAGTGACATTCAGGAATAAAGCAAACTTTTATATTCGATCTGTAGGTCCAATCCAGTCCACAGAGTTAGATCACCCCTTAGGTGTGGTACTAAACACACGTCTTATCTGTAAGATCCTGACACAACTCTTTGAATGCCGAAAAAATATTGAATGCAAACCCATCGTAGACAAAGTAGTTAAAGCCAAAATTTGTAGAGATTTTAAAAGCATTAGACTAGTACAAGTACTGTGCATGCAAACTGCGATGATCTCATATTCAAAACAGCATCATACTGATGGTGATAAAATGTGATGAAGATTGTTTTTGGATTTTTTTTTTTTTTTTTTTTTTGCAAAACATTAATTTTAGAAGCAGCCAAAATTTTGCACAATGTTTCAAGACCACAGCTACAAAAGCATCAACGCATAACGCTGAAGTGGAATGGAAAATGTACTAATGCGTCACATTACTGATACAGTATCTGACAGCAATTTGTAACACTTGCTAATGACGCCACCATTATCATGTCCAGATGTCTGTGTGCCAAAGTTATATCGCACGCACTCAGCTTCAAGCAAAACTGGAACATAGTCTACCTACCAGGGATTCAGTAATTACTAATACTTAAAACTTCACGTGGAAAAACCGCACCATGGCCAGCATTTTCACTTCAACACTTCACACCAGATGGCGATGGCAGTCTCTTTGTGCATGCAAGTTTCACTGTACAGTTGCGCTGCTTACTGGTGCCTCTATAGTGGTAAGCAGTTAATATATCCAATGTCATGTCAACTATTTTAGCCTTATTTCCTTGCAAACTTTCCTTGTCATCAGTATTGTTAAATATGTAAACTTTAAAATGTCTAAAGTTCCTTCTAGTTTGTCAGAAAAAAGAAGAAGAAAAAAAAAAAGAAAAAAAAGGAAGATCAGCTGACAGCTTTGGCACAGCAGAAGGAAAACTGATCGATCTGCTAGTCCATCCTCACGTACACTGCAGCTGGACAAACATCGTCCAGGTACTGTAGTTAAAAACAAAGTTGGTTGCTACAGTTATATCTGTCTCAGAAAGCAGCTTACTCCATGGCCCCAAACAAGGTACCGCACAAAATGGTCACCCTGATCCCAACTACAAGGACAAACTAGATACATGTACACAGACTGACACAACATCATTTATGTTTGCTGGGTCCTGCAGCTGACGTAGTGGCGGGCGTGCTCCCGTTGACCATGAGGTAGTCTGGCAGGCGGATCTGCCGGCGCACATAGAAGAGAATGTAGGCCTTACAGCGGGCCACAACCTCTGGTTCACATGCCGTCACTGTGCTGTCGTTGAAATGGAACCACTGGCCTGCAAGCAGATACAATCAGGTGCCAAGCTGCAAACTCTTTAGGCCTACCACATCAATTCCTAGTTCTATGAAAATAATTTATTTTAATATAATATCAAACGACTGCACAACAAAACCAGCTGGTCTAAGAACACATTTGAAAAGGTAGGGACAGAGCTCGTGAGGTTTGATTGTCAGAACCCAAATATTTTGTTAAAACTCAAGAAGGTTTTGTGCGAACATTCCCCACTTGTGTTCTGCCATGCCATGTATTTTTTTGCCTTTGAACTAACTCATTTGTGCTTGTGTAGTGAAATGATGCAGCGGCACTGAGATAGTGAGCGACGAGGTGTCAGAACTGAGAACCCAAATATTTTGTAAAAGCGCAAGAATGTTTTTGTGCAAAAATCCCCCAGCTGTGTTCTGCCAATGATGCTGGGGGAAAGTACTGAACAGCATGGAAAACAAAAGAGGGTGAACAGTAAAACAACAACAACAACAACAAAAATAACCTCTAGGCAAGCCACTTGTCCAGGGGACAAGCAGACTTTGACAAGGGAAGACAATCATACCTTCATGAGTGGCATATGATGTGTAATGTCCTGACCCCGCCCTGAAAGAGAACAATGTATTTTGGTCAATTGACTTATCCTAAGTACAAGTGATTCCAGTCAATTTACCTCTGGCAAGGTTTGACACAAACAAAACAAACAAGAATTAGTAAAACAATTAAAAAAAAAAAAAAAAGAAGGGGAACAAACTCTGGTATTTTTTTGCACTGAAACCTGGAACTGATCTGTTACTATTTCAGCCATAAACAAAGAGTGTCATCAGATGAAACTCACCCTGACCCATGATGAACCACGACTGCCGCTAAGTCATACAGGTTACTGCCAGCAGAACTGCCACGTGTCTCGTGCTGTTCATTCAAACAATATACACGATTAAACACCATCAGACAACCGTTTCCTCAGCTAAGACTGCTCATAGCTTGATCTTTACTTCTATAAATTTAGCTACAAACACCTGTCATTTACCAAGTAAGGTAAGTACCGGCAAGTACTGTGCCTGGCACCAGAGTAAAGTTTGGTTTGTGTGTAAGAAGAATTATCACGTGATGTGGACCATGCTTTTGTTTTCACACCTGCATGTCCGAAACTGTGACTAATAATTGGCCCACTAGGCCCTTGTGCTATGGAAGGCTAGTACCAGTTGCCGAAGGCACGAAGGCCTCATGCTGTGGCCAGACAGGAGTTAACAGCCCCTGTCATGCAAGTGCACATGCTACTCTTCGTGCTACCAAGAGTATTACAGTTGAAAATCAATACCTGCCGACTTTTCCAAACACTTGCAGATGATTTGTAAATCATTCAATACATTTTACCACAAACTTAGTTGTTCCATTTCGACTTTACAAGTTTTAACAAAACAGCCCAACTCACCAGGTTGTTCAAGACGTAACAGTTCATGTCCAGACCGGACAGTGGAAACTCTACAAACGTCTCCAGCTTCACACGACAGTAGGTGCTCCATCGAAACCGCTTCAAGTGCAGACATAATACCTGCAATTTACACATGGGCGTGTTGTTACAACAGTGCCTGCTGTTGTTCGTGGAAATAAGTGGAAAAATCAAGGAGACTCAAGGCTGTTTATTCTTCGGACCACTGACCCATAAAACTATGCGGAAGTGTTGACCGTTCCCAGCAGAACAGCACACTAAAGGAGAATGAGAGAAACATTGACCTTTAGAGAAATGGAAATAAAACCGAAAAGGAATGGCAGGAAAAAATGGACAGCAAACACACAAGGAGGTATTGTTAAAACAGTGCCTGATATTTTTGTAGAGACTGTTGCTGAACTGAGTCTATTTAATTTTTAAAGTGTGCAAATAGTAGCCAAATGAGAAACAAATACAAAAAGGTGGCCATATGAAGAACGGAAAAATTACCCGCCCCCCACCCCCCCCCACCCCCCCCCAAAAAGAAGAAAAGAAATGGCAAGTAAAAAGGGACAGCATGCATACATTTGGGAGGCGTCTGATCCAGAATTTCTTGGTGGAGCGCTGGCGTCGCTTGCAGCTGCTGCACATGTACAGCTCCGACTCCTCCAGTTCCTCCACGTCTGTGAAGCTGTGTAGACAGTCTACACACACACACACACGTTATGTCACAAAGTATACACATATATATCAAAAGCTTAAAGAACAATGAACAATTCTTCATCTATGACTGGTTTCTGTTCTGAATCTCTGGGTCCCATTGGAATTGCAGGTCTGTCAGAGACCAGACTGTCCAAACAGTGAACTTTACTTTCTTTCTTTCAAGCTTTGCGACTGTAAATGTCAAGACTCTTTTCTGGTGATCTGATAGAGAACTAATAATGGTTACAAAAACATAAAGCTTACTTTCATCATTTTTTCATTCTGTCCATGATATTTTAATGAAATGAAAATGAGGTCAAAATTCACCGATGCTTCTAAAGTTCACAAATACATCGTAAATGTAGATGCAAGGTGAGTTTTCAGATAAATGGTGACATAATTTTTGTGCAGGTGGCATGGCCGAACAGAAAAGTTCAGCTGCCGTAACAAAAGAAAACACAGACACAGAAATAATCATCACCTGACAATTTACAAACAGGTTCCCCCTCCTTTGGTTTGGAACTGCGCACTGCAAACTGGCTGGGTATATCTAATGACAAATCTGAAAACAATAACAATAAAATATTTCAGAAAAGAATATTGTGCATAAATTAACACTCAAACCAGACGCCAATCAAACTTCTTGAACATATAACTCTCGAGAGAGAAAGTGGGAGAGTGGAAGGGAGGGAGAGAGAGAGAGAGAGAGATTGATTTGGTCGGTGCAGTGGACGGAATGCACGTGGGACTGCAAGTGCTAGCAGTAGTGCTAAGACTATTTTCCGTGTGGCGGTAATCTACTGAGTGTTAAAACGCTTACTTTTTTAAATCATGCACATCGTGGAATAGTAGAATGTGGAATGTCTGTTGACTGACCTTTCCTGTTCAGGAACAATTTGACTATTTTCCACCAATCTAGTTTATCTTTCTTTGCAGAATTTCAAATAGAAGTGGGGTCATCATGGGCTGCTAGCTCATAATATGGTGGCCACTACTGGCATACAGGGACTGAGGGAGTCACTCTATCAAATTTCACCACCTCACTGCATATGCGAAAAATACCGACTAACAAAGACGCATGACACTGACAGTCAGTCACACAACTCACCCAAAAACGGATCATGTTTCTTAGATTCCATGCCACAGATGAGACAGTTGACCTCGTTCTGCAGGAGGCCGCCAAAGATGGCGGTGACGATAGTGGAGGTGGACTTGGGTGTGATGGTGATGAAGGGACTGTTGGTGGTTGGGTAGGGCAGAAGCTGTAGCAGCTCTGAGTGCAGGCGGTCAAGGAGGTAACGCATGAACTCATGAGCATCCTGCTGCTGATATCCCCTGCAAACACACATACAATTGATTTCAACTTATATGCACAACCTTACATCAAAGAGCTAATGAGTAATACAAATCTGATATTGGCAAACTTCAACCAAGCAGACTATCATCCATGGCATAGTTCTAGTGCTGACCAAAAAAGGGTAGATATGGGAAGTCAAATCAGTTCCACCAGTAAAACTGAAAAACCTTCACCATTCAGTTGCTGCAAAAAATAAATATTAAAAAAAAAAAACCCCAAAAAAGTTTAAAAAACAAACAAAAAAAAACCCTCACCCCACAACCAGAAATATGTTGCCAAATTTTGATTCTAATCTGCTACTAGCGCTTCAAAGAGGGAAGACAGAACCTATTTTACTTCGAAGGTGGAAACCTGGAGGTAGGGGCACTGAACGAGGTGGATTTGTCGAGGAAGGACAGAACGTGAAATAACACTATCACAGGATGCACATTCACTGACTGGTTTGTGAACCAGAGGTCTATATTACCTCCATGATCAGCAACATCACTTACGGCAGTGAGGCAGCACCAGTTTTGTACAAGCAGAATTTACCTGAATCGTGGTACGACCTTCCAAATGACCGTGAACAGAGATTCTGGAGAGATGGCCCCTTTGCTACCCTGCCATAAGGCTACCATGATCTTCCGCAGCTCCTCCACCACCAACCTGCAGCGTAAATTCAGACACACGCATGTACAACAAATAAAATGTAATTATTAATTACTAACTTGAAAACAAAACGAAACAAAAACAAAAAAAAGCAGATCATCAAGTGTGTGTGTGTGTGTGTGTGTGTGTGTGTGTGTTTTCCATCTTTCTTCTTGCATCAATCAGCACTGGCATGAATAACTTAAGGTAACGGAATGAAAACTATTGGCGCCACACAAATTCATGATCAGAAGAGGTTATTTTGACATTAAAAATCTGACCCTGAAGGAAAGTAGCAAACCCAGCGCTGAAAACTTACGTGTCTTCACCGAAATCTCGCAGCTTCTTTGTGTGGTTCAGTTTCTTGGTCTTCACTGCCTTATCTTCTAGGGACGGCAGTTGTTTTATGTAGCCACAGAAATGCTGAATGTTGCTGCACACAAACAGAATTCAAACATCAAGCACACCCATTTCACTTTGATTTACTAAAATTACTTATTTTTCCTCACAAAGAAGCTATTACTGACTTCTGAGGGCTACTAAAGTAAAAAAACAAAACAAACACACACAACAACAAAAACAACGCAACTACATGTACCTTAGTGATTGTAACACAGCATTCATGAAGCATGTGTTTCCAAGATTTCGTAGACCTGGTGTTCTCGGCGGCCTCACAAGCTTTTTTTCTTCCTAAAAAGAGAAGAAGAATTGATCAAAATATTGCAGCTGTATAGTGTTACAAATATTCAAACAATGGCATCGGTGGACACAATACACACACGAAGCACAACTCAACATGAACAGAAAGACAAGAAAACTTTACTATACATGTATGTATTCTAAAATCAAAAGAACACCAGCAGACCTTTTTCCTTCTCTTGCGGTCATTTTCTGAGGAGTCTGCAGGGACACGCCGCCGCCTTTTCCCTCTTCTACATTGTTGTGGTCTGGAAAAAAAAAAACACACACACAAAAAAAACACAAGTGCAGTTTTGTTGTTGTATTTTTAAATTTTTTTTGAAAATAAAGATCCATCTTCTGATATCTAGGTGCTTAAATCATTGTACGCTTTTTTGGCACGGAGTCTAGACACAGACTGTATTAGCGAAGACACAGCTTCACACACACAAAAAGGCCAAAAGGCGGCCACAGGCGATGGAAAAAGCGAGCAAGAGCTTTATTTAAAATCTGTGTGGACTACAACCCTCTTGGTGATCTCTCCATAAGATAAAAAAAAAAAAAACTGTCCACAAAAGAAACAAAAATGTCAAAAGATAAGCGAGTTCACGTTCCTGTAATTTTAGTCAAAGCCATGTGAAATTTGGGAATCAAATTATGAAAAGTAATGGAAACCTTACCCATTTGTCTTGTGTGCAAGCCGTGAAATGGATTCCAAGGACTTGCGTAGTTTTTCTAGATGACCAGTTGCTGTGTCGTTGATGACAAACTCATCGCAAGTGTAGCTGAAAAACGAAAGGGATTTTTTTTTTTTTTTTTTGGTTTAAACTAAAGGGAGACAACAAACCAACGAATGCTCAACAATAAATTGATATCCTTGAGGAATTAGGGCACAACGGGATCTTGAGAATTACGCAAGATGTATGCGCTGTATACCTAATCAGCACTATTCTCAAACTGACTACATCACAATAGTCTAAGATGACATCAAAATACAAGAGAAGCCCTGTTGGGAATAAACTGACACTGACAGAACCCATCTCCCAAACAGGCATGCCTTCCAATGCGGTCTCTCTTCACTTTTGCACAGTGATTGGTGCAATTTAAATGGGGTCATTGTGCTCATGCATAAAATTATCATTTTATGGGGGGAGATTCGCTGACCCGCCTTCATCAGGGGAAGTAATTTAGCAACCAGGCCAGAACAAAACTTCTCCCCTTATTCAGAGTTACTTCCCTTCGAAACAGAAAAAGCAGATGACTTCACTTCCTTTCAAAACCTCACACAGTCATGGGAGTTTATTCCAAGCTGTATGACTCCAGTAACATGTTGTATTCCACCCCCTAAAACAAACAATCAAATTTCGTGCATATTTCAGCACATGTAAAGTGATCTCTCACTTCTGGGGCCATACCAATAAGCCATGAAGTTGTGACAGTCCATGCAGACATTGTGTTTCTCTGTCTGTTCGTAGTGTTCTTTCGCATGGGCGTTGACATACCTGAAAACAAAGCCATCGTTAACTCAGATTGCTGACATTACTATGATTTCACAGTGAATAGTGCACTAGCATACACTGAGCCAAGTGATTGGTAACACCATTTCAATTATTCAATTTCACCATACAATTATTAACTGAAGACGAGTGAAGTGGAGCTGTGGGTGTCTTTGCTTTCAAAGTGTTTGTGTGTACACATAGTGAAAATGATCATGTACCTCCCTCTACAAACGTTTTGCAGACACTGAAAACACAAATATAGATGATTATGTACCTCCCTACATATATGATTACCAATGATGTAAAATAATAAGCCAGGCGTGGCACAGCTTATGTACTTTTGTGCTGCTGAATACTTGTTCAATCCAGTCAGACTGGGGGCTGGCCACATTTTACTAGTGTATCCCAGACTGTAATGGACAAGTTACGGTTGAGCGGCATTCCCCTTGTTATAGCGAAGAAAGAATATTTATCAATGCAGGCAGCACAAACGGATCCACGATGGATTCAGGAAGGCTGCACAGGTCCGGAATGGAAATTGTGTTTCTCGGATAGTGTGTTGTAATGTTAGGGAGGTGCCTGTTTGAAGATAACTAGAAAATTAGAGTTGCGTATCGCGGGCAATTTTGCATCGCGATATATCCCAATATTCTGAGTTCGTATCGCGATGTTATCACGATATATTGCCGCCCCTGGTGCCATCGAATTTACCGACCATTATCCGTGCACTGTAAGCCGGTGGTTTCCCATGTGACAGCTGATTGTGTTGCCCTTGAAATGGGACTAATGCAGTAATGATAATCGTATACAGGCTTTCCGTTTCCGCGGCCATTGTGCTTGTCACGTGTGTTGGACTTTCGCGGAACTGCGCGCTAGTTCTGAGAAACACTGCTGCACTTTCGGTTTCTCTTTGAACATGGCGATATATCGCGATGCAAGAGCGTATCGGTATACCGTATTGCCAGGCTTCCATATATATCGCTCCTATCGCGATACTACCGCGCAACTCTATAGAAAATGTTCAGATTGTAGGGCCTTACCTGCCACAGTTGACAACACCACACGCTAAGCAAATCCATGGGCTTTTCTCTGTGTTACAAACTGGAAAACAAACATCAAAGACCTGTGAGTTGTTTGATAAACTGCATGACATCTGTGCACTACGTACTATTAGTCTTTTGACAGAGGACTGATGTGCAGGATAGAGATAACAACTGTTATATAATGAAACATTTGTACAGTTGCATAATTTGTAAAGGCATACGCAAGGAACTGATCTTGAATGTGAAATACAACTGACTGTGCTGTGTACAGAATAACAGTTGTGACTGACTAGCCTCAAGATAGCCTGCTTCCTGAAAATGAAAGATGCCTAGCTTTCAGTTGAGTACTAGACTGAAAACTTTCATGAGTCTTTTCAGGAAGCTTCCGCGTATGTGCAGAAGAGTGTCACGTTGACTGATTCAGTGAATGTGTCGTTGAAAGACAATGAACTACTTCATATTCCTGGGATCTGTCTGTGAATAAACCAAGGAGGCCTTTTGTAACCAGTTTTGGGTTCAGCTAAACATGGGACAAAGTTTTCGCATTTGACTTGAACACTGGACTGTGCTGTGATGGGCCATCTTGTAGAAGGCAATGCAGAGAAATTCTCGCAGGCAGTAAAACGTGTGACTTTCGCCAAAATTTTACACAAAGCGAAGCTAGAAGCAAAAGGAGCCAACGGATTTACGTAGTCCGCATGTACGAAAAACTGGCATATAAACCAACATCTCCTTTGTCGAAAAATTTCACAGTTCCAATGCTTAATACAGCTGCTATCACAAAAATGCATAATGCTGCAAGAAATAACCGAAATACCCACCTGAGCAAACGAATTCTGGAGGATTATTTTCTGTTTTCAAGTTTGGTTCGAGTATCCTTGCGCAGTCTTCCAAGTGAGGACACTCCATTTAAAAGTCAGAAAATTGGAAAAACGACAGTAGCTGGGTCAGTCTAGGATAATAAGTGCAGTCTAGACTGTAATTATGTACGCATAACCCACTGTTAAATTGTTCTGCTGTGAAGCAGCCCCGGGAGACGAAAAAAAATTCAGTCTCTTGTTTTCGTCAGCATGGAGGCCACCATGTAAACTCACACGAGAGGTCATTCAAAAGATATTCGTACGCGCATGGCATTTCTCCACAAAACCTTCACAGAGCATTCTTCTCCATACGAGAAAGTACGGGCGGAATAGGCAACATTTGTATCATGTTAGATGTTGCTCTGAGCCTTCAAAACACCTTTGTAATTTTCGTACTTTATTGTTGTGCGGATGATTATACCACTGCACTACATGATCATGTGACCCTGGTACGCATCGATGGACAACGATTTGATTGAGAATGCGGCCGATTGAAAACATATGACGAAGAATCAAAAGCGAGAAAAAGAATGTCAGTGTATCAAGGCCAGCTATTTTAATACGGGTAGAGGCATGTTGACGTCTTCACGTATCTACATTGAAAATCAACAGAAACAAGACCCCAATCGGCTTTGTAGCAACAACGCCAGCGGCATGGCTGTCCAAAAATAGCAACGATCAAGTCACATGATCTCCCTCGCTCGCTTTCCGTGCCCGCGATGAAAAAAATGCCGCGTACTCAGCATGGAGGGCAAGTTAGCGGAAGGACAAGGTTGAGATTATCAAGCGATGCCATGAGACAAATGAAATCACAGCTTGTGAGAATTAAAACCGACTTTGATCGAACCGGAGTCCCTACTGTGTGTGTGGGAGAGTAAACAAAATTGACGTTGATCCGCCGGGTGGTTCACTGAATCTCTTCGATGATCCAATGGCCACTCGAGAAGCCCCCCCCAACACACACACCCACCCACCCTTACTTTTGTACGTGTACTTCAGAAGCTGATCACAGCGTACCTTCCACTGCAGTAGGAATTTTTTTTTTTTGTGGCAGGTACAGCATGGTTCGTACGTTCATCCGGATCCATATTCTCTGGTAATCTGTTCACGTGTACGTGATCAACAGATCGAGTGTCGTCTGCTCATAATTCAAAGGGGAATCACAGCCGCATCGTTTTGCTTTTCTGTGAATCCACAGAGAATATAGACGGCAGCTAGGGCCAACGAATGCACAGCTGTAGTCCTGTTACTCATATGGCACACACACACAACGGCATCCAGCATTGTATTCTGGAAAAATGAGAGGAGGGAAGGTGGGCTGTAGTGTGTAAGTCTGTGTAAATTATATGTATGACAAGCCAGATATATATATATAGTTGATATGTCTATTGTTTCCATCTCTTTGGCTTGACAGATACTGACCTATAACAAATGCAAAGTTTTGTTGATGTTGTGGTGTTTTGTCAATATATATAGGTTTATTTGTGTAACAGCGCTTTGAGCCTAGCCTGCTGGGGATATGAAGCTTTATGGAAGCATAGCTTTTTAATTTAAAAAATGCTATTATTTATTTTTAATATTTTTATCATTGCCTTAATTGTACTCCACCCCAAAAGTCATGGTCACACAGTTTGTTATTAGACCAATTTTTCATCCAGTCAAAACCCAGTTCACATGTGTACAGACATACAGTGTATGTATACCAATGTCATGCATGTCTCTGACAGTGATGTGTAGAATTAAAATACAGACACATGGTTCTTGCAGTGTGTTAAATAGGGGGTACATTCCCTCATCCACCACCACAACAGACAAATGCCGTTCCACTTCCAATCAACACAATCAACACTGAAGAGACAGCAAAACAAAACAAACCTTCATTGCATGCCTATATTTCAAAGAAATTACGGAACAGTTCCAGAGGGAAGTTTCATGCTCCTGTAGTTCTTTTTTAAACTTGTTATTATTGATGTTGAAAACACACAAGGTAGATAAAAGTGAAAGAGAAAATGTCAACAATCACAATCAACTGTTAACACCTCATTTCTCAAACAGAGCAGTGACCTAGCTGTCAACACATATGTAAAATATGCTCTATGCACCTAGATATGTAGTACGCAAGAACATGACTGCAATCTGCATGCACTTGTGCTGCGGTATGAGAAATCTTAAACCAATACTGCCCCACACCCATCCGACCCTCCATAAACGTACACACACACGCTCCTATCTGCTGCTCAATTTCTAGTACAAATATCCTAAACTGGTTTCTCTTTCAACCATTTTTCGTTCTTCTGAAACCCTCAAAAATACTTGAGGTCATCATCAGCTTGCCAATGGTGAGTCTTTTGGACAATTTGATGTTTTTTGTAGACCAAGTGATTTGCGCAATGGAATGTTTCCAAAAGCAAGTTGCATACATAGATACATAGGGTCCACAATACATGTTCATTTGATTTTACAAGAACAAAACTGAAACAAAAACAGATTTTAACACACACACACACACAAAACTATCATCTGGTTCTTTCTTTTTCTGTCATCTCGTGCACCAGTTCCAAAGTAACACAGGCAGTAAGTTTCAGTTTCAAAGTTGCAAAATGCTGCAAGCAGTTCGGTATCTGTTCTCTGGTTAGTGCAAAGTGCATGTAGTACAAACTTCCTGAATTACCTGCAGATCCGCAAATACTTTTGTACAAATACATCACAGGCGATTAATTTGAAGCCAATAATGCTGTTCAGCAGCTAACAAACATGGATGCCTCCCTAACGACTGTAGCTTCTGGTCACAACCAACCTTCAAACAAGTGAACAAAGCCTCATTATTTTCCATTAAGTCTAAGAATACAGAGAATAAGCGGTACATGGTTTGCAAAGTACCAAAAATGAACACTTTTTTGTCACTGCACATCTTTCCAAAATCAAAGCACAGACGGAAAAACACGCCAAATGTGCAGAAACTATTAAAAAAGACCACACACAAGTCAACTGAAAACAACAACAACAAAAAAACATAAATGTACCAGTTAACTGAACAAGTCTGCTGGGCACACCGGTCCTGCACCTGGTTGCACATCGTATTTTCTCATCTAATTCTAATTCTGTATAACCATGAGATCACTGGATGTCAAATACAGTTTGAAAAGAAAAGAAAAACCACTGTTCCACAACAAACTGAGTTCTGAAAACAATAATCGTAAAAGGCATCACAAAAGCCACAAACTGCTCTGCCATCTATGGACAAAGTATCAGAGTAAACTGAACAAGGTGAAAATATATATACAGCATGCTTATGTCATAGTCAATGAAACAATACTGGAGTCAACACTACTGATGAGAAATGCAACGACCCACTTTCAGAACAAATTTGACTGTGCACTGGTACTAAAGACAAAACAGGAAAAGTATTTACACTCCTTCATTATCCCTTCCTGTCACTATAACAACCAATGCTGTTCTTGTACAGGTGGTCGGTGGTCTAGTGGTTAAGAGACTTGTAACCAATGCGAGAGGTGGGGGGGTTCGGTAACCAATGCGAGAGGTGGGGGGTTCGAGTCCGACTCGGGGCAAAGAATTTTTCCTTCTCGTACGTGGCACCGTTCGTTCGGGCCGACCGTCAGGGGTTCTCTCCGGGTACTCCGGCTTCCTCCCCCTCTGCCTTGGAAATGTTCAGCCCACCAAATTTGAAAAATAAGTGCAGTTCTAAATTCCAAAATTTAAATAGCTGAGCTGACCCTTCGCACGACGTGTTTGTAATGTGTTTATGTCCAGTGTGTGAGAGAATGCGTGTGATTCACGTGAGTGTGCGTGGTGGGTTCAGTTCACGGCGCTTTGAGCCAATTCACGAAATTGGGTAAAGTGCCTATACAATACTCATTATTATTATTATTATAAATGTCCTGAGGAAGGCTTATTAATGCCAAAATCATGACATACCAGAGGCATTACATTGGCTGCTTTTTCCCAGATTAAGCAGTGAACGGGCCATTAACAGTGTTTGCTTTTATACCAGTGCTTTACTGGAAAAGCTAAATAAGCAGAGGACCAACTGGATTGGAGTGGCAAGAACAGCCTAGAACAGAGTGCAATGGCAAAGGGTCGTTGATGGCCTATGGTCCACTTGGAGCCATGGGCCTAAGTAAGTAAGTTAGTTTACTGGAAAACTGTATTACTCTGTATTTATGTCACTTCAAAGTGTGACAGAAATCATTCTATTTTTATTTTTACCTGTTGCCGCAACCACCAACTCTGACCATGTACAGAGAAATGAATGCTTATTACATGCAACACCTAACATTTAACAACAAGAAAGTTTACACTCTTAACACACACATTCTCCAGAAAGCAACTCTCTTCAAAACAAGCTTTCACGGAACACTGGTAACTCTAACTGGATTACACAGAAAAAAAAGCAAGCAAACAGGAAAAAAAGTGACTTCACTCATACAAGCGTACAAATATTTAGTAACCCACAGGAAATGTGCAATTTTTTAACACATGGCACTTTTATGTTAAACCTGTCTTTGAGGAGGCCACAGTCATGAATGAAATCTTATGTGCATTTTTGATTGATTAAAATGTTTCATGTTGCATGAATGACTGTAAAAGCTGTAGCAATTTCTCTATCGGCTTGTTCGCTATGGCACTGAATCCACTCGTGTCTTACCTGTAGGTAAACAACTCAATCATTTCAATTAAGTTCTGTATTGTCTCCATTAATTTCAGTGTTGTGTTTGGTACCAGACAAAGCGATAATTATGCCCTCACCACTAACAAGTAAACGGCCAGTGCAAGGAAACAGATGAAAGCAAACAAAAGGCAGTAGAAAAAGTCATATGGGGAGTGCGGGTGGGTGGAGGTTTATAAGGTCAACATCCTTTTCCACCACATATGGGTGATATCAAAAACAGGGCAACAAGAAAAGGCCAGCACAAATATGCAGCCCCACGGATGTATCAGGGAGTGCAACACACACGACATATCTAAAATAACAGGAGCATTTTATTGGCCATGCAACATTCTTAAAGGCGTGAATATGGATGTAGTAGTGGACCCCGTGTTCAAACTTAAGACGAGACGAATTAGAGGGCAAGTTCAGATGGCATGTGGTCAGTGAAGCAGCACCCCGGTCCTCCACGTTTGGTAGATTGTCAGTGTCCGAAGCGATAATATGCCAGGCCCACAGAAAGCGCAGCTACACCCACTCCGCCAGCAAGTAAAGTCCACTTTAAAACCTGGAAAAAAGGAGAACCTGGTAATGACGGTTAAAAAGCTATCTGCGTTACAGAAAGTGTGAGCAGAGGCTCAACTGTACAGCACATCCTACTTCAGCATCTGCATTACTGAAAAGTGAATGGCCATTAATACTGTCACGGTGCAGTGTGGGTTTGACCCCCAGGCAGAGGTAAGCCATGTCTTAGCAATTATTCCTGTTTTCTAAGCAGCTCTGAGGTTTCAATCTGGCTCCTCTCGTTTTTCCTTTGGAACAGCTTGCCCACTCTCATTACAACAAGTAGTTCGCTCTCATCGTTTAAAAAGGATCTCATAAATTTTTTGGTATCCTAGATCATGAGCTGCTCATTGTCATTGCTATGGCTATGTCACTGCTTTTCACCTGCACATGCGTCATTACATTTTATTTAGCGCCAAGTCCACTTCTATAGAAATTATGACATTATTTCCGCTTATGATTATGTTCTGCATAGGTGCGTGCGAATAATTCATGCGTGATGTGTGTGTGTGTGTGTGTGTGTGTGTGTGTGTGTGTGTGTGTGTGTGTGTGTGTGCTGTTCTTACTTTTTTTTTTTCTTCTTTTTTAATTTTTCAGTAGTATTAGCACATGTAGTGTAGCAACGGCAAGTTTTAAAATTGGTATGAATATGCCTGTAACTTCTACCGTTGTAAAATAAAGGTTCTTGTTCTTGTTCTTGTTCCTCCCCCAGCAAAATACTGGTACCATAGGGACAGGGTGGATGGGGCCCTAAATTTTCACAAAGGGACAATAACATACGAGAAGAACTTTCTGAATAGGCATGTTTCCACCCTGCTGGAGACTGAACTCATGTATTAAACAAACACAAATTTATAACCCAGCCACATTTTGTTGACCCCAAAAGACTGTCAAAGTGAGGGTGACAAACATTCGTTTACAGTTTCATAACGTAACCCAAGGAGCCCAAATGAAATTTTCATTAGGATGAGGACAAAACCCAGTCAATCGAATGAAGCCTTACATGATAGCTACTGTTGCAAGTTAACCTGTACCTCACCAACAGAAGAACAGTCACTTACACTGTTGCTGGATTTTTTGTTCTTTCCTTTGCTGGCTGCATCTGCCATGCTGCCCATCATGCGTTTGTACATTGATTTCTCTGTCTCCACCTCCCGCTTCTGTTGCTTGGTAAGCCACGCCATCTCGCGATGCAACAGCTAGAAAACAGAATGATACAGCTGAAGCATTACCAGACAGCCACCAGCCTTGGTAAAAAAATAAAGCAAAGTGTTCCCAAGGACATACGGGGAGCGGTCGTTTTCGCGCCAAGGACCCACCGTTTGGAACACGCTTCCTTATTTGATTTGGAGGCGTAAGCCTTACCACATGTACACATGTGTAAACTACTTCACAGGAGCAAACAATAACAATGTTCTCACTTTTGATTCAGGGTCCAGCTTCAGAGCTTTCTTTAGTGGAATCATGGCTTTCTGAGTGTGCCCCTTGGAGCTGTAGGCCTGCAACAGATAATAATGCACGCAGGGTAGTACATGTAATGTGTCTTCAACACCCTATAAAATCCATCTGCAACTCACCTTCTTTATAATAGCTGAAGGCCAAGAACACTCTCCTGGATTAACATTTAGTAATCTACAAGCTAGCAAGTAAAAACAGTAGCATTACAACATCACAATACAACAGATGTTACATACATATTTGCTGAATATTGTACAGATGTGCGCACACAAGCACACACACACACACACATGCACAAAACAAAAGCAAAAATGTAAGCACTGGACAATTATAAGTGGTCAAACATTCCGTTTTCGCACACAAGATCTCGGCCTCACCACCCTGCTAAAATCCAAATCTAAGCCCTAGAGTACATGCAGAGAAAATTTGTACCTTGCCAAGCCTGTACAATGCCTTAATGTTATCAGGCTGTGACTGCAAAACCTCCTCACATGAACGTATCGCAGCATCTGTTGCCCCAACCTGCAGCAGTTATCCATACAGTCATGAGTATAATACTACGTGAAACAAGTGTTATTATACGATATAAAAAAAAAAACTTAAAAATTGTTTTTCCTCTCTATTCTTACCGTGTCTCAAGCTAGCAGTTAGAATAGTAAATGATCTACTTCAAATTACATCACACTCACTCAACTAACCACTAAAAACTAAACCAAAAAACACACCCCTTCCTGCACCCCCCCCCCTCCACACACACACACACACACACACACACACACACACACACACACAATGTGTAAGAGGGTTGAAGAATAAAGAAAATTGCATTGATTCCACAAGCTTGATACTGAAGCTATGCAGGACTGCCAGCAATGCGGGAGTTAGGAGCAACAGACCTTTAGCTGTGATGCGGCCATGTTGTTGTAACACTTGATCTTACAGTCCAACAGTAGCTGAAGAACACTTGTGTCCCCTGTCAAACCTCCGCTCCTATCCACATACTGCACGGCTCTATTCAAAGTCACATCAAGGGAATTAGCTGAATATTCTAAGATACCACAAACATATGCAGGGTGGGGAACTGCTGAAGGAAAAAGACTGCAATCTAGGCCAGCGTGCAGCAGTAGCACACTACTGTGGGACCACAGGGGCAACGCCCCACTTCAGAAAAACACATTTTATCATTTTTTAAGGCATTTAGTAGCCTCTTCTGGCACCCAGAAGTTCAATTCATACTGAATTAGTACTGATATATGCAAGCCTTCAAAACTGAAGTCTCAAATACCACTACATGATTATGTGTGCAACCTTTTCCCCCTTCTATTTGAATAATATGTGCCCAAAGCAGAAGAAAGAAGGCAAAAACAACATACTTAGAGTAAGAATTAATGGCTCCAGAGTAGTCTTCTCGACCAAACAGCTCATTGCCTCTTTCTCGTTTTTTCTCCCTGCACAGAAAAGAATATCATTCAACGCACGTTCCGTCACATGTCAAACCACGTTTTGGTCACCCTTTTCAAATTCACCTCAAAACAGTGCTCCTAAATCATTCATCCACTTTCTATCCTCCGTACTTGGTAGCACATCGTGGCCCTGAAAGTTTTATTTATTCCATACTAGTCTTTGGCTAGTGACTCAAAATGTATACTAGCCAAACAGGAAAAGTTATTAATAAAAGTAAAACAAACAAACAAACAAACAAACAAAAAAACCCCAACAAAAACCCAAGTCAACAAAACAATTCCCGGAATTCTGTCATTACACCAGATGGAACAGTCCATTTTGTCTGCCTTTTCTACAAGCTTCAATTTCTTTCTTCTGCCGCTGAAGAAACATGCGCTGCTTCGAACAATGATTCATCAAATTCAGACTCGGAAGCGGCAAAAGGAGCTCGCTCATTCCTCACTCCACCTTAGTGCTTTGACACTGAAATATCCAGTGATCACGCTAGGCATTTCCAAACCGGTACAATGTCACAGTAAACAAACCTACTCGCACGCGAACCGGTAGGCCAGTCACGGAAACCAGTAACTAATTTTGCCATCAAAAATCTGCTGACAAATGCAGTGATAAGATAATTGCTAACTGTAACTGTTGCGGTGTGTGTCAACTGATTAAATGACAGGCGTCATACACTCACTCCTACATCTCGGCACATCTCTCTCTCTCTCTCAGAGAGACTTTTTTTTCTCTCTTTTCCTTTATTTTTGAAACCAGTCAAACAATATGAGAACCGGTAGGTTCTACCGTCTACTGATTTTCCAACCAGTATTTTCCTTTTCAAACCAGTATTTTACTGGTAATGACCAGTTAAATCCATCCCTGCCATTCCGTTTTAGTACTTTTACCAAACTTGCATCTGGTGAGCAAGTTTTAAATTTAACTCGCATTTTTTTTCTACCAGCCATGGCAAGTAAAATACTCGCCACTTTCAGGGCTGCATTGTAAATCTATAATAAGCATGTTAATAAAGACACCAGACTAAAATGTACTCGGGTACGATATGACAAGACGCAGTATGATAAGATTATTTGATTCACTCCACAAATGAGAATTTGTGTTTTACCCAAACTTGAGACGATCCTCTGCGCTGAGCTTCTCCATATCAGGTCCTGGCTGAATGTCCAGCAACTCCAGCTGAAAGTTCAGGCTTGCATCTTCAGGAATTTCCGGTAATCTGCACAAACAGACGTTATGCAGAAACACTCAACAATTCCCAAACATTGCAGCAGCACAGTTACAGAGGAAAGTAGAACTTGGTGTTAACAGGAAAATGGTGCTGCATCCTCAACTAACTTACTAAACAGAACAGGCCAAGTTTTCAGTGGTTTGTTTTAGTGTAAAATTCATGAGAAAAGTCTCTGAGGGGCTTTCAGAAATTCTGTAATTGTAAGAATGAGTACAATTCCGACAAATTTGTGGTACAAAGCAGTGGTAATAATAAAATGTGGTAAGGCAGAACTGAAAGTTGCCATTACTGAACAGACTATCATATTAAATTAATGGAATGCAAACTTCTACGAAGCTCTCCCAGAAGAATAGTCATAACTAGAGAGGCAGAAGCCTCCATGGCTCCCTTGTGACACAGGTCAAGGTCATTCACAAAAGTATGTTTGTAGAGCTCTTATCACTATCCAGTATTATGCTAAGTGATGTGTCTGGCGCTCTGAGTTCCTGGTAATATTACAATTTTCCCCGAAACAGTTTGTACAGCCTTGACCTTTGGTCAAAGTCATTCAAAAGAGATCTCATCAATGTCTATCATCATGCCAAGTTTGATGCCTCTAGCATTTGTAGTTCCTCCGAAAACAGTAATGTTAAAATTCACAATAGACAGCTTTAATGACCTTGACCTTCAGTCAAGGTCATTCAGAAAGGTAGGTCTCATTGCTGTCTATCATCATGCCTCGTTTGGTGCCTCTACTGTTTGTTGTTTTGGAGAAAATGCCAAGGTTAAAGTTTCCAAAAAAACGCTTGCATGACCTTGACCTTGACTAAAAGTCACTGAACACAGGTATGTCTGTAAAGGTGCTGCCAATGTCAATCATCGCACATAGTTTGATGCTTGACAGCTTCTGATTCTTCTAGATACTGAAAAAATGCAAATGTAAAATTTCCGAACAGTTTCAATGACCTTGACCTTCAGTCAAGGTCATTTAAGATGGTATGTGTGCATAGGTCTTATCACGGTCTATCAGCATGCCAGGTTTGGCACCTCTGCTGTTCATTGTTTCTGAGAAAATGCCAATGTTAAGGTTTCATAAAACTATCTCGTACGGCCTTGACCTTGACAGAAGGTCACTGACTACATGTATATCTGTAAAGTTCTTATCAATGTCTATCATCATGCAAAGTTTAAAACCTCTGGCATTTGTAGATTACGAGAAAATGCCAATGTAAAATTTTCAAACAGAGAGCTTTAGTGACCTTGACCTTGGGTCAAGGTCATTCAAAATGATATGTTTTGAAAGGTCTTGTGCTAGTCTATCAGCATGCCAAGTTTGGTGCCTCTACTGTTTGTAGATTCTGAGAAAATGACAACGTTAAAGTTTTCTGGACACACACACACACACACACACACACACACACACACACACACACACACACAGACAGACAGACAGACGACGGAGGGTTAATACATAGACTCCCATTGTTACACAAGGGAGCCAAAAAGGAAAAATTTCAAAAGCTATTTGCTGATTACATTTCACTTTAACCAACACAAATCACACACCTGATAGTGCAATATCAATCTTGTTTTCAGCAGCTCTTATTCATTTCAGCTTCATGTGTAAGAATTTTCATTTCATCCATGACAGCCCCTAGCGATTAGTCTTACCTTCCTTTTGCACCATATGCAAACCTTGGCGCTGAAGTCACCTCTGCCACTTCACCTGCATTCATTAATGCGACCGACATGTCCAGAGCTGGAAAAATTCAGAGCAGGTATCATGGGATTAAGATTACAAACAACTGAAAACTCATGTGCTGCAAGTGAAGCGTTGAATGCTAGGCTAGCTCTGTAATCACTAATGTACACTAGCACTTGGCACAAGATCTACAATAACTCCTCTTTTCCCAAGTAATCAGGAACTGCACTGGAAAGACTGGGCTATTTTATGCCGTGAAGCAGTGATTTAATTTGCCGTGAAGCAGTGATTTAATTTTCACCTCCCCAAGAAATAAAAACAAGAAAGAAAGGATGGTGATCTAACAAACTGACATCTTCAATATGAATTTTGTTATTTAATACTGTGTCATTCTAGACCTCCCAATTTCAAGGTCACAAAATGCAAAGTGTTAAAACACATTATAGCTAAAACAAAAAAAAAATGACAAAGGAAACTATATCAAAGCAAAACAAAGCAATACCAGCGAAACTTGTGATGTACATTTATATTTATAAACTGACTTGCCTGGAATAACATCTCCATCACCAAGAATGAACGTTTCAGTGTTGTCCTGGAAACACATCCCATCCTCAAGGTGACCCGCCACTTTGACAGTGACAAGACTTCCATGTGGTGGCCGTGATTCCTCTTTCCCAGCGCTCAGTATCTTGGCACAAGATTGTCAGACACAACATGATGATACATACATCCATGACATTCTCCATTCCTTACAAATGGGCTGCCAAACCCTATTCGAAATGGAGACATTAAACTTTTGAAACACCAAGCACACTCATGGCTGGTGATCAACTTCTTTAACTCCATAAGGACTCCTATGAGTGGAAGATTGACTTAACCTTCTGGCTACGTCGCTAAAAAACTTCTTAGTCCTACATCGTGTGAAACAACTTACCCATGGTTTTTAAATAGGTAATTTTCGACTTATTCCTAGTCCTACGCCGTGGGAAACAAATAACCAATGGTTTTTATATAGGCAGATTGCAGCTTATTCCTAGTCCTACATCGTGGGAAACAAATTACCAATGGTTTTTATATAGGCAATTCACAACTTATTCTTATTTATTGTTTAATTACTCTGCTAATTACAAGTTAAACAACACAATTTTTGGCATGAACATAGTCAAACCATTTATTGACAAAGTCATGAAATTTCAAAGGTGTGACCTAAATATTGACCGAGATACGTTCATCTAAAGCAATGTGTGTGCAACTTTTTACCCACGACGTCGTCTGAAGGTTAAGCATTTAGTAATAACTATACATGTACGTGCAAGTTAATTAGTAAATAGATTTATCTAAATGAAAGCATGTTTTCAAGTGATCAAACCATGTCAAAAAAGAACTCTGGAACTGCTACTGGAAAAGTCAATTTTAATAATAATGGTAATGATAATCAAAATAAGAGCTACAGTATTGGATTTGCGAAACACCTTGCATTATATATACGCTTGTACCTTTTTCTTTAGCTGACCACTGCCTAGAATATCCAGCCACCCGTCCTCCAGCTCAGGTTCATCTTTGTTTAAACATTCATCTTCCACCTCTTTCTCTTTAACGCCTTCTCTGGAAGCGGCAACTGTGGCTGGTCCATCACCGGCTGCCAAGGGCGGGGAAGCTGCCTGCGAGTCTGTTTTGGGTGGGGCACAATCTGTGTTTGGAGGTGAATCTGGATTCAACTTCTTCAAACTGGATTTTGTGGTTGTGAAATCAGGTTTAACATCACCTACAGTCTCAACTGAATTTGTTCCGTTCATTTCAGTCTCTTTAGCACTGTCATGTGTGTTCCCATTACAAGATGCTGTTGGTGGCTCTGATGACGCTGCAAAGTTTAAACTGCCTGAAGAGGTTTCGTTATCCCCAGAGCCCTTTTCATGAATCTGTCCATCTGCACTGGACATATCGCTCACGCTGTCTATTCCTTGAGCTGCTGTTCCTGTATCTCCCACTTCTTCTTGTGACATGCTGATATTGTGCCTAGAAAAAACAAAAAAATCATTAACGTTACTTCCAGATGACAGACTGCACCCCCCCCCCCCCAATTACCTGTGATCTGTTTACTGAGGTGGACATGATGTGGTAGCAACTGAGGTTCAGACATTGTTGTTTATCTGTTAACTGAAACCTTGTATACTTGCGCCAGGAGAATGGTCCATTTTCAGTACACTGCTAATATCAGATTCAGGCCAGGTTTTAACAACAGAATAACAAATAATTATCAGTATCTCAGGGGTGAGGGTGGGGATCTGAGTGAGTAATCGACACGTAATGACAACTTTATGCAGCCTTTGTGTGTTAGCTGTACATTATCCACAATAATTATATCAGCTAGAACATGCAAACACAAGCTTTCCAAGTGTGTGAAATTTAATTGCTTATTGCTTCGGTACAAATTGAAATAGGTTACTCCATTATCAGGATCTCCCCCTTTTTGTATTTAAAGTGTGTAAAAAAAAATTTAAAAAACGTTGGACGATTTTGTTTCCCTGTTGGTGACCGTAAAAAAATAAAAAAAATAAATAAAAATCTAAACATCGATTAGCGTGACCACTCATTCTAGATCCCATGATAGCCCTAGGCCTCACGTGCTTCCCTTTGACGGTAGCCATGTTCCGAAATAAAGATATTATTCTCCTTACAACCAGAAAACGTTATTTAAGTGTATTCATGTCTGAAAATACCACCCCTGTACCTTAGATTGCAAAAGGTGAATTCCGTGGTACTTTCGTTATCGCCGACATGCGAGAAAAATCTAACATTGAAAATTGGTATATTTCCTGCTTGAAATGTCGCTATCTCCTTGGAGAGCAAAAAGTAATCATCCGTACTTAAAATATGATGCATATATGGCAATGAATTCATTTTTGAGATATAATATGAATGTATACGTTTCTTTATAGTATATTTGACGAAATTTACTTGTCGCAAAAATTCGACACCTTTTTCCGCCACAAGAGTACCTCACCTCGCTGGTTGGATACGCATTCTCAGTCGCTGTGAATGGTCGGCGGAGGTTCATCACGATCCAGCTGTAGACAAAGATGGAGTCCTTTTCCCCCTACCTCGACAAGTTTTACAACCCGTTGATGGCTGGCAGCATTGACGGTACCGACACAGAGCCACACGATCGTGCAATATCACGTGCACTCGCAGCCTCCTACAAACCTAACAAATTTGTGAAAGGCGATCCTTCGCTGACGCTTTTTGTGGCCCGTTTGAGCCCGAAGAGTGACGAAGTGACGTTGCTCAACGCCTTCAGCCAGTTCGGAAAGATCAAACAATGCAGGCTTGTCAGGGACATTGTGACGGGCTTTTCCAAATGTTATGGGTTCATCGAATTTGAAGATGAGAAAGCGGTAAGACTTGCTCACAGAGAAGGGCACAAGATGGAGATTGACGAGCAAGAAGTCATAGTTGAACACGAATTTGAAAGGACATTGAAGAACTGGGTGCCGCGTCGGCTTGGTGGAGGATTTGGAGGAAAAAAGGAGTCAGGGCAGCTGCGTTTTGGTGGTAGGGACAGACCATTCCGAAAGCCTATTCCTGTTGTCCCCCAGTGGGGTAAAAAAGGTGATGGTTCTCCACCACAGAGTAGGTTGCACTCCAGGGTCTCTTGGCGTGATGAAAGCAGACATGGTGAGAGAGAGCGAGATACACACCCAGGATGGTCTGGACGAGAAATGGACAGATATAGTAGCAGCAGAAGGCGCCGAGGCCGTTCCAGATCCCCTCATCATGATGGTTACTCCTAGTGTTGGTGTTAAAACTGCATTACATGACATCAGGGACTGTGGTGGGCACCAACTGTGATGTTCTGATAGTTTGTTTGTCATCTACATGTACATGGAAAACTGAGTGTTATGGATTGCTGAATCGAAACTTTAAAAGTTTATGCATTAAAAGAAATGTAACATGAATGTGAACATGTTGTGTTGTGTCTGTCAGACTGGTGTATTTTGCCAACATTCATCAACCTTTGTATGTCATGGGTGCAAACACACCCATGCTTTCAAAGAAGAAAACGTTAAGCGCTATACTTTGTGGGTGTAAAACCACCTATACCCTCACGGATCTACCTGCGTAAGAATTAGAAGTGCTTGGACAAGACCATGCATGGGTGTTGGGCTCCACAAGGGTGAAACACGGCCAAACAAATTTAGCAACATGCATTTGATGGACTCTCCTAGCCCCCTCATCAGTGTAGCTGCCCACTAGTTTTGTAATATATATCCTTTTTTGTCTATAGTGACATTAATCACACAGATTATATATTTATATTGCTGTTACTTTTTGTGTATTTTTCAATGTTTACACTGACTATAATCAAACCTACCCTCAAAGTTACTTCTTAAAAAGTATGGGTGTTTCTCACCTGTAAAGCACAGCGCACAGGATTCCTTCTTGAACCTTTGCCATACGTTTTATTTCGAACGTCTAGCTCCATGCTAGATCCACGAAACTTCGTGAATTTTTTCAGTAAGATTGTCAGTAAAATTGGTGAACTGCTCACCAAAACTGTAATTAAGTACATAACAAAAATGTTTTTGATACGATGGTGTGTAGTGTTACAACTTTCATGAAACGTCACTGGTAACATGCTATTGAAATCGCCAAAACTGTTAGGTGGTGTAACCGATCTCGAGCAACCCTGTGTGTCGCTGTGTGCCTATCAAAATCTTGCAAGAGCCTTGACTGTACTGACCATTGCATCAACTTGACCCAGTTGTTACTTGAGTCCTCAACCCCAGAAACCATACGTACACAGGCACACACATGAACGAGCCACCAACCTCCGGTGACACGTCATTTCAGCGCCACCAATTTAGCGCCACCATTTCAGCGCCGCGTCTTATCAGCACCGTACAATTCGACGCCGTACATTTCAGCGCCATACATTTCAGCCGGGGGGGGGGGGGGGGGGGGGGGGGGGGGGCATTAATTATGTTTTACGTGGTTTAAGTGATGTGAGTGATCATTCATATACAAAGACTTAAAAAAGCGTGTGAAAACCATAATCCTGCAGTACAATGCAGGACATCGTTCTCTCATGGACACGATGGAGGGACTTGCATTTGCGTTCATGTTTTAGGCCAACTAGGCCTGTTTTACAATGGAGAGACACCAAACGACCCATTTGGATTTTAGTGATTTTAATGGACACCATGGGTTTTAGATAATTTGTCATTAAAGTTTAACTTGTTAAAAAAAATGTGATTAGCTAGTTTATGTGTTTAGCTAGTTCTCTCTCTCTCTCTCTAATCGTTTGGCGCTGAAATGTACGGCGCTGAAAACTCGTCACGCTGAAGTGGTGGCGCTGAAGTGTCATGGAACCCCAACCTCCAGCTAGCCAGATGCTTCATGTCGGTGAACTACTAGTTTCATTGATGTATACAGATAAAATCTGCATCAGTTATGTTAACCTGGTATACATCTGATGTGTATAGACTGCGCTTGCATCTGTCTCCTTCCATACACTTGCACCTGCTGAAATGCACAGTCAATAAACACAGCACATTTGTATGTATGTACACTACCGTTTATTTTTAACAAAAATATGTATTCTCCAATGAAACAAGCACAAAGACCCTCGCACCCAAATTACACAATGGTGAACAGAGAACTTGTTAAGCACAAAAAACACTGGATATAACCAACAATTGTGCACAAACAGTGACTGACAAGTTTACAATAGCTGGAGGGGGGGGGGGGGGGGGGGGGCAGACAAGAGAAAGGTGATTGCAATGCAAGTTTAATTGATTTTTTTTTTTTTAAAGATGTGTAAACCTAAATGCAACACACAGCGTGTGTGTTACCAAAGACCATACATGGTAAGACTGTTTACTAACACTTGTGTAAGCTTGAAGATTTGAAAATAAATGCTAAAAGCATACATCAGAATGACGCATCAGTTTAAACTGTGAATCTTTGGACAGAATATCACCATCTCTACTGTTACAAGGATTAGGAATATTTCTTTGTTATGATGTCCTTGGTCTTCAGGCCCACTAAGAGTGCACTGTCTTACTATGCACAGTCTTTGGTGTCATCAACACTGCTAGATCAGCACAGACCTTTGATCAGTAGTGAGTACTGCTAGGTGCACATCCATATATATATGCAAAACTGTCTCTGTTTCATTACCCAAATGGGTAAAAATTCATTAGTAGCAGCTTCATTATGTACACAAAGATACCTGTAGAAAGATAACTGTGCATTTGGGAAACTCACAGTCACAGAGGTCTCCATCATCAGCATAAGGCTGTCCAATTTGTATTAACGTTCAGTCAAAATGAGAAACAAAATCACTAGCAATTAATATGTGAGTTATAAACCAGACCACACTGTAACCAGTTTCATTGTGTTCTGACATGGTGATGATGGAGCATAGGTAACACACAACAGCTGACTTTGCTGGCAAATTCTGTTGCAAAATTCTTTAAAAAGCAGGACAAGTCGGTTCATATTTTACCAGTGCAATTCGTCCAATGTAAAACTTGCTGCTGTATAGTATTTGTAAATCCAGAAGGAATGCAGGCCTCTTTGTGGTACAACCAAGTCAGGCCAGCTTTATTCAAAAAAAAAAAAAAGGTTCAATCAGAAGAATTTGCAAATCACCAATGTGGCATTGGCTACACACGGGCCAGTCTGATGAATTTGAATCACCCTACAATTTATGGGGAGGCTTCACAGCATTCTCGATGGAACACCGCACACATACTCATTTCACTGGGCCTTCTTGCATGCCCTTATTTTATTAAAATAAGGAAACAAAAATTATAAATGAAGACACATGCACTGACTTACACCAAGAGGAAAGGAACAGCACAACACTGTTAAGACAGTCGCCACATAATGCAACTACTGAAACAGCATACCATAGAAGCTTTTCTTTAATGACATGTACTATTCTACAGACTTCATTTTATACAGATTACAGCCAGAGGTTGGACAGCAGGCCAGACTTCATGGCAACTGGTCAGAAAAAGATGTTTGAATTGTGGCCTTGAAAAGGTGATTCTCATTATCCGGAATTTTTCTTGACACTCCGACGCTAGGTACACCGTACAGGACTTGCATGTGACTGTGAGCTTGTAGTATGTTGTACTAATTTCACACACTAACATGAACACTAAAATGGTACCAACGAACAACACACACGGTGACTTCTATTTTACGATAACAGATTGCGTGGCATTTAAAAAAAAAGAAAACAAATCCGACCATGTGGAATATGTGACAAGTTACCCGAACAACTGTTCATAAAGCAACAACAGAACCACCAAAACTTAGGCATGTACATTGTACACAAAACCTCATCACTGTGGCTATTGGTGAAGCTCTCATCAGGTAAAAAAAAAAAAATCCAAGTTTCACGAATCGTTTCTTCATGAGAAATACCTCCAGAATCCTGGGCTATGGTTAATATCTCCCATAAATTAAACGATTTAACACAGACATTCACAAACAAAACCTTATCTGATTATTCAGCAATAAACTTTGCATGCAGCCTGCAAAGCTAAGAGTACAGATAAGCTGGTGTGTTTTCAGCAAAGGATTGAATCGATTTTGCCAAGTTGAACTGGATTTATCTTAAAGTTAAATCTTCAGCCTCACCCAAAGCAAGGAATGGAAAAGTGAGGGAAAGTCTCTGCAATCCAAAGTGTACAGTAACAGATGCACACAGAGAGGCACAAATGAAATGTCAGCTACATGCTGGCTGCAAACCTGTGACTCTCATTTTGCTTTTTTTCACGGCAAGAAAATTTACACTATAGAAGACGTAGGAGAACTGATCTGGATTAAATTTTTACCTTGTGAAAGGCCCACTCTCCTTTGCAAAAGCAGATCACCTTCCCTTTCTGTAAGACAATTGCCATTTTTAGATATATGTGAGCAAGAGACGGCAATGCTTTTGTCTCTTTTAATTTTTTTTTTTAAAAATAGGCAGTGACTAATTTCACTATCAGGGTCCATACAGGTTCACAGTCTTAAAAATTCATGACTTTTCCAGGCCATCTCTCCTCTTTTCCATGACACCTTCCTCGCCCTCTTTCACACTAACACACACGAGGGTAGAAATTATGAGCTTATTCAAGTTATCACAGTCAGCAAGACGAATGTTCAGAGTTAGTCATTAGCCTTATGGGAAGGCAGTTAGTTGGTATTTTTGGCAATCAGTCCAGTGAGTAATCACCAAGCTGACCGTTTCACTGTTGGGCTCAAAATGGCTTCCATAAAATTCAGAAATTCCATGACTTTTCATGACTCTTGAGAGAATTTCATGACTTTCCAGGCCTGGAAAAGCTATTTCCAAATTCCATGACTTTTCCAGGATTCCATGACCTGTATGGACCCTGCACTATGCAATTTTAGTATCCTCATTATTTACAATTTCATCAAATAACCATGAGCAAAAACGGCAAAGAAATGTCCATAACTAACATCACCAAATCCTATAAAGAAATGAATTTACAATGAACTGATCCTACAGTTGCTTTAAAAGTGTAATACTGTAAAGATCCACACTATCAAGATTCAAATGGCAATCAAATATGTGCAAGAACATTTTTTGACACACCAATGTTGATCAAACATGCAACATTCTGTAGCTTTCAACACACAGTACTGATCTTTATACACGACAATGCAATATCTTCAATGTCACTTCCATTTTTGTTCGGCCACCCAAAGAAGTGGGGCAAAAAGTGGACACACGCACACACACACAGACTTTACATCAGATCACTCAGCAAATTAAAAAATTCAGTTTTTTGTGTCACAATTTACAAAGTCATTTGACTTACCAATACATACAGGGTTACACAAATCAATGATTTCTTTTGAGAAAAAAGTCAAAAGCATAAAGTCAGCCAGAATAAAGTGTGGAACATCACACAGGTCCAGACAAGGTAATCACTTGATAACATACAAGTTTGCAACCCACTTTGGAACCTCTGCAAGCAACAGCCATCAAAGTATGTTGTAGCCATAACACAGAATTCTGCAGCAAATAAAAATGTGAGAACCACTTCATCCTGTTGATGTTATCTCAATGAATACATAACGCTCAGTTTGCCAACATTAAAGTAGATGAGAAAGTTATCAGTGTTACAAGGCATCATACACACTGACAAAAATGTAATGGTGGTATGAGTAGGTGTAAGGCAAACATGTACGCATGAGCCAAAAGAAAGAGAGAACATCTGAAACATGTAAAAACATTGCCTTCAAAATTCCAACCCTCATGACAGAAACTTATTACCATTGGCACAAAAAATGATGGAAATAAGTAAAACGGCCAATATTATCATAGATCCACATACAGTGTACAGCTACTGTGCGAAGCAAAGTTATCTCACTATCAGTGAAAATGAACCAGTTCTAGAGAATTTCTTCACAAAACTCCCTACTAAAAGTTCCACCAAAAGACAAAGTAATGACCAATAACCATGCAACAAACTGTTCATGCCGTACACACATATCCTCAAATAAGAACAATGACATTAAATGGTAAAATAGCAAAAGGCGCCAGTGCACCAGAAAAATTAAACACAAGTATGATGACACAAAAGACATACTAATTAAATACAATGTGTGCAAAACTTTCTACAATTAGGTGCATGAAACATGCTGAACGGTTTGTACTCTACAATTCATTTGGTTTTCTAGATGACATGCGAGAAGATATAACTGAAAGCTGAAAGAAGTTTGCTAACTCAAGCTTAAGTTAAAGGTGGACGAAGCCAACAAATGCTGATCAGTAGTCTGCTTGTATAATTATAATACACTGTCATCGTTCTTCCTTAAATTAAAAGTTTAAATTTTACACATCAAGAAATTATAATTATGTGTAGATCTATTTATCTACCCCCACCCCCACTGATAAAAAATAAACTAAAGCAATTAATAAAATTAGCAAGTTGTTTTGGGAACTGCTAAACCTACTTACCTAGTGATCACTCTTCACATAGAGGCACAGTTCTCTTCTTGCAGCGTTCACTTGCCTATTTGTTCACTTTGGGTAAAGCAATTACACATTTCACACGAATTAGGATCTCATCTGCTCAGTAAGTACTAGACAAACTAACATACATGTACTGATGTAGTGTCAATGGAATTCACTAGCTGTGAAAGATTTTCTTTTGCTAACTCAGTTACTGTGTGACAACAACGAACTACTCGTGAGAAAAAGGGTCACTGACATGCATGTGAATTTAGACTGGTGACACTGTGCTATACACATACAATATGATACAAGGTGAAGACCACACACACACACCATTACTGTACAATCAAAAAGACCAGTCTTATCAACCAGTCAATTTCTTCTGGGAATGTTGCGGGCGGCAGACAAGGAGGCTATTGCAGGCAACACATTCATGAACAATTGGGAGGGAACCATGAACCTGAAAAATGCACTTTGTCCTACAGACCGTACTTCACAAAGTCAACACCTGATTCAGTGATTGTACAGTCAAATAGTTCAGAACTTTGTCTTGACTTATGACGGTGTGTTCTGAGACAATCTCATACAAAGACAACCCTTCTGACTTGTAAGCAGCAACCTGTCACGGGCAAGTCTAAGAATGATCAGATTCAAGGCACAGTCAGTTCTCAGCTGACTTATTGTGCTAGTTCTCCTCACACCCAGTATTTGTTCAGTGTCCACGACACACCATCAACAACATGAACTAAAACATGGGCCACACTCAAACTCCAGTAATGAATACAAACTAAATAAATTATTTTAAGATCTGGAAACTTTTGACTTCACATTTCACGTGTTCAGACTAAAGATGAGCTGAACAGAACCCCAGGAAACAAATTATTAAAGTGAGAGATTACAAGAGCACAGATTTTGATGCTGCCGCTGAAAACAATTTTTAGCTTTGTTTGTTCTTTAGTTCAATACCCAAACAATGTAATTTGTTGTGGCAACCTAATTTTCTAGTCATATTTCTGGGAGACAAGGTGAACAAACAACGGGAAATATCTTCTGGAGTCAGGTGGCCCAAAACACAACCTTTAGTTCACTAAGTTGACATGGTGTGTCATACAACACGCTCTTCACTGGGGAAGTCTGGGGAAGGGGAACTATCGGCACTCGTCGTGACAACTTTCAGTAACGGACTGGCACCGTCGTCACCGTCACCCCCTGGTACTTTTTCGCCTGTAGACACTGGCGTCACCCCAGGACCCTGGGCAATGTCAATAAGCCTGAGTCGAGAGGGAGAGACCTGCCCACTGGGATCCTCAACAGAGGACAGAGGTGTGTCAGTGGCGTTGACGGTCATGATGTCATGTTGCTGCTGCTGTCGAGTGCTGCTGTTGTTTCCTTCATTCATGTTGTCTGCATTGTTGTCCTGGCCCCCTGTGGATGCGTCTGCCGCCCGCGCCTCTAGTCAATTGAGGGCGAGTTCTACATTGATGAACTGTTTCAAGCGGTCAAGGTACTGGCCATACAGTTCAACGTCATTGTGGCCAGCCCCCTCCACCCACAGTGGCTCGACTGTGCGTGGACATCGCTCATAAATCGTCAGACCATGAGAGAAGTCAATCACTTCATCCTCTGTCCCATGAATCACCAGCACTGGCGAAGTGATCTTTGGTACTTTGTCAATGCTGGAAATAGAAAAGGAACATAGTGTCATTACCAATTTCAATCCACTGCAATCTGTCATTACAATTATAAAGTTCTCACAGTCATACTATTACAATGCACAGCATGCTAAAACATTACGTCCTGTGGGTCATCCGTGACTGATATTTAACATACAATAAGTGAGTAACTGGAACTGAACAGATTTACTTGCTCTGGGTGCCACATGCCTGACTGGTCTCCACCACAGTGGAGTATACATCATTACAACATGTAACACTTAAGGAAGTAGTGAGGGTGACCTATACCTGAACCACCATCCCTGCCAGGGTAAGGATAATTTACTTGGGAACATGTATATAAACATAAATCCATGTCTGATTTACAAGTATCCCTAGACAAAATTATTACCAAAAGCAGATGAAATTCCAAATGATGATTCAGGCTTCAACACACTTCAGGCTAACCTACTTTAAAACTGAACAAAACAACTACATGTAGGTGCCAATCCCGTAAAAACATGCACCTTTGTTACATTTTACAAGGAGTGCCAAAGACTACATAAACTGTACATTCCCTAGCCCTGCCCACTCACGATGACCAGCAGACCTCAGCTTTTGCCTCAATCAATTTCCACTATTTAACCTGTGAGGTTTAGAAAATAAAAAAGAAATCATGATTCACTCCACTACATAGATCCTATCCAAAGACTGCAATACATTAAGACCTAAGCATTAATACAAACCTAGGGAAAGCATCAAAGAACCAGGTCCGTTTTGTGTCTGGGAAGGCCACCCGCATGCCGGACATGAGGGGTGAGTGTAGAATGACAGCGCCTACTTCATATCTTGATGCCAGGTCTATTGTGGGTACTGTGCCTATACTCTGTCCATACAAGATGATGTTCTGTGGACTGATCCCGTATCTTGACCGAAGTGACTGCCAGGCGGCATCAATGTCCGCATACAGGTTTTTCTCTGAAGGCTTTCCGGAACTGGCACCATACCCAGAATAGTCAAAGCTGAATATGTTACAGTTTATACGTGAACCAAGTCCAATGTAGAAACTGCTCATCTGACCAAGGTCCACAGCATTCCCGTGGCTGAATAAGATAGTGTACCGAGCATTCGGCGAACAGCGACAAAACATGCATGCGATCCGGTTGCCCCGACTTGTGCGGGTCATGAACACTTCAAGATTGTCCAGCTCGCGTTGAGAATACTGCCATTCCGCTCTCTCGGACAGCTGGACTGTATACCTTGACCCCGTCTCGTCCGAGATGAGATCGTAGGTCCGTTCTGGAGGCAGAAAGGCAAGCTTGGCAGCGATGCGAGAGGGGCAGGGAGGGCAGCAGAACAGGCAACAAAGCTCGCTCAGGGATAAACCGTTCATTCTGCTGGTTTTGCTCACCCTACACGCTGTTTGGACAATACAGAGTGAAGAAACACACAACCCGATATGTTCTGTCAATCACAAAGACACAGAAATCATAGTTACTGCTTAAAAATCCTCACAAACTGGGATTTACTGTCATTCACTTCCGTCCACTGTGACAACATTCAACGCCAGATGGTGACGTCATCGGAAAAAATGATGCCCGCACTTTAGGAAATTCAAACTCTTTGTTTAATATTATGGCATTCAAATATCTATTAATGCATAACTCACTATAGGCATTCGATCTAAATAAATATCAGTTAATACTCTTGCACCTTTTCTATTTAAGTGCGAACCTAGTACGGAAGAATGGTTCCGGTTGTCTGCTGAAGTTTCCGGTTGATTTCGCGTGGTTGCCGCACAAGACTGCAATACTTGTTGACAAAGTAAGAGGCAATCGGTCAGCGTGGTGTTATATACAATAAGAACATAGTGTTCTGTGCCTATCGGGGACGGCGAATCGGACTAATTTGCCGTACAACAGCGAAACAGAGGTGAACAACGACAGAAGGGAAACGAAAATCTTGTTCGTTGTTAGAGGGCCGTGTACAACTTGGCAGTGAAGTACTAGTACTACTACAGGCATGTTCTCAGATGTGCTGTCCAGAGTGCTTAAGTATCGGTCTTTTGTACAGCGCCGTATATTTAATATCCACGGTATTTGCTGTGTGATTTATAAGCATCACTACTCTCTCATTCGTATTATGTGTGTATGACTAGGGAAATAGTTTAGCTTCTGTAGCATCAGCTGCAATCGTGATTCACTGATTGTGAGTGGGTGCGCGTGCGTCGCCCGCTCTTTGCTTTATTATTATCACCCTTTGTGTTTGTTGTTGTCTTCATGAGTGTACTTTTTATCCTTTGTAGTTGTAGCAACGGCAAGTTGTAATACTGGTTTGCGGACCAAAAACTTCCACTGTTGGAAAATAAAGGTTCATTTAATTTCATTTCATTTCAGAAAGAGAGAGAGAGAAAATTTCTCTCTCTCTTTCTCTCTCTCTCTCTCTCTCTCACACACACACACACACACACACACACACACACACACACACAGTGACACACCATGCATGTCTCTCTCGGTACACTAATAATGTATTTTCTCCCCATCAGGGTCAGCATGAGCTCACAGCGAGGCAATGTCAGCAGATCAAGAGCCCAGAAACACCAGAATTCAACAAAGTTCTCTAACACAAGACATGACACCAGCCAACGGACCAAGCAGATTGTCAGCATGACATTAGATGGCCTGTGTGCGCGATGCAAGGAAAAACTGGAGTGGAAGATCAAGTACAAAAAATATAAGCCACTGACTCAGCCTGCTACGTGGTAAGTGGTAGAAGGGAATTCTGCTGCAGATCTGTCAGGTGTCAAATTACTTTTTCTTTAAAGCATGACACTTCCATGAAATATAGGGAGTCCAGTATGAGAGAGAAGGGTTACCTTGTACTAGTTGTAGTTATACACGTATGCCTGAATCACCTACAGGGTCTCCTTACCATTGAGTATTTAAAACAACACAAGATCTTCAACGTAGTAAACAGACCAACTGTCTCAGCTGCTGATACATCAAATGCAGTGTTACACTTTCTGAACAGAAGTCAGATTTCACAAAGCCAGTGGGATTTTTTTTTTTTTTTTTTTTTTTGCTGCCCCAATTCTTTTGCCAGTTCCAGTGGTGTTCCTCCCAGGTCATGGGTGGAATCCACGGAGGGCTCGGAAGCTGGGGCAATTTTTATTATGCATGATGATGGAGATGAGGATGATGGTAAGATGATGCTATGGAGGTCCGTGTGGTTTGGGACTGTGGGACAGGGCCGCATTCCACGCTTCCTGTCATATATTTCAGCTTTAACCAGGCCCGGGACCTACGGCACATGCGGTGCCGGCCGTGTAATCATCCACATCATAAGACGTGTCATACCAAGGGAAGCACCCCCAAAGTCGTACCCGTGAAGTGGGTGAATCTCGGCTGTGTGGCAACATCCTCCCCATTGGGCCCATAGCACACCTGCTGTGGGTAGGAGCCAACCTAGGTAGGAAAAATCCCGCTTGCCTCGGCTGGGAATCGAACCCGGGTCTCCCGGTCCATGGTCCGAAGTGCTAACCACTACACTATGGGGGCCGGTTCTTTTATCTTATCTTAGTACAGTGGACTTCGGATATAAGAACAGCGCCGGGGCCAGCATTTGGGTGTCCTTATAAGCGAGGGTTCTTATAAGCATACCTCGGATATAAGGTCAGTTGTGCTAGTGTGTGTTCTTATAACCAAGGACAGAAGAAAAGATAAGATAAGATAAGATAGATTTATTGCTTCTTAGTTACAATTAAGAAGAATTTGCTTTGCTCCTCTTGATAATAAAACACAATTGATATACACAAACATACCATATAAATACATATACACATTCACACACTCAGTCATTGATACTATTACCCGGTAAGTAAAGAGTTTAACTGGAGTGCTTCCACACCAATGTATCATTTTTCATTACACTTTAATCCTGACTAAGGCAATCATTTAGGGCAATGACAGAGGATGGAATGAATGATTTCCTAAAACGTACTGTTTTCGTTTTGATACATCTCCACCTTCTCCCCGAAGGTAGCATCTCAAAAAAACCCATTCAGTGGGTGGGTGATGTCTCCCACAATTCTCATTACCTTTTTATATGAGCGGGTAGCAAAGAGATATTCCACGCTGGCTAGTTCTAAACCAGTTATTTGCTCTGCCTGTGTGACTACCTTCTCAACTTTGTGAAGATCATCCACATTGCATGATGGGTACCAAGCACAGAAGCCGAATGTCAGAATGCTTTCTATGCTGGCTCTGTAGAACATGGACAGTATGGTCCGACTAACCTTAATCTGATTCAGTTTCCGCAGGAAAAACAGTCTTGAGTGGCATTTTTTCACCACTGCTTCTACATGAGCTGACCATGTCAGACTGGCTGAGAGTTTGGTTCCCAGATATTTGTACTCTTCCACAACCTCAACATTTTCCCCGTTAATCACTACTGGGGTTGTTGGACAATATTGTGGACAAGCTAAAAAGAGTCGTATATCGACCTCTAATGGTCTGTGTGCGTGCGTGCGTGTGTGTGTGTGTGTGTGTGTGTGTGTGTGTGTGTGTGTGTGTGTGTGTGTGTCCACGGCAATCTCTTGCTTGTTTAAGCCTTTGCGTCAATGAAGTGGAACTTGCTGGTTGGCTTGATCTCGATGCAAAGCTGGAAAGCTCAGTCTTGCCGCTTTCAAACTGCCCAACGTATTTGGCTTTTTCTCTTACGATGTTGAGCAAAGTCGTCCTCGGAACTTTCATTTCATCAGCGATGAGACTTTTGCTTTTCTGAGGGTTACGCTCGACCTCTCTAATTATTTCGATTTTTTGTTGGAGAGACAATGCTTTTCTCTTACGCTCCGCCATCTTGTAGAAGAAATGTTTCTTGGAAATTCCGGGAAATGAAACGAAACGGAAATGAACCTAGCATAACTTCTACTTTCGGTTCTTATATCCGAGGGGAGGTCGTGTTGGGAACAAGCAGATGGCGTCTTTACAAGCGAGGGTTCCAAAAATAGAATAATCGCAGACTTCCTAGAAATGATCATTCCTACTTGCGGTTCTTATATCCGAGGAAAGTTTGATGTGGGGACCTAGCAAGTGCTGTCCATATAAGCGATGAACCCTATATCAGAGGGTTCTTCTATGCGAGTTTTAATAAGTGATCACAAAGAACAACTTTGGCAGGGACCTGCTTTGGGGTGTCCCTATAAGCGATGGTTCTTATATCGGAGGTGCTTATAAGTGGAGTCCACTGTAATTTCTTTCTTCTTTTTTTCCAGACTCAGAACTCATTTATTCTGGTCAGCTTCTCCCCCTTCTAATTACTTTCATTCATCAGAATCCCAGCTATATTAGGCAGATTTAGTAGGACTTCGTAAAGAGGACTTCGCTGAGCAGCGTAACCCATTTACATGTAAATTAGGCTGACACGGCAGAGGCCGCGAGCTGCTAACGCGCTGCGATTGGCAAATGGCACCCGTAACGTGCCTAATTTACATGCAAATGGGTTACGCTGCTCAACGAAGTCCTCCGTATGAAATCCTACTAAGTCTCACTATTATTAAAATGATGTGTTGGATGGTGATGGTGTGTGTGTGTGTGTGTGTGTGTGTGTGTGTGTGTGTGTGTGTGTGTGTGTGTGTGTGTGTGTGAGAGAGAGAGAGAGAGAGAGAGTGTGTGTACAAAGTGCTTTGAGCCAGAATCTGCTGGGATACTACCCTTTATAAAAGCAATGAATTAGAGTGTCTTTTATTTAATACACCATACCATGATGTTTCAGCACTAAATGTCATCAGAAAACGGTGAAGAAGGCCTACTACATCGTGTGTGAGCCCTGTGCAACAAGTGCTGGCATCTGTGCAAAATGTGCAGAGAAAAAGGAAGTTACTACACCGTAAGTCACCTCCGCCATGTCTGCAATCTTGGGGATTTGTGAAATAGTTTTTGATTTTTTATTTTGGACAAAGAAATTAGGCTGTACCTTCTTGGTACATTGTTTATTACCTGCTGATTTGTATGTTTTGGATAGAAAGCAAACCACTAGATATTTAGATATCGTGGAGAAAGTTCGCTGATGAAATCCTCATACAAACATTTATATATAGATCTGTACGCTCTTGGTAGGGAAAAAACCTTACGATGTAAGTCATTCTTTCATACAGTTCACCAAAATAATAATCCAATCTATAGGATCATGTTTGTTGTTTTACTTATTGGATACTGGTTTAACTTGTTAAAACTTGTAAAATGCCGATGGTGCGATCAGCGGCACAATGGTAACAGGTTCTGTTATCAATGCTGGAGTTTGAGTCCTGCTTGTGACATCACATTTTTCACCTCAAGTGTGGGCATCATTCATCTGGGCTGTCCATTCAAATTTCAGTGTTTTGTCCGGATACCATGGCTCCCTCCCTTTCTGCCTTCGAACTGTAAAAAGCATGCAATTCTAACTTACAGAACTTGAACAGTTGTGCCGACCATCCACACCACATGTTGTAGTGTGTTGATGTCTATGTCTGTATGAAGCTCTGTCAGTAAGACGAGCAGTAGTAGTGGTATTGGCAGTGGAATGCAAATTGTATTCTTCATCAACTGAAAGTAATGTTTATTAAAGCCTCTATGTTCATGATGCCGCTGAGATGGAAAACTGCTGTTTTCAAAGCTCTGATTCTGTTTGCCAGATAGGAGGATGTTTCATTTGGCCATCACGGCCATTTTCATGACTTTGTGGCTTCTACTGTTAGAGAAATACAAATGTCTTTGGGCCTACAGTCCATTCCTGAACAGACAGGGACTCAACATATCTTCTAAAGATAGCCACCAGTCAGGGCCGTCTAGCAAGTCCTAAATCCGCAACCAAAGAACGTCGTACTCAGTACGCGTACTCATATAGAGCAACATATACGCCGTCCAGAGTGACCACAATGGTTTCAGATGTTATTTTACGACTGAAGTGAAAGAGTCTGATGTACAGATTAAGCACATTCGATGCTTTCCACACGCTGCCGTATGCCTGCCATGTGTATTGAAACTTTATTGAATGTCAACAGATACCAAGGGGATGAACGCAAACAGGCAGCAGAGCAGAGTCAGCTGGAACAAGAGCTGCAGATGTTGTCAGAGCGACAAAGAAGTGAGGATGAATATTTTTCATCAGCTTTAGAATTGTTGCTTTCTTTTTTTCTTTTGTTTGTTTCAGATGTTATCAGATTTAGTCACAGGTATTTAGGAACATGCAAACGTGAATAATGCGTGTACACAGGTGTGGCTGCAGTTTCTCTCTCCCTTTCTCTCTCTCTCTCTTGTTGTTGCTGTCTTGACATACCTTTCTGTTTTTCACCAAGGCCAAATCACTGCCTGGAAATACTACTTATGTAAGTCTGAAAGCATGTGTAAGGACGTACAGCAGTAGTGTTTCCAAGCAACAAAAAGTTTCCTGCAGGTTGAATGTGCCTGAAAGAAAGGTATCAGAGATTTGGAAATATACAGCCCGCAAAATTTGAAAACAAATGCAATTCTAAATTCTGAAACTTAAATAGCTGAGCTGACGCTTCGCACCACATGATTTTTATGTGTTCATGTCCAAAGTGTGAGAGAAAGCATGTGATTAATGTCAGCGTGCGTGTTGGGTTCAGTTCGCAGCGCTTTGAGCCGATTCAAGAAATTGGGTAAAGTGCTTAAAAAATACTCAGTTATTATTATTATTATTATTATTATTATTTGCTAAATTTCCACCCTGTAAAGGCAACAAAGGTTAGCCATATTGTTTTTAATTGGAATAAACTGTCAGTGGTTTTTTGTTGTTGTTTTTTTTCTAGGATCGTTCTTCAGGTTGCAAGAGCAGGGCAAGTTGCAGAACATTGGAACAGACAGAAGTGAGAACCACAGTGAAACAGCGAGTGGTCTAATGGCAGTTTCCAGTCTTGGCAGTGATAACGAGGAGGAGGAGGATGATACTGATGGTGATGATGGGGTGAACAGTCAGAACAGTGATGATGTGGATCAAAGTGATCAGGATGCTGTATAGATAGTACATGTATCTGATACGGATTTTAAATAAAAATGTTGATTGTGAGGCATCTTTGTTGGCTTTATTTGATGATGTGAAATTGTGAAGGGGTTTTTTGTTTACCCAGAATATTGATGTTGACTGCTTTTATTTCATCCATGAAAATGACCTCTGGACATTGTCCCGGTGCATGGTAATCTTTGTATGCCCATTTCCACTGTTTTAAGAAATATGGAAGAAAAAGATTTGTGTGTGTGTGTAGCAAAACACACAAACTCACACGCACACAAACATCTCGAAATATGCAAGGATTTAAAATGACACAAAAAAGGTGTATAAAGCTGTCCAAAGTTTAATGAAAATGGGTATTTACCAGTAAGAAGACTTTGAATTTGATTGTGTGAAAATGACTTACATTTCAGTCTCTCTGCAAATTTCAACCCAGGTCACGAAAAACGAAAAGTATTTTCAGTCTTTCATCCCTTCATCGTACCGCTATATTCTCAAACAATTTCTCTGCAGATTCCCAGAAAGGTGAAACAATTTCGCTATGATCTCCCCTTTGAGTTATGAGCAGACGACATTTCGTAGATCACACACACGTCAATAGATTTTACTAGAGAGGGTCTGGCGAGATGCCTCTTACCAATTCGTAAGAGAGTCGTGGTTTTCCGCCATTTCTCTTACAACTCTTTTTCTCGTAGACTATCTGCCGACACAAGGCTATCACTGATAAAGGAAGGAGATCCAGTTTTATCTGGCTTTTTTGCAAGTTGGTCCAGCGTCAATTTCATGCGGTTTCGGGCTTCGAAATCGCACAGATTTTTTTCCCCCTGTTGAGTCGCAAATGTACTGGGTATTTATGTCAGCTGGCGGGAAGACGTTTCAAACACTCCAGGTAACGCAGGTATCAAAACTCCGCCACAAAGAATTGTGCGTTATGCCCTAGTGCGCCTAGTTCGGGTAACCCATGAGTGATCGCAGTCCTGGGTTAGAGATCCAAGCGAACAAACTTTTTGGTGGCTACATCTTTTGCGTGGTGGCTAAGCAGAGGAAAACGTCCGGCTAGTATAATAAAAATGGCAGCGTACGTAAGCTGTACGATGATGTTTACTAGCTGAGCTTGGTTGAAGTTAAAATGGGATCTTCTATGGCGCATGGCGACTAAACCTCAGTCACCTCGCAGTGCCGCGTTGGACATTTTCCACTGAGACACGCACGCACTGTAGCTTGTAGGGGTAAAGTGTATATTTTCATGGAGCGTTATTCAGCGTCAGTTGTGTCCTATCATATAAATATTGGTCCAGCCACCACAGAGATATTAATGTGTTGATTTTTTTTTTCCTATGGTTGGATCCATGACCGTCGATTACAGGAGAGGCACATCATGACCCGGCAATGACAATACACACACAATCTTCAACAGCCGTTTCTCGATTCTGTTTGCTAGTTTAGGACGGATGCCAGTTCAGCTTACGCTCCTGTGACTTCCTTGTTTTGTTTCGAGAACATCGCTGTTGACCATTCTGGTTAGGCTGTAGACCAACTGAGTGACTACACTCCTGTCAAAACCAATCACCTGCTTTAGGGAACAAGTGTGACGTAACAGCACATTTTTTCGTCATTCATTGCATTTCTGGGAGAAAAATAAGGCCAACGTTTACGTGAAATCAACAGAACTCGTGGAATTTCCTTTTCCCACACGATTTCTTGCGTTGTTCCACGCCGCTCGGTTTAATGTACGAGAAACTAGTGAAGCATTTGCTTCCAAACCGGCAAATACGCCTCCGGAAGTGAGTATGAAGTTTTATTGTGGCCAGTAACTTTATTACGAGGTAGCAGAATTATAAGAACCAGAGTAGATCCTACACATTGTACTGTAAAATATTGTAGATGAGCGAATGTGCAGAGTTCCCAGGAAAAGGATCTGAAGCGGCGTTCGCAGTGCGGGTGGCGAACACTCCGGTTATGGGGGAACCCTCAGTTTGGTTTGGACCGCCTTTCTAAGGCTACGCCGGGCGGCTCGGGATAAACTGAAGCTACGTGTTTGAGGGAGGCGGTCAGGCACTGGCTTGCCCTAGGGAGGCGGCCGGTCCAAACTGGTGGTTCCCGCATAACCGAAGTGGGTGAGTAGAGTCACAAAAACTGGAAACCAAAATCTCTCCGTCTGTGAACCTATGATCAGCGTCAGGTAGTTCGGTGCAAACACTTGGCATGGTATGGTACTGTCAGGTTTCTCCTCGGCGCATATGTTTGTCGCGGCACAGGACGGCGAACGACTGAAGTAGTAAAAAGCCTGCTGCCGCCAAGCGCGCCGGCTGCTTTCATGCACAAATAAAAATTCATTTGCGCTGGTCACTTCTGTCCGTACAATGTACTTCTGTTTTCACCTGTGCCGACCACAGCCTTCTCTTCTCCGAAAGATGGATATTAGAGGATTTTTAACGTCGGTGCACACTGAATGTCATTTCTGCGCACGCACTAAGCTAGATAATTACTAGATTTAATAATATTACTAGATAATGTTCATGAAGGCGAGACGACCGCCACACACGAGCCTGCACGTCGTGTTGACTCGATCTGGTGAGGAAAAATCCCTGGCCAAATTCCTGCCCACGGTCACCCCCTGGAGTTGACGCTCCTGCATAACTTGGCGCCTTGTAAAAACTAGGCCAAATTTCGGAATGTTTTGAAAAGTTACTGGTACGCGTAATCTGGTATCGATGCTAAATTGTGTGTGTGTGTGTGTGTGTGTGTGCGTGTGTGTGTGCGTGTGTGTGTGCTCTGTGTGTACAGAAACTATTGGCGATGAGCCAACCCCATTCTAGTCAGGCTCTGGCTCTGAAATGTGACTTTGTTCCCAGGTTCGACGTCTTGCATCCAAACGGCTGCCAGTACCGCCAACATCATAACCAGCATGGCAGCACCCGCTCAGATAGCTGGGCCGTCAAAGGCGTCTGTGACTGTAGAATGTACTTCAGTTTTCACCTATGCACACCATAGGCTTGGTGGCTATACTTAGAAGATGTGTTGGGTCCCAGTCTGTTCAGGAATGGACCGCACGCTCAAAGAACGTCGTATTTCTCTGAAAGTAGAAGCCACAAAGTCAGGAAAACGCGGGTCGCGGTGGCCAAATCAAACATCTTTCTATCTGGCAAACAACCGTAGAGCTTCGAAAACGGCAGCTTTCCATGTCAGCTGCGTTACGAACACTGATAGAGACTACGCAGGTTTAGCAGGACTTCGTCAGGAGGACTTCGCTGAGCAGCGTAACCCATTTACATGTAAATTAGACAAGTTAGGGGTACCATTAGCCAATCGCAGTTCGTTAACCGCTCGCGGGCTCTGCCGTGTGAGCAAAATTTACAAGTAAATGGGTTACGCTGCTCAGCGAAGTCCTCACTACGAAGTCCCACTAAACATGCCTGACTCAGAATGGATGCGTCACACAGGAAACATTGACGTCATGTTTGGACGTGATTCACAAAAAGTGCCATTTATTTAATTATACGCTCCACGAACCCTTTGGCCTAGGTAACTTCACCTATGCACCACGTGATTGTAATGTGTTTATGTCTAGTGTGTGAAAGAATGCGTGTGATTCACCTGAGCCGGCGCGCGTGCGTTTTGGGTTCATTTGTCGGCGATTTGAGCCAATTCAAGAAACTGGGTAAAGCTCCTCTTATGACGATGATGATGATGATGATGATGATTGTGATTGTGATGATGATTATTGTGTAGGCGCTTTACCGAATTTCTTGAATTGGCCCAAAGCGCCGCTAGCTGAACCCAACATGCACGCTCAGGCGAATCACACGCATTCTCTCACACACTGGACATGAACACATTACATGTACATTCACGTGGTGCGAAGGGTTAGCTCAGCTATTTACAAGTTTCGGAATATAGAAAATGCATTTCTTTACAACTGTCTGGAACTCATTGCCAATCGAACTCCGCCTTCAGACCTCACTGCCTCTGTTTAAATCGCATCTGAAGACCTATCTCTTCCGCCAAGCCTTTGATAGCTACCCATCTGTTAAGTCTACCTGTGTGCATCATGAGTTCGTTACACTGCCAAATTGCATGTAAGCCGAGGGGATGTAAATAGCGTGTGTGTGTGTGTGTGTGTGTGTGTGTGTGTGTGTGTGTGTGTGTGTGTGTGTGTGTGTGTGTGTGTGTGTTTAAGCGCAGCGAGTCCTGGGAAGTTGGAGAACGGCGCCCTATAAAAGCCATGTTTTATTATTACAAATTTTGTGGGCTGAACCTTACCAAAGCACTTACAATACATAGTAGTTATTATTATGTCTATTATTACTATTATTGTTAGCAGCAGCACAGCCTCCCGGCAGGAAAGACAGTACAGTCCAGACAGACCTACCCACCGTGCATTTCATCCCCGCAAGCACTCCAGAAGACTCCAGGGACACTGACGTTAGTGTGTTCACATACAAACTGTGTGTCCATCATAGTGCGTTTGGGGTTGCAGTCATCAACATTTTCGGCAATGATTTTTGTTTTGTTTTGTTTTGTTTATGGAGTCGCTTTCATATACCTGTTAAAGAGAGAAAGAGAAAAAAATGTTTTTGGCCAACTGACCTAATATATTTCATGACAGTCATGACAGAATGTGCGTGCGTGCGTGCGTGCGTGCGTGCGTGCGTGCGTGCGTGCGTGCGTGTGTGTGTGTGTGTGTGTGTGTGTGTGTGTGTGTGTGTGAGTGCACAGCGAACTGTAACTGGCATTTTCTCATGTACTACAAACACCGAGAATGCCAAACCTGGCAAGGTAATCGACAGTCACAAGACCTTTCCAGACATACCCTTTTGAGAAACCTTTCCAACGCACGTCGTAGTTCGTACCGCTGACAAGACTGTTGACATACATATTTTATATTTCTTCAGTTTGGGTGTATTCCTGCCGTCACGTGATCAATTTCGTTGGATTTTCTGGCAGGCTGAATCCGTACAAAGCGAAACGGCTGAAGCGCACGCCACGCGTTCACAACAGGCCATCCTACACGCTGTCCTGCGCCATACCAGCGTCAAACGTAGAACCATTGAGGCGGCAGTATCGGGAAAAGGCTTCCCTCCATTACTGGCTTTGGGTCTGGGGCGCGGCGGCGAGAGAGCTAGCGTCTCCATGGACAGGTCTGGGGCGCCTCATGCACATGGGTATTTAAGGGTTTAATGTCCTTTTCCACCACGTGAGGGTGATATCAAAGACGGGTGGGGTGGGTGTTTAGGAATTTTACGTCCTTTTCCACCACGTAAGGGTGATATCAAAGACGGAGCAACGAGAAAAAGGCCAGCACAAATATTTGGCCCCAGCCGGGACTGATTCGAACTCACGACCCGAGAATTGAGAGTCCAGCGCTCTACCATTCGGCCATCCCGATTTCCCGATATCAAAGACGAGGAAACGGAAAAAAAAAAAAAAAAAAAAAGGCCAGCACAAATATTTGGCCGGGATTCGAACTCACGGCCCAAGCATTGGAAGTCCAACGCTCTACCTTTCAGCTATCCCGGCTCCACAGGCTGGTGCATGGGCAGAGACCTCAAATCTCAATACGTATAATAAATATAATAATTGTTTATATAGCGCTGTAATCTACTTGTAAGGCAGTTCTAAGCGCTAAGAGTACAGGTAAAGGGACAGATAGAAGTGAAGGTTCAGGGCCAGGGCAACTGCATGTATGATACTTAATAAGGAGATGGAGAAAGACGGAGGCAGGTTAGACGGTGCTTTAAGATGAAAACAGGTAGGTGTTTAGATTTGTTTTGAAGGCTTCGAGGGAGGTAGACTGGCGGAGCGAAAGAGGCAGCGAATTCCAGGCTTTTGGACCAGCGTAGGAGAAGGCTCGAGAGCCAACAGAAGAAAGTTTAGTACGTGGGGTTCTGAATATCAGAGTATCGGATGAAGACCGGAGGGAACGTGACGGAGTGTAGAGTTCCAACAAATCAGACAGGTAGGATGGGGCGGAGTTATGGATGCACTTGTAGCAGAGGGTGCACGGGCATACAACAATGTGTCGAAAACTTTTCATCGAATGCTTTATGTGTGAATCAGAAACAGTCACTTGGGGGCACAGTACAGCATCTGAAATCAGTGTTGTTGCTCTGCGGGGCCCGTATGTAATAGTCGAGGTTAGGGCTTTTAGTGATTCCTTTCTGTGACCAACAGAGACTCGGCGTTGTCAGCTGTGAGTGAGGATGAGATGCTGCCGGAAGAGGACTACTCGCAAATTATCACGGCGCGCAAAAATGCTCGACATCGAAAACAAAGTTTAATTTCCCCAAAGCAACAGGTACAACCCCCCCCCCCAAACCCCACTCCGCCGCCCCCCCCCCCCCCCCCGCTCGAACTGGCCCTGAAACAAGAACTGAGTAAAGTGAACTCAGTTCCCCCCCCCCCCTCTCCCCCAACGTTATGCTGATGCTGAACGCCTGAGTAAAATATGTCCACTGTGTCAGCTTGATATTGAAGACGAGTTACATTGTCTTTTATACTGTCCTAGTCTTTCTGACATTCGTACCCGGTTTATTCCTAGAAAAGTTTGGAACCGTCCAAGCAGCTTTCGACCCACTTTGCTAACGGCCTCAAGCAACTATTATACAGTTAAGAACCTGGCATTATATATTTTTCTAGCCTTAAGAAAAAGACAACAGTTGCTCAGTTGAGTGATTCTGATTCTGATTCTCTCTCCCTCCCTCTCTCTCTCTCTCTCTTCCCACCGAAATGTTCCCATAAATCGGGGTTGAGAGCTTGGAAAGTGGTAGATTTTCAGAGATTTTCAGAGATTTCCATCTCAGCGGCGTCGCGAACATAGAGGCTTTAATAATTATAAGAATTGGGAAGGCGGCGGAAGGGGGAGGAGGGAAGGGGGGGGGGGGAGGATGTAGCTCACAACACAATTGATTGCTAATTTTCACTAATCGTTTTTGTTCTTTTCTGCCCCACATTTTTTTTTTCAAACACAGTCCATGGTCTTTTGTCACCAAAGGATGGTGGTTGTGATATTTTTACTATTTTTTCTGGTCCTTTTCTCGCCCACCGTCCCCTTGAAAGTTAAGTGGTTTCTGTCCCTTTTATGGTCGCTTTTATTCACAACAGCGTTATACGAGTACGCAGGAAGGATTCTGGAGAGGGAAGGGGGGCGGGGGGGGGGGGGCGGAGAGAGGATACATAGATGATTTTGCGCATTTAAAAAAAAAAAAAAATGACCGCGCGCACACAGGTCACGAATCTCTTTTTCTTCTGTCTACAGTCACATTGTTCAATATTTATTCTGATGTTGCTGGCAACGTCGATCATTCTGGCGATAATGTGTGCTTCGAGCGACCGTTGGCTGAAAGGAAGTGTCAGTATTAGTGGGGTACACAAAGAAGCCTGGATATCTGGCAAGGAAGTGTGCACATCCAGCAGGTTCTTTATGGAAGAGCCGGAATGCGAGACGTTCGAGGAAAAGTTCGGCGAAGTGCCAGGTATAATTATATACTTTTGTGAAACTTCTCCTGGGGGCTACGGTTGTGTAAGGTTTCAGTTTTTGCACCGCTCTGATATGTTTAATTTGATTCGTATCCGGGTTAGATCTTTTTCCCAGATGTTCCTTTGTCTATTGAATTGGTCTGAGTGGGTTTGCAAAGTGTCGGATAGATTTGTTTGCCTCCACCGGCCCCCGTAGTGAAGTGGTTAGCACCTCGGACAGTGGACCGGGAGACCCGGGTTCGAATCCCAGCCGAGGCAAGCGGGATTTTTCCTACCTAGGTCGGCTCCTACCCAGAGCGGGTGTGCTATGGACCCAATGGGGAGGCTGTTGCCACACGGCCGAGTTTCACCCACTTCACGGGTGCGACTTTGGGGGTGCTTCCCTTGGTATGACACGTCTTATGATGTGGATGATTACACGGCCGGCACCGCAGGTGCCGTAGTTCCCGGGCCTGGTTAATGCCGGGGTATTTAGGACAGGAAGCGTGGAATGCGGCCCTGTCCCGCAGTCCCAAACCACACGGACCTCCATAGCATCATCTTACCACCATCCTCATCTCCATCATCATGCATAATAAAAATTGTCCCAGCTTCCGAGCCCTCCGTGGATTCGACCCATTACCTGGGAGGAACACCACTGGAACTGGCAAACGAGTTGGGGCAGCCAAAAAAAAAATAAAATTGTTTGCCTCATTGCCGATCGTGATCGCGCGCCGTGGAATTGCCCCGTGACCCAGGCGCTGTGTGCGTGCACAACCCTTGCCAACCGAGCTATTGCAGCCAGTTTTCGGGGCTCTTTTGAAAGAGGCATTCCTCACATGTTTCCTAATCGTGTTTGGTATGGTTTGAAAGATATTTACAGTCTTCACAAAAAAGTTAAGGACCAGTCAACATAATGGGTGACAGTTTCAATAAATCAGAAAAAAATAAACGAATAAGATTTTTCCCGTAAAATTCGTAGCAAGGTTAAGGGGTAATTAGTGAACATGGCGACCACTGTGTGGATGGCACGTGCGCGTCACACAGCGTGCTTGGCGCGTTTGAAAATCTGCAATTTCGGCAAAACTAGACCGAGTTTCAGTGTTCAGTGAGCGATACCTGGGGCTTTCTGCACGGCAAAAATGAGACGCAGGTCAAAGAATGCATCCGTGGTTATGAACTGTGCTCATTTACTTGCCTACATAAGCTGCCGTTTCAGCGATGTTCAGCCCTACACCAGCATGCCACCACGACAAAAGATGAATGATATTTGCAAGTGGTCCTTAACTTTTTGTGAAGGCTGTATAAGCACTTTTATGGAAAAATATTATTGATCAGAAAAATTGGGCATAGCGGCCACACTGAGAGCGGAGATAGCATGGATTGTGGGTGCTTGGTAACAGCGTCCTAACGCGTCAGCGCCCGGGCCATAGGTGTGTGGTTGGCAACGGTATGCAAGGACTTTGCACAAAATTTTAATGCTGGGTGCGTGGTCGTGAAAAAGTTAAAGGGTTAACCTCATAGTTCGACTTGGACTGCCGGCTGACGTCGACAAAGGCATAATTCCGAAGACAGTGATACTCCATGCCATACTCGTAGATGATACCAGGAACGTTTACCGTATGAGGCTCTGAAACATTCGATTCGTACGTCGTGGGGTGCCAGGCACCCAGTACAGCTTACAAAGGGAAATGCTGAAAACCCCCAACTACTCGTGTGTCTTGCGCATCTGATTTTGTGGTTGGCATGTACGGTTGTTCTAACTTTCCTCGAGGAAAGCCTGAAGTTGTCCTGTCTATTGTTTTAAAACACACACACACACACACACACACACACACACACACACACACACACACACACACACACACACACACACACACACATACACACACACACACACACACACACACACACACACACACACACACACACACACACACACACACACACACACACACACACACACACACAAAACCCCCCAAAGACTAAGAAAATGAAGTGGACCCTAGTCAACCAATTTCATGAGATTGATTTTCACATGGGATCACGTACGAATGGTTTGTTTTTCAGTGCACATTACTGTGATGTGGGTGTCCATAGCTTTCCTAGTGGTGTGCGATTTAGTGGAGATGGCAATCGTAACGTCTTTCTTGACCCACAAGACCAGCGCCTACGCCGTACGAGGAACCGTCTTCGTTCCTATCTGTTCTGGTACGTGATGCACACGACAGCAGGATGGGTGGGTACCGGTCCTCTCACTCCATAACCTGCCTCATTTGAATTCCCTTCTGTGACCAACGTAACGCAGGGGCGTAGGAACCACGGGGGCCTTGGGGGCCCAGGCCCCCGTTCGATTTTTGGAACGGGGGGGGGGGGGGGAATATCTCTGGCCCCCCCTTGCTTTTGATAAGAGGAGAGGGGGCCCACCAGTGGTGGCCCCCCCGCCCCCCCCCCCTGCTCTGCTAATCCTTGGCAGTCAAAACACACACACACACACACACACACACACACACACACACACACACACACACACACACACACACACACACACACACACACACACAAACCCTCCCCCCCCACACATACTTCTTCACCCCGGCCGTATGGCTCACCTGACTTAGTGGGCCCCCCTTCCTCTCAGCATCTTGCTGCGCGCCTCAGTGCAACGTCCTTTTCCACCATGTATGGGTGATGACATCAAAGACGTGGCAAAGAGAAACAAGGAGGAACGGCCCCGTCCTACAAAGTTGTTTCTCCAAACTTCATTTTATTTTGTCTGTTTTGTTGTTATTGTTGCCGGTTCTCCCCTCTCCAAGTTCTACCGATGACACTAGATCCTCTACGACCTCGACCGATTAGCCACGTGACTGGGGGTGGGGCCGGGTGGGGGACTGAAGAAGGGAGAGAGAGAGGCAGAGGGAGAGGGTGGGTAGGTGGGTGTTTAGGAGTTTAACGCTCTTTTCCACCACATAAGGGTGATATCAAAGACGGGGCAACGAGGAAAAGGCCAGCACAAATATTTGGCCCCAGCGGCCTGGATTCAAACTCTCGGCCCAAGCATTGAAAGTCCAACGCGCTACCATTCGGCCACCCTGGCTCCCCAGAGAGAGAGAGAGAGAGAGAGAGAGAGAGAGAGAGAGAGAGAGAGAGAGAGAGACGTCAGTTCCGTGAACTAAACATTTGACGTCAGCCTCAAGCAGGTCGTCATACAGAGAGAGAGAGATGACGTCAATTCCGTGAACTAAACTTTTGGCGTCAGCCTCTAGCACTGAGATCGTCTGAGGATGCTTGTTTATGTCCTGTGATTTCCCTACTGGCTTTGTGACTTCTCCGACTGAATTATTTTTCACTTGAAATCTGGAAGATGTAGAGGGGTGATGAAATGTCGGAAGCAGTGACGATACTTGCAGATTTTGTCTGTGAACCAAACATTTGCCGTCAGCCTCACGCTGCTCGTCTGACAGATGATATTTGTTCATATCTTGTGATTTCCTTGTTGCTTTTGTGACTTCCGTGACTGAATTAATTTAGACATAAAATCTGGAAGATCTAGAGAGCTGATGAAACGTGGACTTAAAGTGCCTTGGATTGTACTTACGAAATTGCAAAATTGGAACTTTTTTGACCGGCGCTTCTCGAAGAAACGTGAAAAAATGTGTTTATCTAAAAGCTCTGTTATTCTTAATACTAAAGCTATAATAGTGCAATAGTTCATGTCATATGTGCAGTTGTCACAAGTGACAAAAATACCGGAATGATGAGTAATTTGAAGGAGTCTTTTCATAGATATTTGGCCTTATATGCAAACCACCCCTACCTCGGAAATATTTTTCTTACACAAAACCTGTCAGAGCTACAGAGCTGTGCTACGAAAACAGGCAGTATAATTGGATGATCTTCCCAATTTCAGAAAATGAAGCCATTTGAACATTTTTTTTCGAAAAAATTCGTAACATGACCGATTTTTTCAAATCGGCGATAACTGTTCTCAAAATGCGGCAGGATAAAAATCGTGAAAAATAGCTCTGGAGAATATGACTGCCCATTTTATCTCAAAGTAAAAAGCCACCCGGCGAGGTGGTTTAGCAGATAGCCATCATTACATCCGTCCACACACACACACACACACACGTCATTCCCGCCAAAAAGAACGCAGCAGCAAAGTGTGCACGTAAGGTGTCTATGACGCAGATTTCGTTACGTCACTGTGTGCGTGAAAGTAAGTATTGTGTGGAGAAACGTCACAGTCTTGTTTTGTATCACTGAAACTTGCTGCTGCGCGTAGCAAAATCTGCCCCGTCTCATAAAGTTGTTTCTCTATAGAGAAACAACTTAAAAAAGGCCAGTACAAATATTTGATCTCAGCCATGGGTTCGAGTGATGCACAAGCGAAAAACTGATGTGGCGCAGTTAAGCGAAAAACTGATGTGGCGCAGTTAAGCGAAAAACTGATGTGGCGCAGTTTGATCACTGAATGGGTAGACGCACCGTATGGGTATGCGTATGCGCGAGATAGTCGTAGCCGTTACAATAACCGCCCTAAACCCTACACGTAGCCAAGTTTGTTTGAACAACCAACACGTGCACAGTGTTAGTATTTTTGGAACCCTGGAGTGTAATAATTCACATGTAGCCCACAGGCCCGTAGCCACGCCCTCTGATTCTCCGTGGCAACAGGGGGGGGGGGGGGGTGTAAACAAAAGAGTGGTGGTGTGTGTTGGGGGGGGGGGAGGGGGCGATTTATTGTCGAACGAACCATCCTCAGTAGTCTCGGCCCACACGATGTTTTGAAACCCGCGTACCGTGTCGCAGGCGACGTGCTATAGGACACTGATATAGGACAGTAGTCATTTTACAGGTAGACTACTCAGTTACATGTGTGTCTCTTAAGCAGCTCCTACCGGCCACGTAACGTATCACACTGAGAAACGAAATGTGCAAAAGACAACACACACACACACACACACACACACACACACACACACACACACACACACACACACACACACACACACATATCCCAAACCCAGACCCCCCCCCCCCCTTCAAACACCCCCTCCCCCCTCCCAAAAAAAAAACCAACCCAAAAACCACCAACTAAACAAAACAACAACAACAAAAACACCCCAAACAAACAAACAAAAACAAAAAAACCCACAAAAACAAAACAAAACAACAAACGATCGCTTAACACCCCCCACCCCCACCCCCCAAGAATTTGGCCTGGTCGTTTGGCTCCAGGGACAGGAAAGGGGGTACCAATCGGAATTTATAACAATAAGCATGTTAAACAACAACATCAACAACAACAAAAACAACCGTCATGTTTGTTTCTTCTCTCCGTGCCATGCGGCCTGTAGGCCTGTCCATCGTGGGTATAATGAGCGTGTCCTCATGGTCCGAGACTTTCTTCAACAAGGACAGCAAAAAAATACAGAGCGGCATCAAGATGTTCTGGGGAGCACTCGTATGCACGGCAGCCGTCGCCTGGTTTGTTCTCATTTCTACAAGCGGAGTTCCGGAGCCGGGGGATGGCAACACCCCGCCGCGTGTGTCCGTGAGCTCGACTTGGAGGCCCGACGGTAAACTTTCCTCCAGTTTCGACCCTGCTTTTGCAGAGCCACGCAAGAGTCTGCTTCAGACCACGTTCACGTCACAGGGAGAACAAGCAAGCGGCCCATAGTTTAGTAAACGCACTGTCTGTTCACATACGCACTAAAGAATAAAGCATAGTACAGTAACGAAATTATGCTTGCGTGACAGATGTGCTAGGAAGAATGGGGAATCCCCCTGCGCGATACGTTATGTGTTAAGAGGCGCCAATTTTGAAATTACTTGGCTTTACAGAAACCAGTTTTCGTTTGTGTGTGTTTCAGTTGCGCTTCTGAGCACATCTGTACACTCGAACTAGTCCATTGTAATGACAAGCAGAGCTTGGCATGCGATGCACAGATCGACGTCTGCTGGTCTTGCGAATGAGAGCTGTCATGGTCCGAAGCTGTTGAAGTCGTCCGCGTGCCGGTGTCATAAAGTTGTTGGACCCCCATAGTACTTGGACTCCCCCGGTCCAATAACTTTAAAGTTAATGGGCCCCTCCTATAGCTGTTGGACCCCCCTGTTACTTAAAGGTGTTTCTCATTACTTAAGGTGTTTTAACCCATGTCGTGATTGTTTGTAGATCTCCCTGTGATGTTTGAACACACACACACACACACACACACACACACACACACACACACACACACACACACACACACACACACACACACGGAGAAGGTGTTTTTTTTTTTTTTGTATGAGTGGTATGTGTCGTGTATAATTCAGGCTCCAATCCAGTTATTTTCATCATTAATTACTGGTTATTATCAACATGTCTACAAAAATAAATCATTCTTGGTATTGAAAGAAAAAAGTGATTAGAATCTCAATGGTAAATATTTTCTAAGAAAATCTTTAAGAGGCCAGCAGACACAAGTATTATAAAACTTTAAACCGTGCTTAAAATACAGAAAACAAAACGTGGTTTACAAGGTATGGCGATTTACAAAAGACGTAAACATGTCGGAATCACAGATTTAACATTAACAAATAAACTGCCTGAAATATTAAAATGGCATTACACCATTAATATTTTTTTAAAATTTACTCCTCCATGTACACCCCCCCCTCCTCTCACCTACGTCGTATTGACCCTGCCTCTCCGTACATAATTATAACGCAACCACACCACCCCTCTCCATCCATATTGACCCCCCCCCCCTCACACACACACACACACACACTGACACACACACACACACACGCGCGCGCGCGCGCGCGCAACGTCAAAATTCACACATCCACTACAGCCCGCAACCCTTTAACCCACATACCCCCTCCCCACCCCTCCGAGCAGATAGATCCCCCCATCCCTACCCATTGTCCAAATACTCACCCTCACCCCCACCACCCCCATATTGACCTCCGGCCCCCATCCTGACTCATCAGTGTATATTCTATCACCGTCAATATTGACACTATCACTAGTATCAGTTTTACTTGCAGCACTTCAGTTCACACATCGGCAACACCGACACCGACATTCCCCCCCCCCCCCCTCCAACACACACAGCATATTTTCCTTCAGAAGTCCAGTGTGTCTGCGTCAATACCTCAGCTAGTTCAGTTTACCTGTACCAAGGTTACTCCTAAACCATAATGTGTCGTGTACGAGTAATAAAAAAGAGAATAGAGCTATAAGTAATTGAATTCTTCTTAAGTGAAAGGGGGGTCCAACAACCATAGAGGGGGTCCAATAATTATACCCTCTGATTATAATTGTTGGACCCCGGGGGTCCATTAACTTTAAAGTTATTGGACCGGGGGGTCCATTACTTGGGGGGTCCATTAACTATACCACACCGGCAAGGCTGTTGCAGACGCTGTACTTTGGCTCAGTTGGTATAGTTCGCCCGTTAGGCAGTATACCAGTCAATCCTATCGATATTTCGCTTAAAGTAAAGTCGTCAGCGGCCACGTGACTTCACCTCGCCAGATCCCGGAGTACATTTGCACTCCCTCCCGCGTCGCGGGGTATACAGGCTATGCAAATTTGGAGGAAAACGCTATAATATTCCTCTTACACATAACGTTGCAGATGACACCCTAGAAATGCTTTAAAATTCACAAAAAAATCACAAAAATCAGGCAGCCATAGACTCATGTGTAGAGTAAATTTTAAAAAATCCAATATTCCGTTTTTTGGGCGATGTTGGCAGCGACCACATACCCCCCCCCCCCTTCTCCTAATTTTACTATTACCTGGCATGAAACTTGTTTACAACTGAAAGCCAACAAAAAGCACCAGATTGCTATTGTTTACTCTGCACACGAATTTTAAAAGGGGCAAATATTTTCTACTATATTTAGCGTAGTACTTCTTACTACATGACCCGGAAGCTAATACTGGTCTGTAACCAATACAGTCGCCCCCGTTAGTGGACGACTGGAGTTTATTTGCCCCTCCTGCGCATGACTGGTATACATTTGCACCCCCTAACGGGCGAGCTGTACCAACTGAGCTATACTTTGCGGCTTGCGTTTATGCTTCTATTGCCTCAGAGCCAGCCCGAGTCAAACTGTAACTGTGCATCTAAACAGCACCACGCTGAACACCAGCAAAACAGCTCTGAGCGATTTTTGAATAGCCATATACGGGAAATGGAGTTTAAACACCTAGAACGCTCCGATGACGTTTCACACAACACGACGACGTAAGAAGCAAAATTCATCACATAATGGTTCTTGAGAATGTCGTCACACCCTCCTGTCACTCGGAAAGAAGATGAAAGCCAGATCTGCGGGCATGAAAATCATGGTTGTAATATTCACTGCAGTCAGTCATGGACACCATTCCCGGTAAGTTGTTCCGTGTGCAGTTATCACCTTGCCGAAGCAGTAAACCTAGCTGAACTGATGGCAACGCCACTGTCTCATTCTAGCGGCGCTGTCTAGATCTGTTGCTGCCGAAGAATGCACGGAGGCGAACCACAGTCATCGTTTTTGCAGGTTCCTTTTCTCTGACCCTCACACTGACAGCAGTGACAAGCTAGCCGTTGCCCACACAGTGCATATCATCCGCAAAATAATGTGAAAGAGAAAACGTCCTGGCAAACTTCTGGAGTTCCTGTAATGTTTTGGTCCGATTTACATTTCAACCAGTGCTAGCGCTGTAGTTTGTCTGTAGGCCTACATACACCGACCAGTTTTCTACGTTGGCCTGTAGGAAGTGCTACTGAAGTCGTAGCTAATGACCAAATTGAAAGTAAGATTTCTTACAAAATACTGAATTTAAACTGACGGCTGATGTGAGATGACAAGATAATCTATTCATAATCCCAGCGAGATTGCGGCGTCTGTTCTGTTGGAAACTATAATGACACATGCACACAATACCAACAGCCGATAGGTACTTAAAGAGAAAGCGAACCAGAAACAGATTACAAGGTTTATACGCAAATAAAATATTGATCTACTCAGGTGGCGACCCGGAATTTCAGCCTGCGTCTGATTCCGCTCATACTTCCTTCCCGATACAGCAGACAGAGGAAGACGAGACCGAGGAGCCAGGAACTTCCGTGGACCCTGTCTTTGACCGGGTCTTGGAACAACAGCCACCGCACAAAACTCCACCCCGCGACGCAAAAGACATTCGCTTGTCCGTGGAAGACATAGATGAGACCCTACAAGAGGAGAAGAAGGTTTTTGTGGATGTTCTCACTCGCGAAGAGCAGATCACTTTCTCCGTGCCAGCCGCAGCGCTTCTGTTTCTTGCCATCGCCCAGGTGATAACTTGTGCGGTGTCCAGCGAATGGTACACTGGGAAAAAAAGTGAAAACGGCACCACCAAAGACGCCTGGTTCTCTGGGACCGCCATGTGTGTGCGTGACCCGGATGACGAAACAGTGACTTGTACCAGTTTGGTAGAATTACACGGTGCTATACCAGGTGACGTCTACGTCAACTTTTGTTTGTTTGTTTGTTCTTGGTGATATAATCAGATATGCATGATAGTGCTGGTCACGATTAGCACGATAATTAGGCCACGACAGCGTTGGCTGGCAACCGGAAGTGTCAAGGAGCCGCTGTACCACATCGGCTAAAAACGACTATAGACAGGGAAGATTTTTTCATTCACCCCCAAGCTCTGAGAACAACAGTAAGCACTGAAAACCACAGCAGCAGGCAGCTTAGGGCCGCTGCTACACGTGGCCAGGATCGGCACTTGCAGGGCTGGAAACGCTGGAACCGTCAGCACCTTTCCCGTCTCATTCGCGAAAGAGTGCGGCAACATGGCGCAGCCCAGGAACCGAAAGCAGAGGGTGTTTTCGGCGCATTTTTTAGTAAATGGTACTTTGTTCACGAAAACCTTTGCTGTCTAACAGCTTAGGACCTCAATATCTGTCATTTATACCCAATAGTGCTCTTGACTTGCCGTACCCTTTAAGGGACGTCTGTAACAGCTGGTGTTGCTGCTGGAGCTGGAGTGGCAGGGCATCCCCCAGGGTGTGCTCAGGACTCTGGGTGGCTCTGTGGACGTCACTGCACTGAATTCAGCGCACAGTATGAAGACACCACTCAGTCTGTTTTCAACGACTTCCCTTGCATTAAGTGTCTTGTTAATTTTAAAATTCCACCCAATCGTCTTTGAACAATCGCCCCTCAACAGCCCTTGAACGAAATTCCCTGTGTTTTGAGGATGTCAAAGCCACATGTTCTAGCTAAATTTGTTAAATTTCAATTTGAATGATTTTTGCTGAGTTATGCATGTTTTTGAGTATCGGGGGTCCTGTTTGACTTTCTTGAGTAGTGTAGTTTAGGTTCATCTTTCGAGCTTTTCAGCGCTTCAGAGTGTGTGTGTGTGTGTGTGTGTGTGTGTGTGTGTGTGTGTGTGTGTGTGTGTGTGTGTGTGTGTGTGTGAATGGCTTTCAGTAATGTACTTTTAAAAAAAAATCATGAACTCCCCCGTCATCCATCCCTTCAAGAAGAAAACGAAAACAACAAAATCAAACATCCAAACCAACAAACAAAACCCACAGAGCCTCCCCCCCCCCCGGCCATCACCAATCCCTACCCCCCCCCCCACCACACACACCCTGCACCCAACCGTAGACAGCAAAGAAACCCACTGAACAAACTGTAAGAAAAGTTTTTGTTCTGTAATTTCACAGACAAGCTGCTTGTGGTGTGGTTCTTCTTGTGTGTATTTGTCTTCGCCGCCCTGGTCGCCCTACTACTAATAGCCTATTTCCTGCTGCTGGCCGCGCCGTCCCGGAACCTGCGACGTGCTCAGTATATGGCCATGGGGACACGTGAGTGAGCTGGATTGTTAGCCGTGTACCTGGGACCGGATGCACGAAATACTCTAAGCCGTACGTCCGACACTAGGCAGTATTAAAGCGTTACTCACGTCCTAGTCTTTCTCCATACACAAGGCCCCTGTAGTTTACCTGCCACAAGACTAACTGGAACAAATTATTGGAAAGAGGGGGGGGGGCAGCTATTCTATCTGAACAGTCCAACTGAACACTATTCAATCCAGACTGATATGCATGTCGGTCACAGTTGATTTTTGACTGTGACTGGAAAGTTACACAGACCTGTGCGGTTCATACAGCCAGAGGAAACGAGCGACTTTAGGATGAAGCTCAAATATACTCCAGCCCGAGGCGCTGGGCTCAACTTAACCGTACCCACCGCAAGAATTACGAGAGCAGTGGGTTCACTTATTGAACGCCCGGCCGCCCTGGCAAGCTAGATTGTTTTGTAAAAGAATAGGTATAACCATCGAAAGAGCGAGCAGTGCTTCAAATGAGAGTGCATGCTGGTACCGTCTGGTAATCACAAAACACAAGACTGTGATTTGCTGTCACACATTACTCCGCATACGCAGGCAGAAGAACTCCGTGACGAAAACAAATCTTTCGAAAGGGTGGGTGGGTGTTTGGGGGTGGGGTGGGGGGTGGGGTTAACGTCCTTTTCCACCACATACGGGTGATATCAAAGACGGGGCAACGATGAAAAAGCCAGCACAAATATTTGGCCCCAGCCGGGATACGAACTCACGACCCGAGCACTAGAAGTCCAACGCTCTACCATTCGGCCACCCCGGCTCCCCCTTTCGAAATGCTTTTGAGGTGATATGACAAAGGATATAATTATAGAAACACGAGTGAAACCTGTATCCAAGTGAGAAAGCAATATCTTTTGTTACGCAATAACACAATTGTAGTGTTTGATATTTATTTATTTAGGCAGTCCTCATGACATAAAAATCAGCTTTTTGCCAGACCATCCGAAAGCCAGACATTCACTTAGTAATTGAATGCGGACATGATAAAAACTGTGCGCTTATTGTCTGTCACCACCTGTGCTTAGACCAAATAATTTATTGCAGTTTTCAAAATGGCGATGACGTCAAATGGAAGGGACGCAAAAAGCGCAGTGTCAGCATAAACTACACACACACACACACACACACAAAATGTTTTACGCAGATGTGATCGCTGTTTATTTATTTATTTATTTTATTTATGTTTTGTGTTTTACAACATAGACACATACACAAATAACTACATATACTGTAGACAAACAAACAAACAGTTTATTTTTATTGCGATGTCCGTGTATCGCAGGTTTGTTTTCCCCCCTCCCTACAGTTGTTTCATTACTGGGCTTCTGGGCTGCGGAAGGATGGGCCGCGGACGTGTTCGAAGGCACCACCGCTACTGTGGGAATGGGATTTTACCTGTACTTCTCCGCCGAGGCGTGTTGTCTTCTAGCCGCCGCTCTTCTGTCGTGGGCCACGCGAAAGGTGCCTCCTGACATGGAGATGGCTCCGGACCACACTCGGCAGGACGATGTGATGGTGACAGACGGCGTGGTGGAGCTCACCGCCGAAGGACTTTACACATTCGCCCACCAGGAGGAGGTTTTGCTCCGGCCTGACGTCACAGGCGCGCAGCCTGTCCAAAGAATGTCTGGTGGTGAAACGAGGACAAAAAGGTGTTATGACCACGTCAAGCCGCCTGGTGACGGCGGCCGGACTAAAACTAAGGACGCCAGCAGATAGCTGTAACCGGATGTGCATGATGGGTGGATGGTGTATGGAGCAGCCTGGGAGTCTGCTTGAGAGGCAATAAAAATACAGTGTATTTTACCACTTTCTCAAGTGTCTGTGGATACTTTCAAAGCGGTGACGTTCACATTTTGTATGCATTAATTACCCCAACACCTACCCACCCCAAGAGGAAAGGGGAAAAAAGACAAAAACAAAACCCCAAAGAAAAAAAACCAGAACAAAACAGTAACAAGAACAAAAACCAAAACAAACAGCAGGCAAAGAAACAGAACAACACCAACAATCCCACATCTTAAAAGACAACCTCAATGATAACACTTCAACATTAGAAACAAAACAAAAACCAACCAACCAGTCATCGAACCAAAAGAACAGACAACAATACGAACAGACAAAGAAACAAGCACAGACTTAGGCTTCATAACTGGCCACCTCTTTAGTCGATGCCACTTTTTATAGCATCTAGTTAGTACTTCGACAAGGGGATTTGGTCTAGTGGTTAAGGTATCCGACTTCGGATCCTAAGCCGCCCGGTTCAAATCCGTGGTTGGCAGGAACCTGGATGGATTTTTCCTTTCCAAATCGAGTCAAAATCACGTGCAGACCTGTTTACGGTGCCTGTACCGCCATCGTGTACACACGCAGGCACACATATCAAGTGTGCACGCTAAAAATCCCACGTCCATCTTTCGAAGAAGAGTAGGCTGTGGCCGGTGGTGTGGAAAACAGAAATACTGTCGCACGCAGCAGAGTGAATAGCAGGGTGAGGGTCTGCACACAAAGTAGCGCTTAGCGGCAGCAGGCTTTCATTGCTTCGTCCGCCAGCCCTGCGGCGCCATGAGCATTTCAGAAGAGATGGATATGTGCGCCGAGGAGAAGTCTACCATACCATACTTCAGCCCTGGTTCAACTGACGCATCTGATACAAGGCGAACACAAGGCGTTCAGTCCCCAGGGTAAGCGCGGCCAGCCCAACCCCTACGGCGATCAGGTAGAAGGCCGTTTGTGTGTCGCCAAGAGTGATCACTCTGCTACTCTGTCCCACATCCGGGTCACACCGTCGTTTCTCTGGCTGCCACTTCCGTTTCCAGTAATCGATCAGCCCCGAATCGACCATACGTGCGATTCTGTGAGAGAAAGAATCAGGGTGATAACAGGATGTATAATGTTAAAAATAGTTTGTGTGTATAATGTGCGCAATAATAATAATAATAATGACTTGCGAGGCGCCTGTACCAGAAGTACTTCCAAAGGCTCCATGCGCCCATCCCTGTTCCCGGTCCGACGCTTCTCTAAGCCCCTACGACGACGCCCAAATCGGGCTAACCGAGACCGAGCCGAACTAAGTGATACCTAAGGCCCGATGCACACGAGCGTCGGCGTCATGATGCCGCGCGGCGGATCTCACTCCCGGCGGCAGTTTCAAGGCGCTGCCACGTGTGCATGACATCGGTGCCTGGCGTCAGACAACGGCATCAATGATGCCAGGCGGCGGAATCCTATGACGCCGCGTATAGAACATGTCCTATTTCTGGTGCTGACGCCGCGCTGCAGACTTGGTTTCAGCCAATCAGAAAGCAGTGTGGGTCAGCGCTTGCAGTGTGGGTCAGCGATACAGGCCGTGCAGGCGAATGACGCCGAAGCCAAGTGTGCACGCAAACGGCGCACACCGCGCGCTCACGCGAGGCGTATGATGCGAGACAGCCTTTGCTGCTTGCTTCATGGTGCTGACGCTGACGCTCGTGTGCATCGGGCCTAAGAAGGAAAAAAACAAATATACTCGGTGACAAGGAAAGTGGGAAGTGGCGAACAACTTTGAGGTCCCCGTGTTATTTCACAGTGTGCACAGAAGCGGTGAAAACTGTCGCATTCACCAAACAGTACCTTTTCAGCCTGTTTAGAGATTATTGTCTGCATGAGTTGTCTCCCTTGCCGCAAAAAGCACGCATTTTTCGGGGCAAAGCTGCCCGAAAAATGCATGCATGCTGCGGGTTAGTTCGGGTAACCCATGAGTGATTGGAGAGGTCACATCTCGATTAGAGGGACGCCCTGCCTAGCTGCGGGTCTGTGTATGCACGGGGGACAACTAGGGGGCGTCGTCGCAGGTGCCGAGAGAGAAGCGACGGACCCGGTACAGGGATGCCAAGCGCCGCACACCCGTAGAGACATATACTGGCTGCTGTAGTATGCGTGAGGTCCTTTAAGGAACATAAGGTTACGGGACCAAATGTTTTCATCACCGTACCATTATGTCTTCATACAGCCACCCTGCACAATCCACACGACTTACAAGTAAAGGGTTTGGTTCAACCAAAAAGTTTCAGCTGTCGAACACTTTCGGTTTTAATTCAAAAGAAAAAGATCGAGTAAGGTTGAAATTTAGCACAGGTCTTCCTGGTACCATGCTGATTACGCTGTTCAGACTCTACACGATCCGTAACTCTGAAAAAGAATCTTTAAAATGTACGTCCAATCACATTGTAATTTATCACCATTGCCTTCACTCGTCACCTACCAACCGTCGCGAACCCTCCGGTCGTCGCAAACAGGTTACAGACCGGTATTAGCTTCCGGGTCATGTAGTAAGAACTCCGCTAAATATAGTAGAAAATCTTTTAAAAATTTGTGTGCAGAATAAAAAATGGCAATCTGTTGCTTTTTGTTGACTTTGTAAACAAGTTTCATGCCAGGTAATAGTAAAATTAGGGAAAAATGAGGCTGGCTTGTGGACTATTTGTATTCCTGCGCGGCTGGCACAGGAGCCAGCAGACGACCGTGGATTGAGGGGGCATGTGGTCGCTGCCAACATTGCAAAAAAAAAAAAGGAACTTTGGAATTAATTTTGTTGAAATTTACTCTACACATGAGTCTATGGCTGCCTGAATTTTTTTTTTGATGAATTTTAAAGCATTTCTAGGGTGTCATCTGCAACGTTATGTGTAAGAGGAATATATAGCGTTTTCCTCCAAATGTGCATCTCTGGTACGTAGCTAAAGCTTTACAGTAATTTCCTGTGTAACGTGTCGGTTTCACCAGTGTACGTTTGTCTATCTTTGTAAAATGCACGTACATGATCGACGCAGTTTGATTCTAGAGAAATGCGCTCTACAAATACCATTTATTATTTATCATTTTTAGTACTCGGGAACAGTGGCTACTTACTTCTGCGAGATGAGATCAGTGTAAGGTGATCCCTTCTGTAGATACAACACGTCCTCTGAAGTCAGGAACGATTCTGGGATGAAAGCCAAATGACACGAGTCAGCTTGCCACCAAGTCTGAGGATCGCTGGAGATCGCGAAATGGGCGTAGTTCTCTGTCAACACTTTCCGTTTGTGTACTTCATTGTCACGACTAAACACGCTAGGATCCTCCCGTCCGAACTTGAGAAACCCCTCGTAGAACTTCTTGTAGTCTGAGATATTGGAGTTCTGGCGAGAAGATGGAAGAGAACGGTGCAGTAAGTCTGAATATTTTGCAGTTGACGCGAGTTCTTTTCCACCAATTAATAAAGCACCACCACCATCACCAACAAAACTGCTCGTTAAAACTCGCAGCTGTTGGTTTGTTGTTCTTTTTGAAATCAGACATTAGTTTATTTGCCGTAATCGGGGGCACCTCATTGTGGAAACTCTATTTATATACCTTCCTCCTGTTTACCTTTAGCAAGGCCTCTGTTGCTGTTCCCGGCGCAACACCCCATGTGTACGTGTCCTGGTTCACCAGCTGTGACAGGGAGGTGAAGGGCAGCGCCTGGTCACTAACGGTCAGTGATGACGTCAGCTTGCTGCTGTACAAGGAGGCTAGCACCACGCCAAACATCAGCCACGTCCACATCAACACGCGACCCGCACGGGACTCGGTTTCATGCTCAGGTGCTAAATCGGCGGGAAAAAAAAAAGGCTTAGGATTATCTGGCATCTACATGACGACAACCCCCACCACCATGATTTGATATCGCCACACGACTAGCGGGTGGGTGGGTGTTTGGGGGTTTAACGTCCTTTCCACCACAAACGGGTGATATCAAAGACGGGGCGACGATGAAAAGGCCAGCACAAATATTTGGCCCCAGGCGGGGCTCGAACTCAACTCTGGCACAACACATGCGAAGAGGTCCTTGGCAAGTGAAAGACCCAACACAAGGAATGGATCTCTGCTGATACCATCCATAAGCTGGAAGTCAGGAAAGAGAAGAAAACTGCACTGAACACAAGCCGAACAAGAAGAGCTAAGGCAAAGGCACAAGAAGAATACACAGCAGCTGACAGAGAAGTGAAGAGGAGCACCAGGAAGGACAAGAGGGACTACACTGACAACCTGGCCAGTCAAGCAGAGGAAGCAGCCCGACAAGGGAATCTAAAAGACCTGTACCAGGCGACCAAGAAGCTTGCGGGCAAATTTCAGCAGACAGACAAACCAGTGAAGGACAAGAACGGGCACCCACTGACAACAACTGAGGAACAGCTGAAGCGATGGGCAGAACACTTCAGGGAGCTGTGAAATCGCCCCATCCCTGAAACACCACCAGACATCCCACCAGCAGAGACAGAACTACCCATCAACTGCGACAAGCCCTCTAAGGCGGAGATCAGGAAAGCCATCATGACGCTGAGAAATGGGAAAGCTGCAGGGCCGGACGAGATACCAGCAGAAGCCATCAAAGCAGACACAGAGACAGCCGTCAACATGCTGCATAGCCTATTCAGCAAGATCTGAGAGAAGGAAGAGGTGCCAGCCCAGTGGAAAGAAGGGATCGTCATCAAGTGTCAAAGAAAGGGGACCTCAGGGACTGCAGCAACAACCGAGGGATCATGCTCCTTTCAGTGCCAGGCAAGGTTCTCAACAGAATTCTACTGGAGAGGATGAGGGAGGCAGTCGACCCCATGCTCCGAGACCAGCAGGCGGGATTTCGTAGGAAGAGGTCTTGTGCTGACCAGATCGCCAGCCTACGCATCATTGTTGAGCAGTCACTGGAGTGGAACTCCCCCCTCTACATCAACTTCATAGACTATGAGAAGGCTTTCGACAGTGTAGACAGAGAGGCGCTGTGGAAGCTGCTAAGGCACTATGGAGTTCCCGGGAAGATCATCTCCCTGATCCGGTGCACCTACCAAGACATGAGCTGCAGGATTGCCCATGCCGGCCAGTTGAGAGAAAGCTTCGAGGTGAAGACCGGAGTCTGCCAGGGATGCCTATTGTCCCCGTTCCTCTTCCTCCTGGTCATCGACTGGATCATGAAGACCACTACAGCAGGCAGGAAAAACGGGATACAGTGGACACTCTGGACGCAGCTGGATGACCTCGACTTTGCGAACGACCTGGCGCTCCTGTCTCACAGCCACAACCAGATGCAGGACAAGACTACGTGCCTGGAAGCCACGTCAGCCGGAACAGGGCTCAAGATCAACAGGAGGAAAACCGAGCTGATGAAGATCAACACCACTGCCAACACACCAGTCACAGTCGGTGGAGAGCCCATCAGGGAGGTAGAGTCTTTTGTCTACCTGGGGAGTGTGGTTGATGGACAGGGAGGCACAGACCGAGACGTCACAGCCAGAATCGGCAAGGCAAGAGCAGCAATGGTCATGCTGAAGAACGTCTGGGCATCCAAAGTTGTCAGCGTAAGAACCAAACTTTGCATCTTCAACTCCAACGTGAAGTCAGTTCTGCTCTACGGGTGCGAAACATGGAGGACAACAAAGACGATGCAACAGAAGATCCAGACATTTCTCAACACCTGTCTGAGGCGCATCTTCAACATCCGATGGCCAGAGAAGATCCGGAACGAAGAGCTGTGGGAGCGAGCGGGGCAGGAACCAGTGGCCAAGCAGATCCTGCGGAGGAAGTGGGGCTGGATTGGACACACCCTCAGGACCGCATCCAGCACCACACGCCAAGCCCTGACATGGAACCCGCAGGGGAAAAGGAAGAGAGGCCGGCCTCGCAACAGCTGGAGGCGGGACACTGAGGCAGAGCTATATAAGCAGGGGACCAACTGGACTGGAGTGGCCAAAGACACTCGCCCAGCCAAGCAGCCAAAGACACATGCCAGGAACAACTTGTCCTTAAGGGCCAAAAGCCATAGGACGTAAAGCAAGCTAATGATGATGATGACTGGAGTGGCAAGAATAGCCCAGAACAGAGTGCGATGGCGAAGGGTTGTCGATGGCCTATGCTTCACCTGGAGCCAAGGGCCTAAGTAAGTAAGTAGGGGCTCGAACTCATACCCGAGCATTGGAAGTCCAACGCTCTACCATTCGGCCACCCCGGCACACACACACACGACTAGCACCGCATCTGCCACCGTTACACTACCAACAGTAGGCATACTTAGTAGGGCGTTGTAAAGAAGACTTCACTGGGCAGCGTGACCCATTTACATGTAAATTAGGCTGACACGGCAGAGGCCGCGAGTGGCTAACGCGCTGCAATTAGCTAATGGTACCCCTAACGTGCCTAATTTACATGTAAATGCGTTACGCTGCTCAGCGAAGTCCTCCTTACGAAGTCCTACTAAACATGCCTAATAAACGCGAGCGCAAGTGGGACCTTGAATTAGGAAGTTACGGAGAAAATTATTTTTCTTCTTCTTCATTCCCTTTCGGGTTGCGTGTGAGCACTTTCTGGTTCGTTCCCATACCGTAGTGTTAGTAACCATCGAAATCACTTCCACTTCGCTGAAGACCCGAGAATCAAAACACAAATGAAATATATCCCACACAAACTCCCAGCATGCAGCCTTGAATGACCCTGCGAACTTAAAAAGTATCCCGTCTCACCAGAATACCTAGGGGGGACACTCAGGTGTTCCTATGGGCGTTACAACTGACCGCTTGTTACAAACATGTACATATGAAATAGCCCAGGTCCCAAAATGAGTAACAGAACCACCAGAGAAACTTACGTTTGGAAACAAGTGCCGCGAGCAACATTTGAATATGAGCCATCACCCACTGCACGACCGCTTCCTTCCCTGACTGCGCCCTCTGGTGGCCACCCACACTCCACCGACACCTCTCCAACAACAGCAGCAGCACCAACACACTGAGGAAGCAGCCGCCGAGGGCCACGTAGACCGGTGTCTGGAAGGGTTGCAGGAAGAAGGTCTTGTGTTCGATGCTCGGCGACTTCTTGAAAACAACGACAGCCTCGATGTACTGAAAGGCTGTGGTTGGATCGGCGACTCTGGATCTCTCAGGTGTGAGGGTGAAGGTCCCTAGGGCTAGATCCACCTCCTGACACAGAGCAAGAAGCAAAGATTCACAGTACAGGTCATTTAGACGTTTTCAGATATATCAAACACAGAATACAGGTTGCTCGACCAGGAACATTAAACCCCAAGCAAACAACAACAACAACAACAATAATAATAATAATAATGAGTATTGTATAGGCGCTTTACCCAATTCCATGAATCGGCTCAAAGCGCCGCGAACTGAACCCAACACGCACGCTCACGTGAATCACACGCATTCTCTCACACACTGAACATAAACACATTACAATCACGTGGTGCGAAGGGTCAGCTCAGCTATTTAAATTTCGGAATTTAGAATTGCATTTATTTTTTTTCAAATTTGGTGGGCTGAACATTTCCAAATCAGATATCAAAAGTTTTACTGTTTCTTTGTTAATTCTTAAGAATACGAGCGCACCCCCCCCCCCCTCCTGTCCATTATATAATAAGACTGGTTAAAAATAACAAGCCACTGCACACCAGTAGCAGCCACTTCAAGCCACTATTACGCAAGACCAGGGCCTTCCCGCTAGGCGCGAGACTGCTGCAGATTGCGTAATCGTGGCTTCAAGTGATGTGGGGATTTCAAGTACATGTAAAAATGTACGCGATTTTTGCATGGGCCTTTCCGAGTTAAGCTGTAGGTGCCTGTACAAGTAGAGGCTTTCTCATCACTGACAGCCTACCAAAGATCTACAACATCAACGTGATGCCACAAGCAGCGTGTTTAAGAAAAAAAAAATCTCTGTGACTTTGAATAGTGCACAGTTACTGTGAATACATTTGTGTGGTGCTGACCTTCCTGGTCAGCATACCGATGGGTCCATCCCATGATCCGTTGTCCAGCTCCTGACCCCAGCTGTCGTCCGATGGAGCGTGTAGTGTAAAGCTGGCACATACCAGTACAGTCACGTTTACCGTCTTCACGATCTGTTATTTCACGAGGTAAAACACACGTTCCGAGGACTAACACAAACAAAACAGTATTTCTCGACGCACAAAACCTAACAAATTGCAAACATTTCTTTTACAAAAAAAATCAACAGCAAACAAATAAACAATACAAACAGACAGAAAGAGAGGAACAAAACACCACCCGAGTATTCAGTGTGAGAGTGAATGCGTGCGGTTCAAGTTAACGTGCATGTTGGGTACAAGAGAGGCGACGTAGAAAACGGAAACGAAATGCGCGAAAAACCTGAAATTCAGAACAGCGCTGAGTTCTCGAAGCAAGTCTATGAGAACGCCGCCATATTCGTGCGTTCCGTTGCGGTGAATCTCCGTTGTGTAGAAACTCTGCTGCACACAAGGACCAAAAGCAATCGTTAATAAGCTCAAGGCACGTAGCAACCAACCAACCAACCAACCAAATAGCCAAGAAACCAAGAAACGGGTCATCCAGGAGCATATTTTGCATATGTGCATATGTTTCAGTTTCGTGTTTTGCTGAGCACGAAACTTAGTTCACATTTTAGCACTCGTGAAACAGTCAAACAAAAAAACAATGAAACAAACAACAAAACACGAACAAGCAATCACGATGTCCCCTTAGCTTACTAGTTTACTGACGACCCTGAGGGTGCGTCCCCCCAGCCCGTGGGAGGGGTTGGGCAGGATGTGGTGGCGGGTGAGAGGAAGTGCGTGAGGCGGCAGTGTGGACACCAACCTCAGCTGACTGTCGTCCTGCACGTGACGCATCGTCCACAGCGACACACCGCCAGTCTGTTGACACAGAAAGCATACCGGGAATGTGCACCAAGAAGCATTGTAAGTATGACGTTTGAGTTTGACGCTTGAGTTTGACGCTCATACTGGTCACCGCATTGAAATTACTGGTGATCATTCCACGAATGATCTATAGTCGATGACCACTAGCGTTTAAACTTCAGCGTATGAATACACGTAGCCATTGATCTCACTAGCAGGCGACAAGACTAGCGAAAAGCGAGGAGTCTGTTATAGCAATGCTGCCTCTCGATGAGTAGAAGTAGAAAACCCGTTTGAATTTTGTTCGCACGGCCAAAAAACGTCAGATGGTCGGTGTAATTGCGCCAAGCTCTCTACTTTAATCATTGAGATAGACAATTTCGTGCGGACTGGCACGGTCACAAGCGCAGCTATACGTGAAAAACAAAAGGGTTCCCTTACCTCTGGGTAGCCGGGGTGGCCGAATGGTAGAGCGTTGGACTTCTAATGCTCGGTTCGTGAGTTCGTATCCCGGCTGGGCCCAAACATTTGTGCTGGCTTTTTCATCGTTGCCTCGTCTTTGATATCACCCGTATGTGGTGGAAAAGGACGTTAAACCCCCAAACACCCACCCCACCCACCCTTCCTTACCTTTGACTTGGCAAGTACTGCCATGTTCTGAAAATGACTGGCGCCCGTTTGAAATTCCAGCAGGTCTTCTTCCCTCGCTGCAGTCGCAATCCATTCAGTGTGGAACAGAAAACTCTCCTGCCAGTTCTGTATAGCATTATCTGTCACCTGTAAAATACAGAGAGAAACAGGTTAACAGCAACGGCATACGCCAGTACAAGCTCTGTTGTTAAAAACAAACAAACCAAAACCCAACAACAACAACAACAACAACAAACCCCCAAGAACCGTTAGTTTACGCTGGAACGCACTGGCAAATGTATATATCAGTTACAACATTTCCCGTTACTGCACTGCATGGAAGAAGAACGCGCGCGCGCGCACACACACACACACACACACACACACACACACACACACACACACACACACACACACACACACACACACACACACACAGACGATGGAGGGTTATTACATAGACTCACTTCGTTACACATGTGAGCCCAAAATCAGAAAACAGTGGCGAGAGGCGAATATCTCTGCCCCCCCCCCCCCCCCTTGCTTTTGATAAGAGGAGAGGGGGCCCACCAGTGGTGGGCCCCTCCCCCCCCCCTGCTCTGCTATCGCAGGACTTAATCCTTGGCAGTCAACACACACACACACACACACACACACACACACACACACACACACACACACACACACACACACACACACGAACTAACTTGCGAGATCTTGCCGTTGACAAACTGAGTTCGTTCATTTGTGCGGAGGTGTAAAGCAATTGTTTTTACCCCTAAAAAGGCTGTTGTAAGGGATAAACTGCCTTCCCGTTCCAGACTGTGCCAAATATCACGTATCAAAACCGCATCTTTTGAGCAGACGTCAGCAAAAAACTTCACGATCCAAAGAACACCTGCAACTGCCAACATCACCAGCAGCACCGAAAACAAAACTCTGAAGACAAGCAGAATAACCGCTCTACAATTATCACTAACGACAGCAAGTCCATACCAGACGAAGTACTTGTTTTGCGAACCCCACGGAACCAACGAGAAGCAGCTGACTGCTTGTCTGCCCATCGCAAGTCTGTTTCACAATGTAGGAGATGTCGTCTTTGAGGATCAGAGTAGTAATTTGCCGCGAGTGAAGCTGCGTGAGAATAACTTCAATGTCGAAAGGACCTGAGGAAACAGAAAATAATGAAAGCGGACTGAAAACCCATCTCTTCACCCCTCTCATAGCCGTGCCATGTTGTCGTTCTGCTGGTGTGTGTGTGTGTGTGTGTGTGTGTGTGTGTGTGTGTGTGTGTGCGTGTGTGTGTGGATATGAGTTTTTATTAGTTTTTATCTGTTTTGTCAGTTTTACCTGTCTTTGTTTTATCTGTCTTTTGTGAGTTTTTTAAAATCCGTCTTTTGTGTGTGTGTTTTTTTTGTTGTTTTGTCTTAATATGAATAAATATGTATTTTATGTAATGCGCCTAGAGCTTAGATAAGGTTAGGCGCTATATAAATATTCTATTATTATTATTATTGTCAAGTTGGAATGACTTTTACTGTGCATTGTAGGCCACAAGTCGGTTCTCTGAACAGAGAGCGCGTCATGCGACTCTTTCAGCAAACGCGCTATTTTCAAGTCCACTAGGCTTCAAAGAAACCAGCGCCTGTGAGCTCGCCTGTACGCCGGCTGGAAACAGTCTATATCAAGGATTGGTAGAGATCTGAATGCGAGATAGTGCCGTTCACGGACTCTGTGAACAGGCAAACATTCAAATTCTCCTGCTCAGCGTCTGACCGTGGTGCAAGCCCCGTAGCTGACTACTTCAGTCCTGATATTTCCGTCTCAGCGTCGGTGAGGCCTTCTCTTGGCTCAGCCCCAGCCTTTGAGATGCTGTCACTGTGCAGGTGTGTAAGTGGTACGATGTCAGACACCCTAAACAACTCAGAACGACCTGTCAGCCTGAACATCTATAAAAGATGTTGGGCCTTTGATATGATATGTGCGCCTGGTGTACAACAGCGTTGAGGAACAGCAGGGTTCGTACAGGATTTTGAGAACAAAATTCAAAGACTTTTTAAAGACTTTTCAAAGACCAAAAATAAAAATTCAAAGACCCTGCTCTCGCAGTTGACTCGCAAGCGAAGCGAAAGGAAGGGCACAGTGACACGGCCAGAGACGCGCAAACACTGAGCTGGCCCCGAAAATACGGTCGTGGGAAAAAAAATATCATTTCGCGATTTTTCAAAGACTTTCAAAGACACTTTTTCAAAACATCGAAATTTAAAGACTTGAAAAAGGGTCTCCAAAATTCCAAGACTTTCAAAGACATTCAATGCCTGTACGAACCCTGAACAGTGCTTGACGAAGACGTGAAATTTGTGCTCCTAAAACTGTTTGATGTTTCGAGTCATCACATCACATGCCTGTATCTGAGTGAGGGCGGGCCAGAACGGCGTGCAGACAAGATGTCCCAGTGTCACTTGGGAACTTAATCTATGACTGTAAATATATGTTTCAGAGCAATACAATATTTGAAACATACCTGTGTGACTGTCGTGGATCACAGTGACGGTTGTCCAGCCAAGCGTGTCCACTAGGTCGATCAGGACTGTTTCTACTGAAGCCAGATTTAAAAGAACCAGCACATCTTGAACATAACACGCCAGCAAACTGATAAACATGTGTGTAATTTACATGGCTGTATTACAAGCAAAATTTTTTATGCAAAATACTGCAGCGAGAAAGGATGCTCGCCAGCCATTGTGTCTGGGTTCATGTGCCCTCTGTCACGTGAGGCTCTGCGGAGGTATATTTTACGCTAATTTCGATACTAATATTTTTCAAGCTCACTTTTTCACTAAAAATTTCACTTAAGCCGAGCAGAAACGGAGAAACTAAGAACCCTGACTTTTTCTCTTTAGAAAGAAAGTGGCTCCATAAGCAGTTATTCCCGAAAATCATTGGCGAGGGTGGGTGGGTGTTTGGGAGTTTAACGTCCTTTTCCGCCACATAAGGGTTACATCAAAGACGGGGCAAAGAGAAAAAAGGCCAGCACAAATATTTGGCCCCAGCCGGCGGGATTCGAACTAACGACCCGAGCATTGAGAGTCCAACGCTGTACCATTCGGCCACCCCGGCTCCGAAAATCATTGGCGACAAAATTACCAAACTAAGTATAAAGTTGGGCCCCTTTACCATTCGACGGTAGCAATATTGATAAAATAGGAAAATGCAAACTTTCTAGTGCGTATGTCGACGCCTGCATTGACAGAGAGTGAGTGTCTGGCTTCACTGGACGACGTGATCTGGCTAACAGAGCTGGTCAGGGAGCCTGAAGGAATGTCGTCAGTTATCGAAATAATATTATGATGTGATATGAGATGATATATATATAATGATGCATTTTGCTTTTGTTAATTTTAGTGTGACGCCCGTCCAATGACTCATCTTAATTGCCCTCAAGTGATAAATACATTATTGAATTGAATTGAATTGAAAAATAGGCGTAGATGCAATACGACGTACCACTCGAACCGTTGACGGTGCCAGACAGACGCTGCCCGATCGCTGAATGTGACTGCAGAAAAATGGTAAATATTCCAAGAGTAATTAAAGACACGTCAGCAACCCGCAGCATACAAGTCGTCATCTTCACCCTGCTGCAGAGCCGAGCAGGTAGAACGTCGGACTAGCAGTGCTCGGGATGTGAGTTCGACCCTGGCTGGGGCACAAATATTTGTGCTAGCTTTTTGCTTGGTGACCCGTCTTTGATATCAACCCTACGCGGTTCAACGCCACAGTGAAAAAAAGACGACTACTGGCATATTATGCTGCCTGTTCACCGGAAGCAATATACCCTATAAAAAAAAAAAAAAAAAACCCAAACAGAGTCGTGGTAAAATAAAAGCAGGACGATATCATCTGGAATGACAAATGGTCGATGTAAGGTGACGAGGAGAACAAATACCCAAGAACGGTCGCATTATTAACCGAGCAATCAAGACACGCTTTTAGAAGTAAGAACCTACAACCACGGCTAAACGGTACTTAGCAATGCCATTATTATGTTTACCAGCCTGGGCCTCAACGTGTTTGCTGTGAACACAAAGTAAACATAGACAGCTTAGACTAACAGACAAGCTGAATTTTGTTTGAAAATGACGATGGAAAATTTGTATGAAACAAACAGACGCTATCTTATCATTAATTTTTTGCTTTGTCTTTCGTCACGTTAATTTTCCTTGTTTAGTTTTCAACACGAAGTTAAACAAAAGTACCAGCCAACAAATCAACTCCCTAACCCCACGTTCTTTCCTATTGTATTATAATTATAATTATTATTATTACAAAACAAAACATCAGTGTGCAATGTTGAGGGCAACGATACATAGTTGCAGTACTTTACAAAATTACAATATTTACAAAATTACAATACAGAGACTGATTACAATGAAAACTTGACACTATTATAGCAATACTGTGTTCTCTCTCTCTCTCTCTCTCTCTCTCACACACACACACACACACGCACACACACACACACACACACTGACCTTGACACCCCACTGACTGACGTTCTAAGTGTCACCTAGTAGTGCTATACTGACAAACACGGGTGCAATATGTGGACTATAGTCGTGTCGTGTCGAATTGTATATATATATATATATATATATATATGGACACAGCACGACTCAACGGGGTTTGAACCTGGTACCAAGCCGGCGGACACAGCCTGCCTCCGGCGCTGAGCCGGTCAGATTTCCCGGCGGCCCACCCGGCAAACTCGACATTCTATACGTGGGCAGTGAGCGTCCTGGGCTTCTACGGCAGTAATGCGTCCAGCGCTAGGCTTACTTATGTACTCTACTCAGGCAGTATCATACCAGTTCCAGAGTTTTCTCCCCGGGCACACCGGCTTCTCTGGCGCTTAGACGCACAACATATCTTTGCTACCCTGTTAGTTAGGCTTGCGCCACGACCACTGCCTCTTTCTTGTCTCCGAAGTTGCTACTTTGATTTCGCTTTTTAGTTCGGCATTTGCCAACCTACCGTAAGAAAGTGGGTACCTCCTGGCTTACCCGGAAGTTGCACACGATAAGCAATACCTACCCTCTCTCGATTTGATTTCCGTGTCGCCTAGGACACGGAGCGGAGTTCCCCCGCACTTCTTTCCAACAGGCTTGCGAGTTCACCGTCTCGTGTTTTGTCCAGTCTGCTGTTTACCTTTTGAGTACGCCTGCTACGGCGTTTGAGCTTTGGCGAGAGGAGTTGTCCACTTTTTCTCCCTACTTTTGGGCGCTGAACAGGAATCCTGTCGGTCAGGCTTCCTGTTCGTGGCGGGTTCAGCCCCCCAAACAGTAGTGGATTTCGCAATACTGCTTTTCTCCTAGAATCTTGGACTTGTATGTTTTATTAATCTTTTGCTGGGATTTTGCTTTTCCGTTTTGTCAAATAAATTCACTGAACGTGGACAACTCCGCCAATAGCTCGGGTCGTGTTTTAGTTCGTGTAGGATTTGACTTGTGGTACCTCTACAGGGCGAACATGCAGTAGATTCTCTGGGACACAAAGTTTTCTCTGTCTCACGAATGCCAGACATAAAACAAGTTGCGCGCCGTTCACAAGCGCAAGGCTATTTATGGCTGGCATGGCTTTCCTCTCCGTAGGCGGCCAGCGCCAACGCCGCGCTATTCGCGTTGCCACACTATTGGCTTTGCATAACATGACCTAATTCCGCACGCTGGACGCTTCCTCCTCTTGTCCGATGTGTCCAGCTCATTGCGCCAGCGTCGCTTTTGGAAGACAGACTTCAGTTCGCTCGGCAGCAGCGGATTTCCTCTGTTTTTACAAACTTGATCCCGCCATCTCCCCTTTTACCCCACCTGGGTGCTATGCGCATTTCAGTTCTCACCCCTTTTTTGTTTACCCTGTCTTATAGAAGCTCACTTAGATATGCCTACCTCAGTGCCTGCGCTTCTGTACCACATGAAAGTGGGACTAATTTGCCTTTGGTTTCAAATCTTTCCCGACCGGACTTCCGTGTCACTTATGTCGGGAATCTACTCTTGAGCTGTTTTCTGCGTAGTTACCGCCTTATGCTGGTACCAAATAGTTTGATTTGACTTAATTGCTTGGCTTTTTCTTTGCTTTCAGTATCTCAGTGTAAGTAGCGCGAGGCGGGTTCAGCCTCCAAAACAGTAGTGGATTTCGCAATACTGCTTTTCTCCTAGAATCTTGGACTTGTATGTTTTATTAATCTTTTGCTGGGATTTTGCTTTTCCGTTTTGTCAAATAAATTCACTGAACGTGGACAACTCCGCCAATAGCTCGGGTCGTGTTTTAGTTCGTGTAGGATTTGACTTGTGGTACCTCTACAGGGCGAACATGCAGTAGATTCTCTGGGACACAAAGTTTTCTCTGTCTCACGAATGCCAGACATAAATATATATATGGACACAGCACGACTCAACGGGGTTTGAACCTGGTACCAAGCCGGCGGACACAGCCTGCCTCCGGCGCTGAGCCGGTCAGATTTCCCGGCGGCCCACCCGGCGAACTGAACGTGACATCATCAGTAAAAACGCCGCAGAAACAAATTGAAACCATCAACTGTCGCCGTATCTGAGACGTGGTAATAAAGAAACAAACACAGATTCAAACAAGAAAACAAACTCAAAGAAACAAACACACGCAAGCAAGCACGCAAACACGCAAGCAAAGCACCAAAAGAACCAATCAAGCGAACAGTCAAAAATGGCGACAGAATCTACGGGAGGCAAGTCATTGTTGCTTTGGTTACAGGGGGACCGGTTACTTCCCTTTCAACATGAGCTGAATTGAACTATAAAATGAAAAAAAATATCTGAAAAATGGCATCTAAAACTCAGCAATGGAGTATCATAGAGTATAATTTAGGAAAACAAAAAACAAAAAAAAAACCAAACAAACACAAAAGCAAAGGTTCTTCTGGTGAAATTTTAAACGTCAGCCACCGATATAGTGTCTGTTTTTCTATTCAGAGTCAGGCCAACACAGTTAAGCAGAGCAACCATCTTGACGGTAGTAAAGGACAACTCTTGACACCAGTAATGTTGTCTCCCTTGAAACGGTATGCAGTTTTGAGTTGTTTTTTTTTCATGTCTGTTTCATAGTTTGTGAAGCTCTTATAACCTCAGTGTTAAGCTTCTTTTTCTTCTTCAGTCTTGTTTGCAGGCTCGTAGGCTGGCTTCTTATTGTGTTTCCACAGTCACAGACACGGTCAGTGATAAATACGGCCAAAAAAAAAAAAAAAAAAATGTTAGTTAAACACTGAGAAGGCGAGATTGTACTGTATACTAGCTAACGGGCCACTCGGTACCAACTGTTGGCCCTGCATCAGCTCAATGGGCCGTGATCATGATGTATCCGTCACTGTAATCGAAAATTGCTGAGAGACAAGGCACACGCACAGCGGTCTGTCGTTACCTAGGGGTGAAAAAAAAGGGCCTAAGTGGCATGGATTTGACAAGCACTTAGGCATTTTTCCCCCTTGAGGTGACGCCGGGTGGCAGTGGACGCGAAACTCGGCATCACCAGTATTCCGCCCACGCCGACCAATCAACGCCGAGTATTGATCGTGACGTCATGAATGGCGCTCCGGCACCGACTGAGTCTGGAAGCAGCGGGCGTCTGACAGATCGATATTCTGTGGAGAGAAACAGCAAAAGAGCGAGTGAGCGAGAAAGAGAGAGAGAGAGAGAGAGGGAGAGAGAGAACATAGCGAGGCTGAAGCAGCGCCATCAAAATTAGCGCAGACGAAAAGAGAAGCAAGCGAGGGAAGCCATTTCTTTTCTGACCGCCATATTGGAGAGGGGAAGGATGGCGTCCTATAGTGTCTAGTCGCAGAAACAACGACAAGGAGCAACAAGCGACCATAGAGGTCTGAAAAACCTTTCTTTCCCCCCAAAAAGAAAACCAGAAGAACCCGTCTGTAGAGAATATTCAAGTGTCTCCTGTTTTCTGCCACCATGGGACAACACGATCCGCAAGTGGTGCATGGAGGTGAGTCAATGTTTGGTCATTCACTGTAAGTAACCATCTCGTTAGTGCTATAGAGCTACTTACGCTGATGAGTCATGAGGCATGATGATACTCCGTAACACACAGTATCGAACAAAACAAAGAGAGTGTGATGATATTCTTTACGGCCTGTCAGGGCTTGTTTTGTCTGGGGAATATGTCAATGTGGTCTAGCAAACCACTCAACCAGCGTCATGGTGGTGATTCTCCTCTTCTGACGTCAGTTCGTGATTATCGCGTGGTCGGCGTGTCGCAATGTTGTTTACTGTAATCAGCGAGTCAGCGTGTGTGGTCACGCCTGAGTGATTTGGCGAGTCCCAGGACTGTCTTTGGAGGATCGTTCCGGGGGGTGTTACGCCACACTCGATCCAAACAGTCTAACGCTCATTATGCTGTGATGGAATTGGCATAATCTATACACTTTCGCTTGGGCGTATGTATATAATACATATTGAATGTCACCGATTTAGTTTGTGCTGACAGCTTCTATCTGCGTAGTTTTATTTTAACAACACGCAGATGTAATGATCAGGCAATTTAAAAATCAAATCATTAAGTACTTCAGTGAATCATTGATTATGGTCATTAAGAAAATGACAGTTGTGTCGCAGCAGAAAACATCGGTCAGTAGTTTTGCGTCGGTGCAAAATTGATCAAAACATAAGTATTATGCTTACGTCTCTCTCTGTCTCTGTTTTTTTTTCTTTCTTTCTCTCTTTTGTAATTTAGAGTAGCAACGGCAAGTTTGGAAATGGTAATTGTGCCAGTAGCTTTACCGTTGTTAAATAAAGGGTCATTGTCATTATTGTCATTGTCATTCTCTCTCTCTCTCTCTCTCTCTCTCTCTCCCCACCCCCCTCTTATGTAACGTAGCATTAACATCAAGCAAACACGCCCCGATATTATACCAAGCAACTGTCCAACCCGGTTTTTGACTCGGACCTGTGACAGATCATTGTAAATGGCCGACAGACTGTTCCATTTTCTGATTAACCGAAGTGTGACATTGACATCAAAGACTTGAAAAACGCAAGGGGTAGGTTTTGTGCTTACTTGAAGTGAAAGAGCTCTGCAGATTGGGCTTTTCTTTCCAGTAGAACAAACCTTAACTGAAAAATTCTACCGAAGGGTTAGTCGATTAAAACGAGCCTGTCTGTAACGCATGTTTCTTTGTGGAATTAATTGTTGTATTCAGCTTGGAAATCAAACTGTTTGAACCGAAATTTGAATCTATGTGTTTGGAAATCGAACTCTTTTAACTGAAATTTGAATCAGTATGCTTGGATTCGGATTTGGATCCCAGATTTCGTCTCATCTGCATTATATATTCATTTCAATTTACACTCTCTACAAGGAACTCTGCTTCTGCTGACATTAAACACTAGACAGCGAAATCGGAACCTGGCCTTTGAAGTGCTGATTTCGCAGAATAACTGTCGGTATGGGGGAATTTATGGGGGAGTTTCAAAAAGCCCTTCGTTTGTCTTACTCTCATCATATCCCGTTTAGTTTAATTTGTCAGGAAGGGGCCAACAATAATAAATATATCCAGTTTCAAACGGACATTTCTTTTCTATAAAAAGCCAGTCTCATTCGGAAATTCGTGATTGTAAAGATGGGACGCATCGCTCTTTGCAGATTACGGATACTTTCTGCTTGAAAACAAAGGAATGTCAAGGTTTTTCCTTTCTTTCAACTATCGAAACTTTCCATATTAAAACATCCGGCTATGTAAAGATACCGAGCATCACTCACTGTCGAGTACGGTTACAATCTACTTGAAAAGAAAACACTTTTCATGCGTAATGATTGTTATTGTCAGATAATGTAGTTGGTATCAGCTTATCACAGTTAGTTACAGTGGGCATTCTGTTGGGGCCATGGGGTTCGAGAGCAGCCGAATCCCCTGAAATCTTTTTTTTTTTTTTTGGGGGGGGGGGGGGGGGTAGAGTGCATCGTCGCGCAGCTGACCAAACTTCTGGGTGATGAAGATGCAGGAATGGAAAGTGAAGCGCGTGATAGTTGTTTTTTTCTCACGCGTGTGTGACACAGCAAGTCTATGTTACTCTCTGACAAAAATCGATACCTGTGTACTTTCCATTTTAAAACGCCTACCTATTTTGTATACAGATCGCACTGATGTAGGCGCTTTATCCCAAATGTTTGGCTCAAAGCTAAACCCAGCACGCACGCTCACGTGAATCATTCGCATTCTCTCACACTTGACATAAACACATTACAGTCACGTGGGGCGAAGGACCAGCTCAGCAATTTAAGTCACAGAATTTTAGGATTGTATTAATTTTTTTTTTTATCTTGTGGGCTGAACATTTCCAAAGAAGAGGGGGAGGAAGCCGGAGTACCCGGAGAGACCCCCCCCCCCCCCCTGACGGTCGGCCCGAATGAACGGTGCCACATACGAGAGAAAAAAAAATCTTCGCCTCGAGCGGAATTCGAACCTGACCTCTCGCATTGGTGACAAAATCTTTAACCACTAGACCACCGACCGCCCCCCCTCACTCCCCCCTCCCCCCCCCCCCAACCGATATCAGGATTGTTTCTTTCAGCTACAACCAGTCTATTCCTTGTCAGGCGTTTGACTCCACGCATGCATAAAATACCGATACTTTCAGTTTCAAACGTGGACCTGTTTTGTAGATACTGCGATTTTTTTTTCGTTTTGGTAAACCACCTTCGTCTCTCAACTAAAGGCTCCTTTGTCATGCATTAAGCTTATTTTTTGACTCGCGCACGCAACAACGTGAGTCCATTTTTCTCTTCGCCATATTTCCATAGTTGCCTGTTTCAACCACTCACCTTTTTTTTTTTCTTCTGGATATCTGTATCGATTCTTTTAGCAAAACCACCTCCATCTTAGATCAATGACTCCTTTGCCATACATTTATAAGCATATTTTTTTTACAGTATACTTAACAAAGGGAGTCTGTTTCTCGCAGGCAATTTTCGATACTTTCCGTTTTAAAACACAGACCTGTTTTGTAGAAACCAACATTGTTTTTTTTTGAAAACCCACCACATTCTATCGATGGAATGATTCTTTGTCATTCATTTATAGGCAGGTTTTCGACTCACGTGCCTAACAAAATGAGTCTATTTTTCGCTTCTTTTGAAACCATAGACCTATTTTGTAGATACGGGGAGTGTTTCTTTTCGGCAACCCGCCTCCTCTGGTCTATCGATCGATGGCTCCCTTGGCAACCAAATGAAACCCGGTTATCCGACTGAGGGTAATTCTGGCTTGGGCAACGCAAGCAAACAGGTCTCTCCCGGGATCACGTCGCCAGAAAGGAATAAATGACAGTCATTTCTTTCAGTCCACGGCTTCTATCGAGGAGGAAAGTCAGTCGAGAAGATTTAATCTGGTCTGGTGTGGCGACAGTGTGTGTGTGTGTGTGTGTGTGTGTGTGTGTGTGTGTGTGTGTGCGCGCGCGTGAGAGAGAGAGAGAGAGAGAGAGAGAGAGAGGGTGGGTGCGTGGGTGTTTAGGGGTTTAACGTCCTTTTCCACCACATAGGGTGATATCAAAGACGGGGCAACGATGAAGAAGCCAGCACAATATTTGGCTCCAGCCGGGATCGAACTCACGACCCGAGCATTAGAAGTCCAACACTCTACCATTCGACCACCCCGGCTCCCCAAGAGAGAGAGAGAGAGAGAGAGAGAGAGAGAGAGAAGGGTGTCTCGTTACCTTCAGTCAGAATCCAAAAGTTGTTCATGCCAGTAGATGTTAAAACAAACAGACAAACAAACAAAACAGCCTCCAAAGTACGGTTAGAATTGTTTCCTAATCTTATTCTCTGGCGATAGAATTCACAAAGGCAACTTCCAAGACAACCTCTTGAAACCTGTAACCGACTGAATAGATCTTTCTATTTTGAGTAATACGTCATTTGACTATTTGACAATAATAATAATAAATGGCATTTGTAGGGCACATTTCTTTAGAATTAACTCAATGCGTCAATCACACACCGACACTCACGCACATTTTACAAACAGTGGACAGACATACACTGGTGAAACTGACTAGTTGACAAGCCCCTGAACTGAAACAACAACAACAAATATAAAAAATGAAACCCAATTCCATTCCGTCATATCTAGGACACAGTAACATGACCTGGACGTCACAGAGCTTTGTGTGGTTAGGAAAGAAAAACGAAGGAGTGCGCGAGTCTTCAATCATTTCTGTCAGCACAGCGTCGGCCAGTCAAACAAGCCGTAGGGGACATATTGCAATCCACCCCTCCTGCCCCTCTTCCCTCCTCCCTTCTCCTTCCCACTCCCCGTAAAGTTGGTGCATTGGAACGTGCAGCTGGTCGTGTTGACACACTTAGAGGCAGGTGATACTGGAAAGTCAGTTGCCATTTTCTGCCACGTCGTCAAGGAAACAGGTTAATCCAATTACGTGCACACTCCTGCGAGATGACAAGGAACTGTGGAAGTGATTGAGATAGTTAGCAGGCGATGCTTGGGCTGCTTGGCCACGCAGCTGAAAACCTAAGAGTAAAAAAGCTGCTATATACTGGATCAAACTAGCCAATATTTTTCACCCTTTCTTGTGTATTTATAGTCTGACCACTTCGATCTTAGCTGGTATCGGAGGTTAAAGTGTAGTGGTTTTGGGCGAGGATATATGTGCTGTAAAGGTGTGTGTGTGTGTGTGTGTGTGTGTGTGTGTGTGTGGGGTGATATCTGCAGTGACATTTTCGGTGTCCAGTAGGTTAAACTGGAATGCGTAACTGATCCCACATCAATACCTTGGTTACTCCAAATGAATGAGATAATGACAACAAAACCAACAACACCAACTAAAAACCAAACACATCAGCAACAACACCAACAACAAAAGTATATCACTTAACACACACAAAACAGTAAAAAGTACCATAGCATTACCGTCAGTATATAACACACCTCATTATTCCAGATACCAAATCGATTAGTGCGAGAAAGTTTACCTGCAAAAGAAAGAATCAAGCGAAGGAAACATCCGATACAGAAGTGACTTAAGTCAAATTCTCGACCCCATTTTTGTTCCAGTGTCGGCGGGAGCGGCTGTCGGGATCGCTGCCGGCTGTCTCGTGTTCCTGGCCGCGCTGACCACCATGGCCTACAAGTGTTACCGGCGCCGGGTCATGAGGAACGCACAGAACCGACTCTCCTCCGCCATCAAGAAGGGGCTTCAGGAGAGCAGCTCCGGCAGCTTCAAGAAGAGCGTTCCGGTCAGGGGCACGGGAGGCGGACCCAAGGTCATGAAGTCCAAGGCCACCAGCCCCATCACGCCCCCTAGTGGCGAGGGCTCTATAGAGCGCATGCCCATGACCGGCTTCTCGCAATCCGGGAGCGGCGGCCTTGACCCCGTACACGTGAAGGCGGCCGACGTCTACCTGGAGAACGAGAAGGACGGAGCCACGCCGGAGAAGGAGGAGATGCTCAGGGGAGATAACGACGTGCTGGAAGAAGGGGGCGAAACTCCGGTCCGTCACCCCTTGCCCACCAAGCTGGGCACACTCAGTTTCTCCGTGGAGCACGACGAAGGCAAGCAGGCCCTCATGGTCAGCGTGGTCCGCGCCAACGAGCTCCCGCCCCGCGACCCAAGCGTGGGTGGATGTGACCCGTACGTCAAGCTGCAGCTGCTGCCGGAGAAGAAACACAAGTGCAAGACCCGCGTGGTGCGCAAGACCTTGAACCCCAAGTACGACGAGACCTTCACCTTCTACGGGATCACGGCCAACCAGATGGCGGGCATCACGCTGCACTTCGTTGTCCTCAGCTTCGACCGCTTTTCGCGCGACGAGATCATCGGGGAGGTGATTTACCCGCTCTCCGACACGGACGTGGAAAAGAAGGAGGCCATCATCACCCGCGACATCACACCGAGACATCTCAAGGTCAGTAATCTCTAATGTTTCCAGTGTGTACTCTGCCTTTCCAGTACTGATGTACTCTGACTTTCCAGTACGTACTCTGCCTTTCCAGTACTGATGTACTCTGACTTTCCAGTATGTACTCTGACTTTCCAGTATGTACTCTGACTTTCCAGTATGTACTCTGCCTTTCCAGTACTGATGTACTCTGACTTTCCAGTATGTACTCTGACTTTCCAGTATGTACTCTGCCTTTCCAGTGTGTACTCTGACTTTCCAGTATGTACTCTGACTTTCCAGTATGTACTCTGACTTTCCAGTATGTACTCTGCCTTTCCAGTATGTACTCTGACTTTCCAGTATGTACTCTGCCTTTCCAGTGTGTACTCTGACTTTCCAGTATGTACTCTGCCTTTCCAATATGTACTCTGCCTTTCCAGCGTGTACTCTGCCTTTCCAGTATATACTCTGCCTTTCCAGTATGTACTCTGCCTTTCCAGTATGTACTCTGCCTTTCCACAAAGCTGTGGTTTTGTTGTTGTTGTTGTTGTTTTTCCTCCAAAAAGCTGTGGTGGTGTGTATCGTCCTGGGCCTGTATGTAAAAGTCGAGGTTATTTTAACCCACGGCTACGGGCCTAACCCAGACTAGGACAAAAGAAACCAAAAACAAAATTAAATGCAAAAGGAACAGAAGAAAGGAAGAAAAATTCCTTCTATAACGGCTTAGGCACCTTGCTGGAATGGGCCCGCTTCTTGATTTCAAAAAAAAAAAACCAAAAAAACTTTGACCCTAGAGCTAGTTTAGTTCGAGGTTAGACTCTAACCCGGGGCTAAAAGCCCTAACCTCGACCATTACATACGGGCCCTGACTAACCTACTCAAACTGTGACCTTGAACTCTGACCTTGAACCCCACTACTTCCTGACCTCGAGCCCCACACAATTTCTTTTGTGTTGGAGAAACCACAGTCTGAACAGTAACCTATGACCGCTCTGCCCAGTTTTGCTAAGGGAAGACCTTACAATAGAATGGCACTAAACTGCTTACTTTGTGCAGCTGTCCATTCCGAACGTTCAGTGAATTTGTTTTCGTTTCGTATGAAAATGAAGTCGTCTGCTCTTTCGTTTGGTTTACCGCCAGCGATGTTGAATATTGTTTTGGGTCTTCTCTTTTGCAGCTGCAACCTCATAAAAATTGCTTGTATTCTCATGTGCACTCAAGAGAAGACTGCGTACACTAGAGCAAGGAAACACTAGACTAACTTGAATCAATAGTGACTTCGTTTTTTTTTTTTTTTTCTCTCTCTCATGGAAACAATGACAGTTACGTTGTGACGTTGTGAAACTGAAAGTGATCTTTAGCTGGGCCGCGCACACAGAAATAAGTATTTGTACTTTACCTCAGTTTTATACAGGTTTCAAAACAGACCCACCAATCCCCAAGAATATAAAAATCTTACAAATATAGAAACGACGTAAACAAAAATCTAACGCCGGGTTAAGCCCCATGGGATGTGCAAACTCTTTCACTGTCGATAATGAGAGTGTCAATCGCGCCCTAGTCGCGTCAACTTCAAACAGCACACCGCCAGAATATTGACCCGTGCATCGAGCGGAGTAGGCGAGCCTAAATACGAGCTATTGTCTGCCCATTTTAGCGTTTAAACTAGTCGATATTCTGGTGCTGAGTCGGTCGACAGGCAAGGCAGCAGGCAGTCACAGCAGGGAAGTTTAATGGCATTTGCCAGTTTTGTGGCAGAAATACTGAATGAAAACACACTGTTCAAGAAACCTTGAGGAGAACGCATTACATTGCCTACATCCTCCTTATAAACTACACAACTGCTCCCTTCACAACCTGCCCCTCAGTAGACCACTACACTCCTGTCAACCAAAGGAGGCGAGCCCACGGAATTCAGCCAATCGCGTGCCGCGGCATAATGAGCACAACACGTGGCATGGTCTTGCAAACTTCCTTGCCAGACACTACAAACAGGGAAGCAAGCGTAGTCCGATATGGCTGAAAACGTAGACAGAAAACAGTAAGTCCATTGACGTCATTTGAGGAAAGCACAAAATATGACGTCAGTCTATTTTATCTTGAAATCACTCCTTTTCCCCTAAAATGACGACATGGACTTACTGTGAGCTGCCATTACACGGCTGTATAATGGGGCGGAGCTTTGGCCTCGCGGCTTGCCGAGTGGGGTCGTCTATTACAACGTCGCAAAGCCCAAGACAAGACAAGACGCAAGGAGGGACGCTAAGCCCAAGACAAGACAAGACGCAAAGAGGGACGCTAAGCCCAAGACAAGACGCAAAGAGGGACGCTAAGCCCAAGACAAGACAAGACGCAAAGAGGGACGCTAAGCCCAAGACAAGACAAGACGCAAGGAGGGACGCTAAGCCCAAGACAAGACAAGACAAGACGCAAAGAGGGACGCTAAGCCCAAGACAAGACAAGACGCAAGGAGGGACGCTAAGCCCAAGACAAGACGCAAAGATGGACGCTAAGCCCAAGACAAGACAAGACGCAAAGAGGGACGCTAAGCCCAAGACAAGACAAGACGCAAGGAGGGACGCTAAGCCCAAGACAAGACAAGACGCAAGGAGGGACGCTAAGCCCAAGACAAGACAAGACGCAAAGAGGGACGCTAAGCCCAAGACAAGACAAGACGCAAAGAGGGACGCTAAGCCCAAGACAAGACAAGACGCAAAGATGGACGCTAAGCCCAAGACAAGACAAGGCGCAAGGAGGGACGCTAAGCCCAAGACAAGACAAGACACAAAGATGGACGCTAAGCCCAAGACAAGACAAGGCGCAAGGAGGGACGCTAAGCCCAAGACAAGACAAGACACAAAGATGGACGCTAAGCCCAAGACAAGACAAGGCGCAAGGAGGGACGCTAAGCCCAAGACAAGACAAGACACAAAGAGGGACGCTAAGCCCAACACATGACAAGACGCAAAGATGGACGCTAAGCCCAACACAAGACAAGACAAGACGCAAAGAGGACGCTAAGCCCAAGACAAGACAAGACGCAAAGAGGGACGCTAAGCCCAAGACAAGACAAGACGCAAAGAGGGACGCTAAGCCCAAGACAAGACACGACGCAAAGATGGACGCTAAGCCCAAGACAAGACAAGACAAGACAAGACGCAAAGAGGACGCTAAGCCCAAGACAAGACAAGACGCGAAGAGGGACGCTAAGCCCAAGACAAGACACGACAAGACAAGACAAGACAAGACACGACAAGACAAGACAAGACACGACACGACAGGTCACGACACGACAAGACAAGGCTAGATCCACATGCCTGTCCTTCCGTTTCATACTGTTTAACTTGAGGTATTTGCCGTTCAGTACACTGATTTGGCTGTGTACGTTATACGATTCATCGGACAGTTTTGAAGCGCAGTATGAAGAAATTAATGCAAAATAACAAAGGGTGCGTGCAGACATTTGCTGTCGTTTCATCAGCATAGCCAGTGCTCTATGATTGGTGCTGTTGAATTATTTATCGCCTTCTAATCGTGCGCGTGCATGATGTGTGTGTGCGTGCCTGTGCGTGCGTGCGTGCGTGCGTGTGTGTGTGTGTGTTGTGTGGTGTGGTAAGTGGTAGACTTCTCCTTGGCGCACATATCCGTCTCTTTTGAAATGCCCACGGCGCCGCAGGGCTGGAGGACGAAGCAGTGAAAGCCGTAATCAAGTCTGCACGTGATTTTGACGCGATTTTGAAAGGAAAATTCCATCCAAATTCCTGCCCACCAGGGATTCGAACCAAGCGCCTCAGGATCCGATGTCGGATACCTTAACCACTAGACCAAATCCCCGTGTGTGTGTGTGTGTGTGTGTCCTCTAAACATTTTACGAGTTGTCATGAGACACCGGACATTAAGTTAGGGTCGTCCTGTTCGCGAATACGTATTACTGCCCACCCTTGCCTCTAGATAGTGATCGTGATGCACGTCAGTGTACCGCCAGAGCTGGGATAGAATTTCAATGACGCTTTCCGGTAACATCGTCACACCCGTCTAATCGATTGTTTGTGTCGTGTGGAAACAGCTTCGAGGCCATTCGCGGCGACAGAGCGCATGCGCCACTGGGAGCGCTTCCGTTCACGGACTGCAGCCTGAAGGAGGAGGACTGGTGACCGCTCTTGATTTGTGAATAGCGGGTACAGAGCTGATCGATACACAGCTGAATATAAATATGCTGCCGTCGAACACTGCTTATTACCTAGAACCCAGCAGCAAAAGCAGCACCATCCATCGCCTCGATAAGCAACAAGAACAACATCATCACCATCATCAACAACTACAATAACACAACACACACACACACACACACACACACACACACACACACACACACACACTGGCGTGGGGGTGGGGTGGGGGGTGTTTGGGAGTTTAACATCTTTTTCCACCACATGAGGGTGATATTACGTCGGGGCAAAGAGACAAAGGCCAGCACAAATATTTGGCCCCGGCCGGGACTCTCTCTCTCTCTCTCTCACACACACACACACACACACACACACACACACACACACACACACACACACACACACACACACACACACACACACACACACAAAAGAACAAAAAATAAAAGAACAAAACACAAAACAAACCAACGACAACAACCACAACAAACATATCTGCCAACAGTGGTGCGCTGTCATCAGTATCAACATCAGCAACATGATCAGTAACAACATCAACAACAATACCACCAATTAGAACGACTTTCGCCAAAGGGACGATTCGAATTTCAGAAGCATACAGAAAGTTTTTTTTGTCAGTGGTGAAAACAACCAACAAACAAACAAATCAAACCAGGGTGGTTGGGTGGGTGTTTGGGAGTTTAACGTCCTTTTCCACCAAGTGTGACAAACAAACAAACCAACAAAACGTCTTATAAAGGGGAAAAAAACAGTTTTTGCTAAATCTCTGCAGGCAGAATTGAGTAAAGATGACGGTCTAATTCGCACCTAACACATTACTTGCTGATGACAGACAAACTATTTTAGGCGACATGTCCTTTGGCGCACCTAGTCGCACCTTTGCCGCCAAACTTTGCCCAAAATGCCAGTAGATGTCGTGTCTCCTTATGTGACGTCACGAGACCATTGTGGAAATGTTCGCACGTTGCATATTTTGTCGTGTTTGTCAAGCGTCGTGACAGACCCAATGTCAACTCTGTACCGAGACCGGCGCTTCTCTTGGCCTCTGCAAAGACCCTCTTCCCCCCCCCCCTCCCCTCCCCTCCCCAATCGGCTAACCGAGACCTGAGCTGAGCTAAGTGATACCTAAGAAGACAAAAACAAAAATACTCGGTGACAAGGAAAGTGGACAGTTCTGAACAACTTTGTGGGTCAACGTGGTATTTCACAGTGTGCACAGAAGCGGTGAGTTCTGTCGCATTCACCAGCACAGTACATTTTCAGCCTGTTTCAGAGATTATTGCCTGCATGAGTTGTCTCCCTTGCCGCAACAAGCACGCATTTTTTTCGTGGCAGTGCACAACGTTGCCACGAAATATGCATGCATGCTGCGGTTCTGTGTATGCACGGGGGACAACTCATGACCCAATGTTGGAGATTCAGTTTTCACAAAGCCTTCTGCAAACTTGCACGCCAAACCACCCTTCGATTGGACCTATGTAAACCTTTCTGGCATCGTAATAAAGTTAGCGATGAGTAAATATTTGACGTGGCAGTGCAGCTTATGCTTCAGCCGGAAAAATCTACTCAAACCTGAGGAGGCCTGCATGTTTGTCCTTAACACCAGAGCGCCAGAGACCACGTGATTTCTCGGGCTGAACTGCGGACTGAGTGGGAGGAGGCGTTTTGAAATTTATTCTGAAGCAACCACTCCCATGCAGAGGCTAAGTTTAGAACCTTTTCAATGTGTAGGCGCGCGTTGTTTGTCTCGTGGTTCTGATGGAGCTAATTAGACTCTTTCTTTGTTCTAGCTAATCCTCCACAGACAAATATAAACATTCAAAAGTTCCAGAGACTTGTAGACGAACATAAACCTGGCGATCGATATTCAGATCTCGCGCCGTGTAGAAAAAGGATGTAAACGCATATCGAATCCATGGCGCTCTGGCCCCGTTTTGCCGGATGAGGGGTAGAGATGTATGGCGTTACACTGAAAGCCCCGAGTAATCCAATCTTGCTCGACGCTCGCCGCTCACATTAATTTTGCAGATGAGATGAATGTGTATGACCGACTGGCCTTTGTGGTGGCTGCAACGAGTTGCAAATACACAGAGAGAGAGAGAGAGAGAGAGAGAGAGAGAGAGAGAGAGAGAGAGAGAGAGAGAGAGAGAGAGAGAGACTGACTGACTGACTGACTGAAACGTTTATTTCAGGATAAAGACTTGTAGGCATGGTCTGCCTCTCTTACAAGCTGTCCTGCTAATCTAGAAACACTAAAAAGTAAAGGCTAACATGACAAAAAGTATACCTGGCACAAAAGGGGTAAATCTAATATAAAAAATAGAAAAATATTAAACATGCAAAGATAGAAAGAAGCGCAAAAAATTTAAGGAAACACATCGGAAAATAGGTGAAGAAGTAGATAGCATGGTGTTTGAAATTGTAGTATACGAGAGAGAGAGAGAGAGAGAGAGAGAGAGAGAGAGAGAGAGAGAGAGAGGAGTTTAACGTCCTTTTCCGCCACATACGGGTGATATCAAAGACGGGGCAGCGACGAAAAAGCCAGCACAAATTATTTGGCCCAAACCGGGATACGAACTCACGATCCGAGCATTAGAAGTCCAACGCTCTACCATTCGGCCACCCCGGCTTCCCAGAGAGAGAGAGAGAGAGAGAGAGAGAGAGAGAGAGAGAGAGAGAGAAATTGAAATTGAAATGTCTATTAGAGAGAGAGAGAGAGAGAGAGAGAATTGAAATTGAAATAACTCTAGAGAAGAGAGAGAGAGAGAGAAGAGAGAGAGAGAGAGAGAGAGAGATTGAAATAACTCATTTTTTAAACGGTGGATGTTTTGGTCTTGTGGACACTTTTTTAAAAACAAATTGCCGTTTAAAAAAAGATCAACATTCAACATTCGAACATACTTAAAAGTGGAACATGAAACTTTACACACACACACACACACACACACACACACACACACACACACACACACACACACACACACACACACACACACACTGAAACGCAAACAGTGAGAGAGAGAGAGAGAGGAGAGAGAGAGAGAGAGAGAGAGAGAGCCGCACTAGTAATTATTGGTGGAAGCAGCCCGTATGAATAATTTAGTCATGTCAGATGCTATTCTGATCCAAGAGACTCACGATCGTCAGCTTTGTCCACTTCCCTAGATTCCCCAGTCCTTCCCTCTCAGCCAACGCTCGATGAAGAGAGTGAAGTCGAGAGATACCGGTGGGGCAACAGGCTAGGTTAGTGGTACATCGTCCTTAACCACAAAGTCGCAGGGTACACACCGGCCCCCGTAGTGTAGTGGTTAGCACTTCGGACTATGGACCGGGAGACCCGGGTTCGAGTCCCAGCCTGGGCAAGCGGGATTTTTCCAACCAGGTTGGCTCCTGCCTAGAGCGGGTGTGCTATGGGCCCAATGGGGAGGCTGTTGCCACACAGCCGAGATTCACTCACTTCACGGGTGCGACTTTGGGGGTGCTTCCCTTGGTATGACACGTCTTATGATGTGGATGATTACACGGCCAGCACCGCAGGCCTAGTTAATGCCGGGGTATTTGGGACAGGAAGTGGAATGCGGCCCTGTCCCGCAGTCCCAAACAACACGGACCTCCACAGCATCATCTTACCATCATCCTCATCTCCATCATCATGCATAATAAAAATTGCCCCAACTTCCGAGCCCTCCGTGGATTCCACCCATTACCAGGGAGGAACACCACTGGAACCAGCAAAGAGTTGTGGCAGCAAAAAAAAAAAAAAAAAAAAGTCGCAGGGTACACATTCCATTATATGATAAAGACCCAAAGTAGTGACATCCTCCTTCTCTCTCTCTCTCTCTCTCTCTCTCTCTCTAACTCTTTCTCCCTCAAACCTGAAACTAAATATATCCACTTGTTCGTTTAAGCGTACGGTAAAACAGTGCCTAACGGACCGCATGTAACGTACATTACACGGGAACCTGTCATTTTAATTTTCCTATACAGTATACCATTTCATTGTATGATTTGTATTCGCAAAGGTCGCACGTGTATGAATACGTTTGGACCTGATGGACGATTTTCTCTGTGGTTTGGTTTCTTGTAGTTTAGTGCATTTTTCTGTCTTGAATTATCTTTTTTAATATTTTATTTCACCTTATTATTACTTGTTTTTTCTCAGTAGGTAGTCTCAGTAGCACTAGCAACGGCAAGTTTTGTAAGTTACCCAATTTCATGAATCGGCTCAAAGCGCTGCGAACTGAACCCAACACGCACGCTCACATGAATCACACGCATTCTTTCACACACTGGACATAAACACATTACAATCACGTGGTGCGAAGGGTCAGCTCAGCTATTTAAATTTCGGAATTTAGAATTGCATTTATTTTCCAAATTTGGTGGGCTGAACATTTCCAAAGCAGAGACTACTTTACTAACCAACAAGTTGCAGCTCGCATCTGAACTTTCTTTCAAGCTAATGTTCAAGATTCCTCGGTTCCCTGTGTAAAAGATACTCTCTTGTCAAAAACGCCCGAACAAAGAAACCTAATTTACCTGGACCCGTATGTAAAAGTCGAGGTTAATCTAACCCACGGCTGCGGGCCTAACCCAGACTAGGACAAAAGAAACCCCAAAAATTAATTAAATAAAAAAAGGAAGCGAAGAAAGGAAGAAAAAATCCTTCTATAACGGCTCAGGCACCTTCCTGGAATGTGCCCGCTTCCTGATTTAAAAACAACAGGAAATTTAACCCTAGAGCTAGTTTAGTTCGAGGTTAGACTCTAACCCGGGGCTGAATGCCCTAACCTCCACTAGTACATACGGGCCCTGGTCGTTAATGTTTATGTTCTAAATGTTTTATGTCTTTAGAGTTTGTGTTATTGTTATGAGGGTGATGTGTATGACGTGTGTGTGTGTGAGAAATGTGTAATGAGGGCGATGCTGATAATAAATATATTTACACATTAACATTGCCGCCCGTGAAAATGTAATTTTTTTTGTATCATGGCTTTAAAAGCCCCTTGGGCTCAAAGCCGGAAATGAAACCTTCCTTGGCAAAATCTTTCTTTCTTTCTTTCTTGTCACAAAGCACGCCTGACCGATTTGTCCGACGTCACAAGGCAACCAGAGCTTACCAAATTAACTTGGTTGCAGAAGCATGACACGACGGACAAATAAACACGCTGACCTTTTCTCTTTGAGCACCGGCGATCTGCACGCATCATCATAATATTCCCTGCCTTAATGCTAGCTCCTAGCGGAGTACCCAGCTGCCTATTCTCCTGCTTACTTCAGGCAAATAATGCCTCGCAAGAAGCCATGGCGGCACGTGTGCGGATTCTTTATCCTCCTTTCTTGTTAGCAGGATTAGCGAAAGCGCGAAGACCTGTAGAAAAAAATGTAACGTGTTGATGTGTCTCTCCTCACGAGCAGGAAGTAATCTTGAGATATTAGATTCTCAGAGAGAGAGAGAGAGAGAGAGAGAGAGTTACCTGGACAAACAGATCTTCCTTACATTTTCCTTTTTCAAAAGGATTCTTGGCCCGACGCAAGAAGCGGTGCCACGTGAGAAATCGTGCCAGAGGACCATTCTTACGTGTTTCCATGACAACACATTCTCTGTAGACAGCAGATTGGTATTACAAGACAGGAGAGACGAGAGCTCGTTTGTCATGTCTGAGAGGCAGGCGTAAAAATAGAGGAAATTTCTGGGCTGTTCTGGGTGTAGGAAACTGAAGTTGTGAAACTGCTAACGTTTGATAATGGAGTGGCCCATTATGGAAACATTTAGATCTGGGACTGGTAAACAAATGGGTCCAATTGGGGTGAGCGGTGGTCTAATAGGTAGCGCGTCGGATTTAGCCGCTGCACTACGGAACGGCCGTCACCAATGTCACGGCGATGAATCGTGGGTTCGAACCTAGGTCGAGCTTGTGATATGTGATACCGGTTTTTCCTGGCTGCCGGGATGCTCATCGGGGGTTTCTCTCCGGGTTATCCGGCTTTCCTCCCCCAGCAAAATTGCAGAATTGTTTTTTTAAAAAAAAAGGAAGGATAGGTATTGGGTGGCGCTGCACCGCGGCGACGCGCTTCCCCCGGGGGGAAGCAGCCCGAATTTCCAGAAAGGGGCAATAAAGCAGTAAAAAAAAAAAAAAAAATCTCACCACGAAACAGACACAGGATTCTGTCAGTGCCATGTTATTCGCCAGTTCCCTTGTCTATGACACTTTACTTTACAACCACACTCCAATGCTTCCAAAGCGCGACAGTAAAAAATACGTAATTTGTTGTATTCCTATGTGCTTTGCTTGGACTGAGTTACAGCATTGTCTATTGCTGTCTTGTAATGTGCGATTTCGGGTTTGTGACAAAATTCAGTTTAAAAAATGAGTTTCGTATAGATTTAGTCATAAACACTTTTTGTTTTAATTATCAACCATAATATCAAATTCATATTCAATATCAATAATCATACCTAATATAACGCGCTTATAGGGTAAAATCGTGATACACAGACAGAAATGCTCATATCGCAGGCCACAGAAAGAGCAAAGACTTCTTGTATTCATAATATCCAGCGAACACTCGTCATTACACTAAACGCAGACGACAAATTTGTGTCTATGTCCATTTTCGTTTTTTTTTTCCCCCCGGCGCTGACCACAGACATTTTGCGCGTCATCAGCGAGGGGGGGTATTGATTTTCGCTCTCGGCGCATCTCCCTCTCTCGCCGTCCGCCAAGTCAGCCAGTGGTGAAAGCTTGGCTGAGTAACAAGCGGCTAGCATTGACGTCACAGCATGTTATTCACGCGATTTCAACGCAACATCGTAGGAGACACGACAACACTCATAACTATTTTATAACTCTGTCTCGGGAAACTCCATAGCACCTTCTGGAAATGATAGTAATAGTTCGTAGACCGTGGGATGGCATCAGTGTAGGAAGCACGTTTAGCTAGACTAAACATGTGTATATGTAAACGGGCGTTTAACAGTACTATTTACACATACTTATACGCCGGTTTAGCTATAGACGCGTTTATCATGAGTTTAGCTAAGCGTGTTACATAAATACCATCCACGTTAACAGTGCAGTTTGTCAGAGATTCATTTTAAATGTTTTCGTTACCTTTGGTAGATAGGCCTACATACTGTTGGTAGACATGCTGGAATTGTTACGACTTTAAGGGGGGGCATATTGTACGATGTTGTCTTATCATCGTATATTTAGCTTCAGCCGAGTGTCTTTAGGTCTTAGTTCGGCCCTTTCATCTATATTTCTTCGTTTTAAACCTCACACTCACGTCTGCACTACCAGTGGTTAGGAATAAGTGATGTTGGGCATATGCTGCGAACTGCGCCCAGGAGATGATGTTGCAATATTTGCTGTATATGCGCTTTGTATTTATCTTTGTTTTACCCAGTTGTAATTGTTATTTGTTTTCTACGCTTTTTTTGTAATCGGGAGTTCGAGAAATTAGCATGAAGGTGCAGCGTCTCCTGCATGTCCTAGGTTTATACCGCCCCGTAGATCAGTTTGCATCCTTTGTCCAACGTTACATTTTTTTATGTAGTGTACACACACACACACACACACACACACACACACACACACACACACACACACACACACACACACACACGGTCAGCAAGATGATTATGTGGCAACAGCTATTGGTTGAGGGCAGTGAAGAGGTGGCTTTTCAGAATTTGCTTCAAGGATGGTTTTGTGTCTGCATATTTGATTGAAGGTGGGAGGGCATTCCAACACGTGGCACCCAGATATGTAACCAGTAACCAGATTTCATAGGGGGATTCATCAACATCACCCGTTCCGTCGGCACTAAGAGTCGTTCAATATGATGCTAGTACTGTCTTCATTAATTAATTAATTGTGTTCACAGTGAGAACGGTGACAGCGTTCAGTAACACACCAAAGAACGCTGGACACGCACGCTATGGATGACCACAGGCGGAGCTGGTATTATCTGGGGATGGGTCGGAATTAAGTGTCGAACTGCTCGAGGACAATTTCCGACTCGTGCAGCGCAGGAAATCAATGCGGGATTCAAGGTCGCACGGAGGGGACAGTGCGCAGTGGATCGACATCAGCGGTGTTATTGGCTCGCTCGCGACTCCTGCATATTTCATGTCCGTACGGGCCGTGCCCTGAAACGACCCTGTGGGTAAGGTGGGGTGTTTGTTCCCAGTCGGTTGACAGTCTGTCAGCGCCAGCCTGTGTTGAACGCGTTAATGGGGACATTGACACTAGGAATTGCACTATGAAGCTAATATGATAAACACTATGTAGCTAATATGATAAACAATATGAAGATAATAAGATAAACACCCGTGTTTATGGCGCTGTTTCTGATCTTTCATCACTGGTGTTTTGGTTAATACGCGACGCACCGTTTACCTGATGAAATTGGTTCGACCCCTTGATCAGGGCAGGGGTTGGAGGGGATGGGTGTTTGGGAGTTTGGGAGGAGAGGAAGATGAGGAGAAGGAGGCAGAAGAGGGAACATCTTTAGATCTAAAGCGTTTGTGTGACGACACTTACATTGAATAAAGTATAACTGTACCTCCCCCCGCCTCACAAAAAAGGAAAAAAAAAAAAAAAAAAAGAGAAGAAAGTAACAGGGAAGAAAAAGAGCCAAGTTATGAAAAGGAAATGGCAACTGAAACTGAACAGTCTGCTGGGTTGCTTCTGTCATTCGTTACTGACACTGACATAATTATCACCATGTTGTGTCAACGCTGTCCCGCCGAACGCAGCTGCGTTGCCACTGCAATTTGTCGATTAGTTTTACCGTTTGCAAGGCATCCTGTACGAAACTGTGAAAACAAGCGTGAAATAGTTTATTAGTTTATTACTTTTCATCCTGAAACTCTCAGGTCAGGCAAGTGAAGACAGAGAAACGCTTACATATAAGAGAAAGAAAGAAAGGTTTGGACTGATCAAGCGGAATTTCTTAATCGATCAAAAACATTTCGGCCAATGGCATTTCGACTTACGATTTCCCAACAGGCACGTTTCGACCCAAATTATTTCACAAATGACTTCAGTCGTCGAGTATTGGAAAATTCCTCGGCTTGAACTTTCTACAAATAGACGGACACGTAGCAGATCGACGCGGATGTCAAAAGGTCGGTCAGCACTCACTGGGGACTGCAAAAGAAATAAATTTCTTAAAAAATAGGCCTTTTGCACTGCAACCACAGCACCGCAGCCAGGTCGGAGGTTTCCGCTGATGTAAGCCGATTATTATTGCAGAGAGGTGCGCGTATGCCACTCAAACAGGATCATACGGCCTTTGTCATCATAATCAGTTCTGAAGCCCTCTCTGGAACCTTCATCCGATTACCATGAATAGTGCGGTGCCCATTTGCGCTGTCGTTGACAAGCTTGTTGTATAACAGCTTAGGTCAACCCTCACACACGTGCACACACACACACACACACACACACACACACACACACACACGCTCGCGCGCCCTTGCTTCTCTCTACATCTTACAGTTCTAGCAAGTTAAAACTTCTTCATTTTTTTTTCTCGAATTAGACGTTCCTGCCCAACGGTGAAAAAAGCCAGAGAGAGAGAGAGAGAGAGAGAGAGAGAGAAAGATGGGATGGGATGGCGGGTGTGTGAAATGACTATACATGCACTCGAGTCTCACTTCGGCTAATAGGCTTATAGATACTGGCCCTCCAGACACACCTGCACCAACATAAACAACAGCATCGTGCATCTGAGTCAGGGATTGTTTGTCTGACATGTGAACCTGACCTCGTTCCCCCACATTTTCAGCCTCGTCTTTCCGGTAGCGCAAATTGAACATAGTGTCCAATTTCCAGCACTGACACGATATAACGATCCGATCGTTTTTCGAAACTGGACACTGTCTGTATCGACTCTGTCGAATTCTAACATTTTTATGTGCAGATTTTTTGGAAAACAACTCTCATGTACACAAGCGGCCTTATTTTGACGGAGGCTGTTATTGTAGCCGTGCGCACGCAGCCTGGACACGTGACTGAAGGGCGACGGCCAGTAATGGCTTCCGGTATGATCAAGCCCCGGTATTGTCCACTGTCAATCAAAGAACCGATTCGCTTTGATTTTATCGCGGTCAGCCGGACACACTCAGTTCCTGGCAATACTCGAGGGTTACCACGCATCTGGTGTGACGAAGAATCTGCTAGGAGTAGGGCTTATTTCGCCCGGTTAAGAACGGCCTTTAGGAGTGGCATGGGGCGCTGAAGGAATGGAATGCGTGACGACTGCTTGGCGATGTAGGACTGGCCGAGTATGTTGACACACACACACCACACACACACACACACACACACCACACACACACACACACATCCGACCGCCATCGCCACCAAAACATCAGTGTGCTATTTTTGTACCATTTTAAGGGAAGAAACTGGTCCTGAAAGTCCTGATACACAACCCAGACCAAACGGCGTTTTCTGTTTGCTGTAACTGGGAACGGAAGGGACACAGTAGCTGTCCCAAGACGGTGCTTACCGCGCCTTCACAATAGAGAACTCCCAAGGGGCGACAAGTCTGGGCAGAGCGTGTTTGCCGAGCAAATACCGTGCGATAGAAAATGGTCTCGGTCGATAATTCTGCGAGGGTCTGCCGACCCTGGATTCATCATATACTGAGGTCTGCGTGTTGACCAGATACAGATCTCATGGAAAGGAAAGTGTGAGGTGCCATATTTACACTGAACATCATAGAGACGCGGCAGACATTTCTCTAGTCCTAACACTATGGCAGACACAAATGGACACGACTTAACTCAGTTCTTACCAAGTGCTTTTTGGGGTTATGCACCAGTGGCTTCACAAAAAATCATAATTCAATTCATTAATTAATTTCTTAAGCAACTGACCAGTTTGTAAACATTATTTATAGGAGAAGGGATTTTGAGTGCAGTAAGGTGTTCTGAGAGGGTGTGTTTTTGAACTAGTTTTTGCGGAAGGGAGGATTGTCTAAAATATGTAAATACGATTCTTTATTAGTTGATTTATGTCTGCGTGGATTCAAATTTGGCTTAGTGGATGTGTTGCACTTTGATTATACTCGTGTTTACTGCAGTAAGAGCCGTCAAGGAACCGTTAATCTTGTCTGATTTTCGCATACAGGGCCAAAACCGAAAAAGAGTCGAGAACGTGGGCCACTCATGCGCGATACGAAATGTGTTATTTGATAGTGTGAGGAAGTTTTTACTGTATAATCAGCAATGCTAAAGCCGGCTCTTAACTGATCAATGCGGAGCGCCACAGTGCTGTCCACAGTTGTGACACAGTTGTGATTGGGGGGGGGGGGGGGGGTCCGCCGCTGTGGCGTCATCACAGCAACCTGGATTTCAAATAGCCACAACTGTGACTGTGGTTTCCACAACAGATTCTGATTGGCTGTACTACGTCACTCGGCACGCAAACATGGCGGACAGTGCATCTTCAATCGGTTTGTCACCGAGCACAGCTGTGTTCAGTTTTGTAGTCACACCGAGCGCAACGACTGTGATGTGCACATGTGTGTTTCGCGCGCTGTTCCCAGCTAAGAGCAGGCTTAAAGATGACTCATTTGATCCCCTGCGTTCTTCTGTATGTGTTTTACTGCGTGTACTTTTGTATTTGTATTTTTCTGTATTTTCCCGTATTTTTGTGTATGTATTTTTTCGTATGTATTTTTGTGTATGTATTTTCCGCAGCATTCTGAATAATGGACAAAAAGGGTAGAAATACAGCTTGCGTAAACTAGGCTTATATTGGAAATAAAGCCCGCAAGGGTTTTTTTTTCCTTTCATTTATTGCTACCAATATTGAGTCTCCAAGGTTTGCCCAAGTTTAGGTCTCGACGCTTGGAATAGCCAGCAATCATACTGTTCCTGAAGCCATTCCCATACATTTTGCGGACATCTCCTAAGAATTATCAAACGCTCGATAATGGAATTCTTAAAATAATACTTAGGTTAGATTTGTTGTGCGTCGTTGCATCGAGGCAAAATGAGATGGTGAGCAGATGTCATCACTTTGACTCAATTGTCTGCTGCCCTGTGATTCTTTGAGACAGAAAAAATAGCAAGTAGTAATTGCTTTTTCAAAGGGAACAAAAAGGAAGTGGACACTGCAAGGGAGCGTTTTGCCTGTCATTTTCTGTACCTGGAACTGGTAGCGTTGGACTCCCAATCTTCGGGTCACGAGTTCGAATCCCGGCTGGGGCCACATAATTATTTGTGCTGGCCTTTTTCTCGGTGCCCCGTCTTTGATATCACCCTTTACGTGGTGGAAGAGGACGTTAAACTACCAGACACCCACCCATCCACCCTGTACTGGGAACTACTAGATTCCATTCAGGCTTAGATCACCCTCTTCCCATACAAGCACAGTTCCCTCCCTTGCAGCGCCCACTTACCTATTCCTTCCCTTTGAAACAGAACTCTTCCGTCTTGCAAAACCCGTACTCTCCCTGTAACCCACTACCAAGATTGTTGATGACGACATCAGTCAGATAATGCTCGGGTCGTGAGTTCGTATCCCGGCTGGGGCTAAAATATTTGTGCTGGCTTTCTCATCGTTTGCCCCGTCTTTGATATCACCCGTATTTGGTGGAAAAGGACTTTAAACCCCTAAAACACCCACCCACCCGCATCAGTAAGATTGTTTTCTTCTTCTGCCGATAAACAACTGCTCCTCTGTTAATGTCGTAGGAATTTCCAATCAAGGCTACCTGTACCGGTTTACATTTTTTTTTTACCTCTCGTCTGCGATGGCATCTCTCCCCCCCCCCCCAACACACACACATTCCTTCCTTCTTGCTCGTTTTTCTTTTCTCCTTTTCTAACCAGCATCGCATTTCTAATTGTCTGGGTCATTTTCTGAGACAATACCTGCCCACGTATTTTTCTAATCAGCACTGTTAATATCGTGCAGCAGCTGTTCTCGTCTCTTCCTGGTGATGTCAGTGAGCAGACAAAGACCAAAATAGAAATTAACACAAGCGTCGTTCGTCCGTGATTGTCTTTTCGGCTAAATGTATTCCCTCTGTCGTTACTCGAGTCTGTTTATGTTTGTCTTGTAATGCCAAGTTACATGGTTCCAATTACAACAAGTTGTCTTACTTTTTTTTCTCGCCGATTCCTTTTTTTTTTTTTTTAATATCGAGACTCAACTTCTTGTTTTCAAGTAACCGCCTTTAAAAAACAACAACATATTTTTAAGCTATCGAAATTGCTTTTTCTGACATTTGCTGCGTATATAATCAAATATAGGCCTATTTTCTATTTCATGTGAATGTAAGTTTCATGTTTTATGTGTTTCTATTTCACAGTTCCGCACCCAGGGCCGGGGAGAGCTGCTTGTCTCCCTTTGTTACCAGCCTGCCGCAAACCGGCTCGGGGTTGTCGTGCTCAAGGCCCGTAACCTACCCAAGATGGACATCACTGGTCTATCTGGTGAGTAACACGATGTGTGTGTGTGTGTGTGTGTGTGTGTGTGTGTGTGTGTGTGTGTGTGTGTTGGGTGAGGACCAAATGATACTATACGTGAAGCAGCATCTGTCCTGTGAATTTTGCGTGACGCCGAGTCTAGTCGGCCAGAACGTGATTTTCACATAATGGCCTTTGCTTCACAGCGACCGCCATTGTCTCGGTCCCCAAGGCACAAAATGAACTCTGCTGTGATGGCAGAAATGGCAGGAAATGTCCGTAAAGAGGAAATTATATTTGCCGAGACAGCGGAAAAGGTCGATAGAGGGACACACCGCGTTCTGCCTGTGCAATGTAATCTAGAGAGGCATCAGTGGCTGTGACGCGAAAGGGCAATCAAATCCCTGGTGTTCATGGACCAGTAACAGGGGATTTGGTCGAGTGGTTAAGGCATCCGACTTCGGATCCTGAGCTGCCTGGTTCGAGTCCCCGGTGGGTAGGAATATGGTTGGATTTTTTCATACCACATCGAGTCAAATCCATGTGCAGACTCGTTTACGGTGCCTGTCTCGCCTTCGTGTACACACGCACGCACAAATAACAAATGTGCACGCTAAAAATCCCACGTTCATCTTTCGAAGAAGAGTAGGCTGTGGCCGGTGGCGTGGTAAAACAGAGTGAACAGCAGGGTGGAGGTTTGCACACAAAGTAGCGCTTAGCGGCAGCAGGTTTTCATTGCTTTGTCCTCCAGCCCTGCAGCGCCATGAGCATCTCAGTAGAGATGGATATGTGCGCCAAAGAGAAGTCTACCATACCATACCATAATCCGTGGTTCCACCTCTGTGTGTGTGTGTGTGTGTGTGTGTGTGTGTGTGTGTGTGTGTGTGTGCGTTAGTGTGTTGGGGGGGGGGGGGGGGGGCGTGCTGCTGTCATGGCCGAACGGGCAGCGTGGGTAGGTGTTTTAATAGTTGATGTCTTCTGCCGTCCGCGATGTGATTTCAGAGAAAGGGATCACTAGAAAAAGTCCGTGCAAATTTTGGACCTTTCGGGGTTCGAACCCACATTCTTCCGATCTCGTGTCCGACGTTCGTACCACCGTACTCTTCTCCATGGGGTAGCAAAGAGTAAAAACCCAAAATCAAACATACAAACAAGCACAAAAACCTCAACAACAAACAGAGAAAAGAAAGAAAGAAAAAACTCTCCAGGGTCTATTAAACAAACATACAAACAAACAAAACAGGAAAGGTACTTATTGTGTCAAACGAACGTTTTCCCAACGGTTATTGTTTGAAACTCTGATTAATCCGTTAACGTCACATCACTTCTGTTTTCAGACCCCTACGTGAAGATCTACTTGCTCTACAACGGCCAGCGCATCGCCAAGAAGAAGACACACGTGAAGAAACGAACCCTCAACCCGGTCTTCAACGAGTCCTTCCTCTTCGACGTCCCTTACAACGAGGGCCTGCAGAACATCTCACTGGAGTTCCTCGTCCTCGACTGGGACCGCATGACCAAGAACGAGGTGGTGGGCCGCTTGGAGATCGGGGTCAAGATCGGAGGTCAGGAGGCCAGCCACTGGAACGAGGTCATGAACTGCCCCCGGAAGCAGATCGCTGAGTGGCACAAGATGGTGGAGTAGGCTCCCTTTTACAGGAGAGTTCAGGCTTGCGGTTTGAGAGCAGGTTTTGAGAACTTTGAGAAGAAGCGGTAGATACAGTTTTAGGGAGTAAGAACAGAAGGACTAATTGTTTTAGGAGCAAGGAATAGAATTCGAGAAAGCGTGATAAGACGGGGACATCTCGTCATTTCCTTGTTTGTCTTGTTCCACCACCTTCCCCACGAAATAAGTGACATTTGTGATTTGGTCTTTACGCCACTGTCTCACAGGGAACAGAGGATGTGCAAATGAACATTACACCAACATGCTAATATCTACAAGCACACCAAAACCACATTTTGTAGATGACTGTGGATATTCTTGACATTTCGCAAAGCACCAGAAACCTTGCCTGTTTGTCAGTTAGTCTTTAAAGACGTGTTTTCCAAATCGGCCATTAAAGAAATTCACGCGACAGTAGAATATCCTACAGGCATTTGCGAACAATAACTTTACCCCCGTGTTATTTACAGAGTGTGCTAATCATAACTTGATTGACTCAAATCTGTCTTTTGCTCATTTCTATTCTGAACGTTTGGTAAACCTACAGGGCTCACATCTCTGAAAACAACAGGGCCGAAATGAAGCCTCTAGAAGTAAGCGGATCTTGCGAAAAGTATCTTCCTTAAGAAACTAACCAGTTTGTAAACATTATTTACATGAGAAGTCATTTTGAATGCAATAAAGTTTTTCTCTTCTGAGAGGGAGTGTTTTTGCACTAGTTTTTTGTGGAAGGTAGGATTCTCTAAAATATGTAAATACGAATCTTTTAAAAATTGTATTTATGCATCTTTGGCAAATTGTCCACTTTCTTTCACTTTTGGATTTCGTAGTTCAAATTCTGCTTTGAAAAACACAAAGAAAGTAAGAAGTAGATAACATAAAAACTAGAGGGTACAATCATGCTGTTAATTTTGCTGATGAATGTCTGTCTAGATACCTGTTCTGTACATAGAGTTACATTTTGTGATGTTTATACGTGCTTGTGGTGTTGTCACAAAATAGCCCATAAATGGTCACAATTGAATTTTCATCTTCATCAAAGGTAAAATGATACTACTACACAAACGAGAGACAGAGTATGTAACCTAACCACGCTATTCGGAAACCTATCATTTCACGAACCATAAATGGGACATCCCAAATCAGCGTGGTTATTTTGTTGTTGTTGAAACGGTTATTGTCCATATATTGTCTAACACGGCCTCACGATTGTACTATTGTGCAAGTGATCTTTTCGAAGCTGAATTTCACACACACACACACACACACACACACACACACACACACACCACACACACACTCTCTCTCTCTCTCTCTCTCTCTCTCTCCCCCACCACACCAGGCCAGATAAAATCGTGTTGACTGAATTTCCTCCCCCATAAAGCCGACTACACTCTGTCTACCAAACAATTTTTGTGCAAAAGTTAATATAAGTTTGGGAAGTGACAATTTCCTTAGCGTCACGTTTTTGATCCCAGCGGCACACAGGTGAATTTGCCCAATCCCATGAACATTTGTGAATTTGAGAATTTTCCTCCCCGTAAACAAATATGTTAAAATGGAAGCAGGCAAACTTCATCACGTTAAACTACTGTCTGGAGACCGTGCTGCTTAGATGTTGTTAACATAAACACTGACCTTTCTTATTTAAACTTTTGTGGGTCGAACAATAGAAATTGCATCAGCGTGTGAGAGTTGTTGACATTTCAATGATGTTTGAACTTTAGCGTGGTGCGGAAATTTCCAGGCTAAGGTAAGAGAAAGATCGTAGCAACACACAAACAAGATCCACGAATATTGTAGCGCCGTTAGCTCCGAGTTCCTGAGAGAACTGACATGGCTGCTGTCTCTTTAATGAGTCTGGAAGTATTGATCGTCCGTGAAAGGCCGACACAGGAGAAGGCTTGCTGCAAAACGTTCCTTTACTAGCGCTTACAGACGAGATGCTGGCTGCATTTCAAAACACACAGTCCTTGGTGTACAAAAACATAGGATGGAATGAATTAATGTAACAACTCTTTTCTGACAGCAGTCTGTGCTGCTCTGGCGAGGTCGGGATAATCGAGCGTGTGTGCTGGGATGGGAGGCAAAACTTTGTGCTGTTTGCCTCATTATGTTTCCTTGTTGCCCTGTCTTGGATATCATCCCTAAGTGGCAGCAATTAAAGTGACAACCAACCGTCTATGCTGCTCTGAATACACTACGATCTTTGCATAAACTTTCTTTAAAAGAGCATTTAGCTGTGTTAAGTACAAGAACAAGAACAAGAATAAGAACAAGAATTGGACCCAGGGTTTATAAATGTGAACCAACGTAAAAATTGAGTATCTTGTACAGGTTTTTGCCACTTTAATACCGGACATTTCAGCAACAGCGTGTGAAGTGATTGTGTCGTGGGCAGTTTGAGTTTCTTGCCAGACATCTGCACCATATCATTTGGGTAAACATGCAACAAAGATGGTTGGGGGGAGGGGGGTGGGAGGAAGTACAGTTTACCGGTAGATTGTGTAAGACTTGTGGGCGTGACAACGTTAGCTTCATATCATGCTGATTGTAAGGTGAACTACACATCAGACTTTGAATGCCATATGCCATTACTGTCCGTGTTCTTGTTACCGCGTAAAACCTTCCTGTGTAGTTTGATATTGTCAAGTCCACGTGGAAACCCCTTCCCCCGTATTCATTCACTGCACCAGACTCGTTTCTTCCTTGTGCTAACTTACCAATCAACTGTACATATTCTAAAACCATGTCAATGTCCATTTCTCGCAATCAGACTGTTATTCCGTATTATTGTCTCTTGTTCGTCTGTTGAGTAACCAGTGGTGATAATTGTTCTACCCTTACTTTACAGTAGATGGATAATGTACATAACTTACTCTACTGTCAGCCATCGTGTGATCTGTATTTGTTTGTGTAAATTGTCCGTAAAAACCGAACGCACTCCCACCAATGGTTGACTGTCCGCACATGGCAACACGTGGTCCATGACAGTTTCAACTCAAGCAGTTTTGCTCCAATCTCTGTGGAACACTTCCGAGCTTTGAGCGAGGGAGTTAATCTGGTGTGTTACACCAGCAACTCACCAAATCCCCGAACAGTGCAAAGGAGGGATTGTCATTTTTTGCCTGCTCTCTCTCTCTCTCTCTCTGCTGGCTTTTTCATCGTTGCCCCGTCTTTGATATCACCCTATGTGGTGGAAAAGGACGTTAAACCCCCAAACACCCACCCCACCCACCCTCTCTCTCTCTCTCAGAAACTAATCTGTCCGTGAATCTTAACGTCATTAATACAACAGGACGATTTTTTTAAAAGATTATTTTTCTCTCTTGCCAGTGTGCTCTCTTGACACTGATTTGCACTGTTTATCAATTTAAAAGGCGTTGCTGTCTCTTAACAACCTTGAACACTCTCCATTATTTGCTATACGATTAGCCAGCTGTGCACCAGTGTGTCTACAGACACCGCCGTGTAGCTTCAGCCAGTCCGTGTTCTGCTACACTTCAAATGTCAACAGGAATTACGTGTCATGTTTCGTCTAATAAAGATGCATATTCTTGTTTACCGTGCATTCTTTTATTTCCTGACTGTTCCTCCATGAGGTTGGTGATTATCGGCAGTATGTGATCAGGCATTAGTATGTAAGATTGTAGACAGGACAAGAAACACCTGAGTGAGCAGTAATAATTGTCACAGTGGCATTGAGCTGCTGTTTCTCTGGGTCTACAACACATTTTATCACAGATTTAGTCTGTCTGTCTCGCTCTCTGTCTCTCTGTCTGTCTCTCTGTCTCTCTCTCTCTGTCTCTCTCTCTCTTACACACACACACACACACACACACACACACACACACACACACACACACACACACACACACACACACACACACACACACCCAATAAACAACAAAAACAAACAAAAACACGACACAAGATAAACAACAAATGAGAACATGTCTGATGTACAAGAATCAGTGTCTGCTATAGGCTGCACTTCAATCATCAGAGTGGGTGGGTGGGGGTGAGTGTTTGGGGGTTTAACGTCCTTTTCCCACCACTTACGGGTGATATCAAAGACGAGGCAACGATGAGAAGGCCAGCACAAAATATTTGGCCCCAGCCGGGATACTAGTCCGGGTAACCCATGAGTGATCGGGGAAGTCACATCCTGGGTCAGGGATCCAAGCGAAGAAACTTTTTGGTGGCTACATTTTTTTCGTGGTGGCTATGGCACAGGAAAACGTCAGGCTAATATAAGAAAACTGACAGCGTACCTAAGCTGTACGATGATGTTTATAGCTGAACTTGATTGAAATGTTCACGGCTTCAACCGACCGTCTGCGGAAGTTAGAATGGGATCCCTTATGGCGCACAGCGAAAACTGAAGGGAATGAACTCATTGTTATTTCAGAGTTATCTTCCATGTTTTAATTATCTCCCAATTGCCCTCACACCAACCCGCGCGCACTTTCCTGCGACATTTTTCACGAAAGGATACTAACACGGATACTTCCTCAATCAGTCTCAATCCGCGTTGTGATTTCTTCGTCGTGGTTGAAGGTAAGCAGTGTGTTTGAGTGTACTTTATTTGTACGTCCATTTTCCCCCTTTATTTCAAAACAACATGATCTCTGTCAGTTTAGACAGATTGTCGTCTGAGTCCGACAAGGAAGCGTGTGAGCCGACAAGCAAAGTAACGTCGCGTCACTGATACCTTTGTCTTAGCAGCCGACTATTTTAGGACACTGACTAGAGTGGTTTTAGACCTTTGAATGCTAGAACTGAAAAGCCTGCTTCAAGTTTCAAAGAAAGCCTTTACGGATACATGTCTGCAGTTACTAAATTGTACAGACTAGGCAGGAACCAGATCTATCTATTATCTTGAAATGTTCGCACTCGATCACTCATACCAGTAACATACTGCTATCGGATTGTACTTCAAAATGTCGCTGGTGGCGTTTGTATAACTCAGAATTACTGCATTTCTTGTCTACTGCTTCCTCAGCTACCGTGTAGAACACGTCAGCGACTTTGGCAGGCGAGAATCAATTTTCTCAAAATATGACGTTAGCGAAATATTCAGTGGTTTACCTGGGATATTCTGAATAGTTTCGCAAAGTCGAAGGACGCGGTCTCGCTCCTTACATCAAACAGCAATATTTATCTACGAGTGGTTTTACGTTTCTATAAATGTTCGTGTGAAAATCTACTTTAGATTTTCGTATCAACAAGATGGCCGCGCGACCATTACGTAATGGGGATAATCGTGGAATTTTGTTCAATATTCCGGGGAATGGTGCAGAAAGTGAAGATTAAAGTGTGGCAAGATTCGTAGATTTGGACGGCGGTTTTCCTGATTCCTTCGGGCATGTAGAAGAATTGGAGGAAAATGACTGATGATGGGAAGTAGGAGGTGATCAATCTACACTAATCACAGTAATCAGTCGAGTTCTGGTGGGTGTGGAAGATGTGTACTGTGAAGGGAGTCCAGTAAAGTTGGAGAGGGATGAGTAGAGGCAGTACTGGGAGGCAACGGAGTAAAACTGGAGGGAGTGCTGCATTAGATTCTGACTCTCACAGCAGTTTTAATAATCACATACACAGACAGTATCCATTCTACGAAGGTGAGCATGGTCCTACTGTGTTTTCCCCCTGCTGACTGTGACATGATAGACACTTGGGATATTCTTTTCCCTGGACTTTGTCATGTTATTGCAGAGCACTGATGAGATAGGTGTGCATTGGTGCAGCAGGAAGGGGGGGGGGGGGGACTGAAAAGCAGGGCACACTGTGCATTTTGCTGTGGCATTGGTCTGTACACAGGTATTGCAAATATGATCTCAGGCAGTGTAGAGATAGATCTCATGTCAGACTCACCAGCAGCTATTTCAGTAAGCGTGCAGTACAAGTCAGTTGTATACCAAAGTGTTTTGTGTGTGTTTGAACAGTCTATGAAGTACATGTATCATGCCAGATCAGTACAACTGAATGAGGACTGAAAAGAAACCATGCACACCATCACCAATTTGTTTTTTTTTTTCTTTTTTTTTTTACAGATCTGTGGGGTAAGTGTGTGTGTGTGTGCGTGTGCGTGTGTGTGTGTGTGTGTGTGTGTGTGTGTTACAACATCACTTTGATCTGCATGTATGCATTTATTTCAGGCCCAGGTCCTGCTCAAACAACCAGGCTCCTGCAAATATGTTTACAAATGTGTCATCATCTGATATCATGTTCAACATGGCGATTATTCAAGTCAACACCAAGTGGTAAGTTTAGTTAGGTCCACTTTTGCTTTTTTGTTTTAATGTTAACGTTAGCAACAAGCGTACCAGACAACCTCTATTGTGTCGAATCCAAGTACATGTACTACAAACTGAGAGCAACGATTACATATTCTTAAACTGGCCTAAATCTGTGTTTAACCGATATGAAATCCCCTCAGAAAGCAATCGCCAGTGATATCCCTACCTACCATGGGATTGTTACCTGCTACATGTACCTCAGGATCAACAGACCGGGCATCTTGGACACTAAAATTCCCTCATTAAATTATCTTTTGTTACCATAATGGTGATGTCAAAGCCGGTTGTAATAGGACAAGACCTTTTCCAGTATTGACACTAATGAAATTCAGTCCCAAAATTCCCTCATCTAATCAGACACTTGACGCTCAATTCAAACTGCCATACCCCCACCCCCACCTTTTGAAATAAATTTAGTACTAAACTCTGTTTGAAGTGTGAATCTGACTTGGCTAGGGCTGAAGGAACAGTGAGAATCTAAAGAATATATTTCAGGTATACATTTTCTGTTATCTGTAATTTGCTAGTTGTCCAAGCACTTGTTTCACTGTTGTAACATTTGAAAGAAATGGCATTTAGTTTTGTTTTTGTTTTTATCATGACACATTACTGTATGGTCAGTCCTAAATCTGATCAGTTTCCATGTGCTGCCATGTTTCCAACCTGAATGGTAAACTTTGTCCCCATTGGCCAAAATGTTTGTGTTGTAACTGATCAACATGTGTCTAGAAATAAATGTACAAAAGGAAACGTTTGATAATGTGTGACCTTCCAAGTGATGTCCTAATCACAAGGCTGATAAATTTCAACATACACTACCTGAACATTACGTCTTTCGATGTTTCTCATTATAGCAGTGTGTGTGTGTGTGTGTGTGTGTGTGTGTGTGTGTGTGTGTGAAAATTAAACAGTACAAATAATACTAAAATATAAATAGATACAGTTGGTGTGCCCATTATGCGTTTTTGTTTGCAGTACAACAGACCTAGTTGTATATGAATTAAAATATACAATGTGTACTATCTGCCAAACATTAAAAAAGTCTTAAATGAAATCGGACAACCTTCGCCGGTCAGGAATCTGATGTCTGACCATTCGCTGTGTCTGGTCTGACCAACTCAAAGGACAACCAAAAGCCTAATTTACAAAGATCCTCATCCACACACCAAGCATGTTTTGACTGTCTTATCAGCAGTCCCAAGCACAGACATGAATGCTTTTTAGAAACATACAACAACAGAGGGAAAACCAAAGATCATCAATACAATTTTATTGATCATCTTCAGCAAACGGATCATTTCGCTCCAAAGGAAAAAACATTTGAAAACAAGTGCCCACATACAAACGTGATGCGCGTGGTGCCATTGACGTCAAGAGTCTGACAATGCGAAGTGGGCAACATTTTCAGTTTGAACCATGTTGCTGTTTTCCCCGCTCACGCTGCCAAACATGTAATGCTCTTGACAGCCAATGTTGGTACAGTACCATCGACGTATAGATCTATACGTCTGTGTACAGTACAGGGACAAAAACGATGAGAGTCTTGATTTGTATGGGATGGACTTAAATCATCTCAGTGTTTAGATTCAACGTTTTCCATTACTGTTTTGCGTTTGGCGGATTGTGCATGCTAGTTTACACCGACCTTGTCCCTGGAAAGCAAAACTGCACGTACAATTTAACACACTGGATTATGTGACAGTGATTTTGTAAAGTTTAAAAAGTACAGCAGCTGTGTAATAGTGCTTGCCGTATTTTACGCCCCGCCCCCTTTTTTCCTTTTATTCTTTCTCCTCACTACCATCCTTCCACGTGAATTTGCTTCAATGTCGGCTCACAATCTAGATCTAGAGAGACATAACATAAACACTCACACCATGATGATCAGTGATCACATCAAATCAGTGGTAATCAGAAATTTTGTTCAGTCATCAAAGAAAAATCTCGTGTGTTTGTGTAGATCTTTCTGCTATGCGGTTGGGAGGGATCAGCATGCCGGCCTGTCAGATTCGAGGGATCTTGAACTGACTTACGTTTTAGTTGAAAAATCTTTTCGCTGAGTGAGTTTTCTGATGAAGAAAAGCTTGTAGAAAGCAGTACAGGACCTGTGAGATTTTTCAGCCAACTGTTTTTGAGACTGACAAAGAGATATTACATCAATTCCTGTTATTCTGTCAGCTTTTGTCTGATCTGCCCACCTTTAGAAATCTCCGACTTTTCCCGCGGTTTTCTATTCAGGCACGCATGCGCCGACACCATGCAAATGGCTGCCAAGCAGACGAACCTCAGCTCGCAGTGTTAGAGTTGGGCATTTTCCACTCAGACAATCATGCACGGTAGCTTGTAAGGCCAAAGTGTATATTTTCATGGAGCGTAATTCAGCGTCACTTGTATCCTATCAGTATTTAAATATTGGTCCAGCCACCACAGAGATATTAATGTGTTAATTTTTTTTCTACGCTAGGATCCATGACTCTCGATTTCAGGAGAGAGGAGACCATGACTACCGGGATACGAACTCATCAATCATCAGAACATTTGCCAGACTAAGACAAAGGGTCAGACAGAGTAAGAGCAACGCCTGTGGCTGCTGTTCGAAAACCCAAGTTCACGACTACAAGTTACTCGAGTTTTGAGGTCATTAAGTATTTGACGTCATCATGGAGCTCTTTCAGCTGTGGTTGAAATGCTGAATGAGGCCAAACGGAAAGCCTAGAAGCAGCGTCTGTTTCTCTCTCTCTCTCTCTTCTTGTTGCATTAAAAAAAAAAAAATTCGCCTGGCCTTTCCCGTCATTTTTTTTGTCTGAGAAAATCACGATGATTGGATCAGTGTCGTTTATTGTGTTTGTTTGTTTCTCTATTTTTAATAAAGATGCCGACGATATGTTTATTCATAAAAATCTGTTTTCAGATAGGAAAAAAAAAAAGGAAACGACTAATCAGATAGTAAAATCAATACATAGATAAATATGAAAGACTGACAAATTTTCTATGGACAAACACACACACACACACACACACACACACACACACACACACACACACACACACACACACACACTCACAAAACCAACCAACCAACCAACCAACCAAGCAAGCAAGCAAGCAAGCAAGCAAGCAACCAACCAAACAAACAAACAAACAAACACAGACAGACTTGAGGAAATAATTATAAGGAAATGAACCTCTGCATTCCTGTTTTCCTGCGAATGCGCGATTACTTTTTCACGAAGGGCAGAAATTGCAACTTGGCCACATCGCTGCATAATTGAAATGGGAGACACCTGAGGCTTGGGTCGAACTGAATTAGAAAACGTCGGGGAAGACGTCGTGAGTGAAAAGCTGCCACTAGCAAGTGTCTGAGTGGAATCCATTACTGCCGATTACTGCGTTAAAGGACACAATAAGTAACGCGGCAGAAGTGATTAAGAAAGTAGTGCTTTCAGCCCCCCCCCCCCCACCCCTCAAACCCCCTTTCTACACAGTCATTGTCCATGGCTGTCCCGCCACCACTAACACACGATGATCTCACCCAGCAATATGTCAGCAGTACAAAAAGGACAGGTCGAACCGGGGTGGTGAAAATCCCCTTTCTACACAGTCATTGTCCATGGCTGTCCCGCCACCACTAACACACGATGATCTCACCCAGCAATATGTCAGCAGTACAAAAAGGACAGGTCGAACCGGGGTGGTGAAAATCCCCTTTCTACACAGTCATTGTCCATGGCTGTCCCGTCACCACTAACACACGATGATCTCACCCAGCAATATGTCAGCAGTACAAAAAGGACAGGTCGAACCGGGGTGGTGAAAATCCCCTTTCTACACAGTCATTGTCCATGGCTGTCCCGTCACCACTAACACACGATGATCTCACCCAGCAATATGTCAGCAGTACAAAAAGGACAGGTCGAACCGGGGTGGTGAAAATCAGATGAAGATGCAGTTACGAGAGAGAAAGAAAGAAAGATAAAACTTGGAAACTCCTAGAGCTGCAAACCAGGACAGCTGGCCTGATGAACACCAGAAAGCACACCGACAATAATAGAAATACAAAGATTTTATAGAGCGCTGCTGTCCAAGTAACAAGGACTCGCTGAGTTTAAAACACACGCACGCACGAACGCACGCACGCACGCACGCACGCACGCACGCACACACACACACACACTAACATCCAATTTGCCAGGTGCAGCGACATCAGACGACTCATGGTACCAACAAACATAATCAACAGTAGTTATCTATCAAAAGCTTGACAGAATAGAAAGGTCTTCTGATGAGATTTAAACATGGGCAGTGAAGGCTGAAGGCGGAGTTCGACTGGCAAAGAGTTTCAAGACAGTCGGGGCCAAGAAGCTAAATATAAGCATACATACAGTAAAACGAAGACAGCTAAAATAGCTAAAGAGTGTAAGGCAATCAGTGTACATGTGTCCATTGTCTGACTGAAACATATAGCAATAACAGTAGACTGTCCATCCCCCCCCCCCCCCACAAGGGAAGCACTCAGTACTACAAATAAAATACCGTACACTTTCTTTAGTAATGCATACCATTGTCATTTTGTTTTTTTTTTAAGTTACTGATGACCATGAGAACACATATAAACTAGTGTCCAAAAGAAACGATACCAAACTGTTGTCAGAATGTTTTTGTGCAAAGTGATCCCCGAGGCCTAAAAACATAGGTTTACGTATCCCACGTCCCAAATACAGCGTCTGCGCTCGGGAATACCGGAAACATTTGCTAATGAAATATTCCACTCTGAAATTTCTGTATTGTTCTGCTTTTATTGTATGTCCTTGCCAACCCTTGGTATCGTTTCTTTTGGACACTAGTTTTATATTCCTGTGTACCCATACTTAAAAAATGAGAAATAATTAAAAGAAGCTAACTGAGCGATCTCCGGCAGTTTTCATGTTACGCGTAAGATTTTTTTCAGAATGCGCAAGCGACCGAACTAATCAGGTCGGACTGGTGACGAAAAAGATGCGGTACAAGTCAGAAGAAGTAGAGCCAGAACCGCGGCTTGAAGTTGAAGGTCGTGGATCGACGTTTCGTAAATCATCGTCTGAATGGTGATTGATCGAGACCTCAGTACAGAAATAGCTCCAGTGTGGATGACTGTCAACAGGTTGTCAATTGGGAAGGTCCGGGCGGAAGACAGTGGATCGGGTGACGAGTTGTGGAAGGGTTGAGGTAGCGAGAGGGTGACTGAGGGACGAGTAGACCTGTCTGGAGAAGAGCGTTCTGGCAATGCTAGCTGGAAGGTTTTCGGGAAAGGCTGAAGAGGTTTTACGATAGGCACATCATCGTGGAATGTATTTGGTTATGAGTGGCGTTGATTCGTCTTCGAGTTTCGAAAAAGGGCAGAGAAATTTCCACTTATGCCTGGACGTAGTTGAATACCATCGAAAATAAATGAATTATCCAAAGTGTGTCAAATCATCATTTGCGCTTGAAGTTTCACAGACTGTTATTCGAAATTACTTGGGGAAAATCAAATGAGGTGCGTTGTAATGCTGAAGTCTCTCTCTCTCTCTCTCACACACACTACCCCTACCCCCCCCCTCTCTCTCTCACACACACACACACACACACACACACACACACACACACACACACACACACACTGTCTCACACACACTACCCCTACCCCCCCCCCCCCCTCTCTCTCTCACACACACACACACACACACACACACACACACACACACACACACACACACACGACTTTTTGTTGTATCCAGATGCAGCAACACCATCCTCCAACCTCATCCCTTTAGGAATCATTGCGGGTTGCCGGTCTCGGTGAAAAAGTCCAGTCTCGCGAATGTGTATCGATCAGAGACCTCACCATGGCGAGAACTCTCTGCCCGCTGCCATTGATTAAAAGATCAGAAACCCTCCCCAGCACTTCTGCGGCACGCACCGACATCGACCGGACTGACGCTCTGTGCTCTACTCACAGTTCACCATTCCTCGAACTGCCATGTTTTTTGGGGTCAGTCGACCGGCTCGACATTATGGGGGGCAGTGGGTTTTCAGGTTCGTCAGCACGATCGAGAAGCACCGCGGAAGAGGATTGTTTGGCTGGTCGTTGGTTTTATTTTCCATGTGTGATGGGATCCGACAATAGGGCGAGAAAGTAGCACAGCCACGTTTGAGAAAATCTGCAAAACGTGATGTGGGGTCAATTTTAGTGATGTTGAGATTTTTTTTTTGCATTTTGAAGTCGTTAAACAAGTAATACAATGTCTGTGAAAGTCTCAATGCTGAATAAATCCCGGCTGGGGCCAAATATTGTGCTGACCTTTTTCTCGTTGCCCCGTCTTTGATATCACCCTTTCGTGGTGGAAAAGGACAATAAACTCCCCAACACCCACCCACCCCACCCTCAAGGCTGAGAGATGGGGCAGACCTCATGTTACATTGTTCAGTCAGCCCAGGCGACGTAGGTAGTATTAGTATCATTAACCCGGACTCAATCACAAAAGACAGAAATGACAGCAAATCTGATTACTGTGACGTCGGTGAATACGCATGGTGTCTGTCCGCGTGTTCAGCCACGTGATCACATCACTACAAAGTTGAAACATAGGATGACTTCACCAAGAGGGTGGGGGTGGGTGTTTGGGAGTTCAACGTCCTTTTCCACCACGTGTGGGTGATATCAAAGACGGGGCAACGAGAAAAAGGCCAACACAAATATTTGGCCCCAGACGGGATTCGAACTCACGACCCGAGCATTGAAAGTCCAACGCACTACCATTTGGCTATCCCGGCTCCCCGATTTCCCCGACAAAAACTGTAAGAATTTTTTTTAAACGCATGAAGCGAGGAAGAACTAGAAGCCGACACCGAAGTCATCAGGCGATGTTGTCTGGCTTGCGGATATGTTTGCCGTACGCATCACGTATCAGAACATGCCAAGGCCAGAACAACAAATGCCAACTTTTCACAAGGTCTTGAAGCACAGAATGAAGTTCCAGAGAAGTGTGCTTATAAGTGCTTTATTCACGAACTGAAGACCACAATAGTGAATATGCCAATCATATTTCATTAAATAGGTTCTCGGGGTTTTTGTCATCCATCTGTTTTAACTGAATGTCAACCTGTCTTGCTTTCAGCTGCTATGATCTAGAACGACTTTTGTGACCAACACCTGGTGACACCAGCTTGTAACTGAGAAAACACAGCACGCCATTCTTTCTGGTTTCCTTTTCATACATTGGGAAAGGCAAGATTGAAGACTTCATCGTAGTGCGTGACGAAGTAGACGGCAAGCCCGCGTTTGATGAAGTCCGGCAGTTCATCATAGTCCTTCCTGTTCTCCTCGGGCAGTATGATGCATCCGATACACGCTCGCTTCGCCTGCAGCAAAACCAACCACCTGCTGTCAGCCACATCTTTCCATTTTTTTTTGCTACAGGCGATACAACACAAATTACGTTCCATCACCGACTGTAGTTATGCCTCCATAGGTAATCCTGACCCCCCCCCCCCCAACAAAAACAACAACAAAACAAAAGAACAACAACAAACAAACAAAAGAGAAAACAATAACAAACAACAACAACAAGAAGAAACCAGCCACAAAAAATGCATGCCGTACTGATGCCAGTTCACTTGCATTTAATTTCAAACAAAACAAAAAACAAACAAAACAAGCAAACAAAATTGTCACACACACACACACACACACACACACACACACACACACACACACACACACACACACACACAAACAACACCCCCCCACCCCCCACCCAGCCCCCCACCTCCACCCCCCAAGAAAAGAAAAAAACAACCCAAACAACCAACGCCCCATCTATCACCACCACCAAAACAAAACAAAATGGCCAGATCGAAAAGCATCTTTGTTGCCGTGACAAATTCCTTCTGAGCACTGCCTACGGTCCTCATCATCAACTTACAGCTATGGCCTTTTCCCTGACTCCGCCAACAGGCAGGATCTTGCCCGTGAGCGACACCTCCCCTGTCATGGCCAGATTCTGCCTGGCAGGCCGGTCTAACGCCAGGGACAAGAGGGCTGTAGCGATTGTACTGCCCGCACTCGGGCCGTCCTTTGGCGTCGCTCCCTGGAAGCAAAACACTTCTCTTGTGTGTGTGTGTGTGTGTGTGTGTGTGTGTGTGTGTGTGTGTGTGTGTGTGTGTGTGTGTGTGTGTGTTTAAAAAACAAACAAACCAGAAACAAAAGCGATAGCTTAGCAGGAACACTCTGTGATTGTTTGTTCCTTTGTCCTGTGTGACAGGACGTGGTAGGAGGTGTGTGGTGTGTGTGTGTGGGGGGGGGGTGGGGGGGGGGGGGTAAGTCAATGATACGTTTGACTGATGCAGCTCAGACAGTGATCATTTGCAATGGAACAAAAACCGTTAACATGGAAGCTTTTAACAAGTGCCTTTGTTTCAATGATCTAGGTGCCTCGGCGTCACGCGCGTCCTACGGAAACATAGCCCACATGCAATGCTTTGTCTCTTCTGTCGTTTTCACTGCCTGAATAGTTCCACAAACGTGTCTGCAAATTGCAATGTAAATTCTCATCAATCGGAAACAGCGATACTTCCTCATTACTTCGCGCTCAGCGGGATTCTGGTTTCCAGACTAAACCAGCAAAACCCGATGTTTGTTCATGCAGGATGACCTTTCCTCATGTTATCAAGCACGAGTGTGGGCAGTCTTTACGTCAGCAGTTATACAGTGTCTTCCATTTTGCACAAATTATCACGTGGCTGTGAAATGCGCAGACCGAGTAGACCCATTCGTCGATAGACGCTCGTGTCACACATTTCATGTTCGGCAAATTGTATGTGTGGTTTGTTTGTATGTATGTATGTACAACTTCCTATCTGACCGACACGTGGACAAGGTTAGGACTGACCAGGGGCAAAAGACAACTAACCTATCTGACCGACAGGTGGACAAGCTTAGGACTGACCAGGGGCAAAAGACAACTAACCTATCTGACCGACAGGTGGACAAGCTTAGGACTGACCAGGGGCAAAAGACAACTAACCTATCTGACTGACACGTGGACAAGGTTAGGACTGTTCAGAGGCAAAAGACAACTAACCTATCTGACTGACAGGTGGACAAGGTTAGGACTGATCAGAGGCGGGCAAAAAACAACCAACCTAACTCAACGCCTCACCTCAGGCACGTGCAAATGCACGGCCGCGTGCTGGAGCACGTGGTTGTCAGGGAAACGGCGTGAAAGGTAGGGCTTGGCAAAGGTGTAGGACATGATGGCGCTCTCCTTCATGACGTTTCCAAGGTTTCCGGTCATCTCCAAGGTGCCCTGGTCTTTGGAAGACGCGTTTGCGTCATACGGTTTCTTCAGTGCAGTCTCTACGTACATGATGGCGCCACCTGCAACAGAAACGTACTACAGTCATCCCACCTGCAACAGAAACGTACTATAGTCATCCCACCTGCAACAGAAACGTACTACAGTCATCCCACCTGCAACAGAAACATACTACAGTCATCCCACCTGCAACAGAAACGTACCACAGTCATCCCACCTGCAACAGAAACGTACTACAGTCATCCCACCTGCAACAGAAACGTACGACAGTCATCCCACCTGCAACAGAAACGTCCTACAGTCATCCCACCTGCAACAGAAACGTACTACAGTCATCCCACCTGCAACAGAAACGTACTACAGTCATCCCACCTGCAACAGAAACGTACTACAGTCATCCCACCTGCAACAGAAACATACTACAGTCATCCCACCTGCAACAGAAACGTCCAACAGTCATCGTCAGAGTTCCGTGTACGTTATGACTATCAGGTTGTACGCAGTTTGTGGATTGTGAGCACCATTTTCGTATTTACAGACGATAAAGTATTACTGAATTTAATTGAATTGAGCTGAATTGAAATTGAATTGAACTGTATTGATTATAAATTGATTTGAACTGATTTGAATTTGAACTGAAATGAACTTAAATTGAATCAATTTATATTAATTGAACTGAACTAATTTGAATTTGAATTTAAATTGAATTGAATTGAACTGAACTGAACTGAATTGAATTGAACTGAATGGAATTGAACTCAGTCAGACTGATTTGAATTGAATTGAACTGAATGGAATTTTCCGCCGATGCCAAAGACGAGACAACAAAGAACTACAGTTTATAATTATGTTTCGCTCTTAGCCGCGTGGGATTTATCAGCGACGTATTATTGTATTTCGAAATGCAACCAAAATTCTGAAAGGAAACCTGACGTCACACAGAGGTATCTAAACCAGTACCACTAAAGAAGAAATGAAACAATTCGAATAGACTAAGGTTTCCCGACCCGTGGGTGTCCAAGCCAAGCCAGCGACGACGCCAGGCGGTGTCTCCTGGTACATGCGATCCTGAGTGAAGACGGGTTTGCCGACAAAGTCCTGGAGGTTGTCTGTGTCCACAGTAACGGTGTCCACCCCTTCACTCACTAGCTTGTAGGCCGCTTTGCGATAAATCTGCCAGCAAACGAGAGACGAGTGAGTGTATTGTGGCCACAAGGCGGGCCATGCCAAGATGTTTGTCGTCATTGTCAACAGATCTCAAAATAATTTCTGGTGTTTTTTGTTGTTGTTGTTGTTGTTGTTTTAGCAAGAGGTGAATTTCCCACGACCACGGGAAACCGGGAAAGCTGAATTGTAGAGCGTTGAACTTCAAGTGCTCGGGTGGTGAGTTCGAACCCCGGCCGAGGCCAGATAATATTTTTGTTGGCCTATCGTCGATCCGTCTTTGATATCACCCATACATCGTGGAAAAGGACGTTTAACTCCCAAACACCCACCCTATGACCCCAACTCCATCCAGACCTGAACAATCAACATACGGCTGCGGTTGTTACGGCTGTTACGGTTGTTAAGAGAGAGAGAGAGAGAGGGAGAGAGGTGGTGCACATAGCTCGCCCCCTTCTTGTCCAGGGCACAGGATAGTGCTGTATATAGCTTCCAAGACGCTCTAAAACGACTACAGTCTCTTACGCTTATCGTCGTGCTCTAGAAAGTGGGGTGTTAGTATTTCTGTAAAAACTTGAAGACCGACCTTCTCGATGTGTTTCTGAAGGTTGCGGACACCGCTCTCACGGCAGTAAGACTTGATGAGGAGGTTCATGGCTGTGTCTGTGAGCTTCACCTTGTCCTGAGTCACTCCAGTCTGCTCAAGGATCTGAGGCACCAAGTATGACTGCAAAACACCCATGGGGCACCCAGACACGTATCAAAGTTAAAACGCCTTCGTCTTCGAAAATCGTCCATCTTAACTGAAATAACTGAGGCTATCTGATGGTTTTGGAAATGAGTTTCATGCCAGGTAATAGTGAAAGAAGTGAAAAATGAGCCTGGCAAGTGGACTGCTTATATTCATACGCGGCTGACACGAGAGCTAGCAGACAACAGAGGAGTAAAGAAGTAGGTGTTCGCTGCCAGTAATGCAACACCCCCCCTCCCCCCCCCCCCCAAAAAAAAAAAAACCACACAAAAAACAAACAAAAAAACCCTGAACATTGGAATTTGATTAAATTTACTCTACACATGAGTCTTTGGCTGCTGCATTTTGCCATTTTTTGTGTGTGAATTCTAAAGCATTTCTAGGTTGTCATGTGCAATATTACGGATAACAGGAAAGTAGAGAGTTTTCCTTGATATAAGAAACCGGTTAATTAACGTAGCCTGCAGAGCTACAAACTACGCGAAATGCTTTGTCGCCAAAGCCATCTCAGCATTCGTATGTGTTCTCTGACGGACAAGGAAGTTCGCCATTTCGGGGAAGAGTAATAGCATCGGATGTGACATTTTATAGTCACAGTTACTGGAGTCTGCTGCAAAGTCTCTCCAGACGGGATCGGGAACGTATGTTGAAGGGCAACGCCCGAAATTCGAAAAGCAATCTAGTGAGAGTGTGAATGAAACACCAATCTCGTACTTAAGCGGATCAGTTTCAGGGGAACCTGCCACTCAGCCCTCACCATACAATCACGATTCAATCAATGACGTCAGTAGCCGCTACTCTACCCGTTACTAACCTCGCCGATCTCCTTAATAGAGTGAATGAAGAGATCGTGGTCAGATTTAATCGGAAGGGGAGATAACTAAACTGTCTGCAGCTGTGGTTATCTGAATAATATGCCAGCCAGATCACTGTCGGGAGAAATGGAGAGGTCTGCTCTAACGGACACGCTGACCACGAGTTTAAAAAACAAGGTAGTTAGTTACTTAGTTATCTTGGGCTTAACGCCACGCAAGCAACAAGCGGCTAATATAAAAACAACAACAACAACAAAACAAACAAACAAAACAAAACCAGACAACAACAACAAGTACTACTACTACTACTACTACTACTACTACTACTACTACTACTACCGTAGAGTTTTACGAAAAAAATCAGATCCGATATTCTAATTCACCATCTACCTTCTATTCCGACACTACTTTAACGCTCTTTGAATAAAACGCGTTCACCGTCCATGTTTCTGGGCCCTATACTAGAAAGAACAGTTTGGACAAAGTTTATGGATAAGCACTATGCCTTCAGGGCACAGGTTGTACCTTGGCAATGTTACGTTTTTCGTCAGCGACGTATCCTGAAACATCGATGATCTCCATACGATCACGGAGTGGCTCTGGAATTGATTCTTTGACGTTGGCAGTGCAGATGAATAAAACCTGTAAAGTCACCAAGATAAATCACATTTATAATTGAATACCCCCCCCCCCTCACCTGCAGTCTCTCTCTCAAAAACTATGCCAACCTAAATTTGTGTTGGTTTCAACATGCTCTATTGCCACTGATTTTGCACAAGACGGTATTGAAGTGGAGGCAAAAGGCTCACCTGAGCCTCCATCGAAATTTGTGTTGTGCCGTGAAGTAACACATGTAACAAATGACTGAAATGACACAATCGTCCTGGAAAGTTTTGAACTAATACAGGGTTTGCTCTCCCGATGGCTATATTATTCAGCCCCCAGAGTAAATATTCTGTCGATGCGGTGACAAAGCGACCAGCCAGACACCTGTGCAAGCAGAGGACAGTCCGGTGTCTACCTTAGACAGGTCAATAGTGACAAAGCGACCAGCCAGACACCTGTGCAAGCAGAGGACAGTCCGTTGTCTACCTTAGACAGGTCAATAGTGACAAAGCGACCAGCCAGACATCTGTGCAAGCAGAGGACAGTCCGGTGCCTACCTTAGACAGGTCAATAGTGACGTCAAGGTAGTGGTCGAGGAAGTTGGCGTTCTGCTCGGGGTCCAGCATCTCCAGCAAGGCTGAGGCGGGGTCACCGAGACTACTTCTGCCTAGTTTGTCCACCTGCACAGCGCGAAATACACTGTCAATTCACGTTGAAATGTCATTGCAGGCGAGTGTCGGCAAAGGGTTCACCACACACCATATTGTCGATGGTCAGTGCGGTCACGGTTCATACAAGTGACTGACTGAAACTTTATTTTCCAAGGATGAGATCATAGACGCACAGAGAGAGAGAGAGAGAGAGAGAGAGAGAGAGAGAGAGAGAGAGAGAGAGAGAGAGAGAGAGAATTTGAAATGGTGGTAAAAATCAGTCCACTGAAACTACGGCAGTAACACAGTTTAATGTCTGCCTAGCTAAATCGAATCATCCTAACCTTAAACAACAATGTGCGAAGAAACGGCAGCCCTACACGTTAATCACAATAATCAATTACCTCATCAATCAGCAGCAAAGGATTAAACGTCTTTGTCTTCTTGAGACACTGGACCATTTTCCCTGGCATCGCTCCGATATACGTCCGTCTACAAATGAACATTGCAGAAAGTTTTCACATTTCAGTTTCAATCAACCACACAATCACTCATCTCAGTCACCCAGCGTTTATACGAACAGGTTTTTGAGTCTTAAAATAACGTGTAAATGTAACAACTTTCAAGCGTCAGGCATTGCAAACAACTTAACAGATCTCCACACGTACATTAAGGCGAACATCACCTGGTGGAACTCTTCCTGAGATGGTGAAGGAGGCATTCAGCATCACCGCATTTCGGGAGCGCCTGAAGACTCATCTCTGCAGTGCTTCACCCCAGTAATCATCTGCACCTTTTTCTTTTCTTTTCTTTTTTTCCACACTATTTTTCTTTATAAATCCTCTACCTAAGCGCCGTGAGCACTCAGTACACTATACCAAGTCTCCATCATCATCATCATCATCATCATCATCATCACGGCATAAATCAGACAGATCACAGAGGCCGATGAAAGACAAGTCGGCATGTGTGGGCATGTGTGCATTAAGTCTGTGTGCATCATGAGTTCGTTGCACTGCCAATTGTATGTATGCTGAGGGGATGTAAATAGCGTGTGTGTGTGTGTGTGTGTGTGTGTGTGTGTGTGTGTGTGTGTGTGTGTGTGTGTGTGTGTGTGTGTGCTTTAATGCGCAGCGAGTCCTTGAAGCTGGAGAACGGCGCTCTATAAAAGCTCTGTATTATTATTATGTGATTCAACTGATGTATTCTGTCACCCACCTGTGCCCTTTGATTTCTGCGACGTCGGTCATTCCTCCCACACTGAACCTAAAGAACTGAGGTCAGCAGAATACCAGCAAGTATTAGTGTGTTAGACTAAGTCTGACTGTCTTCTGAGGCATCGTAACGCAATATGAAAATAAAGTTTGTAAATCAGTCAAAGGTCCTACACATCCTGAAAATTAAACGGGAAAAAACCTAGCAAACAACAACAACAACAACAACAACAACAAAATATCAACGTGCTGGCTGTGTTGGCTTCTTCAACAACGCCCCCCCCCCCCCCCCCCCCCGCACACACACACACACATCCCCCGTTAACCCCAGTCAGGTGGCTAAAAGGCCGAGGTCGTACCTTTAGCCAAGAGGTATCATCGACTTTGTTCTCGAGTTAATCCCCCATCACCCTTTTCCTCCCCCCCCCCCCCCCGCCCCCCCCCCCCACCCCCGCCCCCCCCCTTCCAGTGCTGCAACGACTGTTTTGGTATGACCTAGGTCCTCAGCTATTTGATACTATGATACTATACCATTTATGCAGAATAAGTAAGTAGTCGATAATGAAGAACGCTTCGATAAGGGAGGGCTAACGTCAGCTGGTAAGAGGCTCCAAGCAGCATGGATTTACTAAACGCTTTAACCCCTGTTACCAAATAACCGTACAGGCTGAAGGTTTCTGACGTATGTGGGACGTGTGCATAGGAAACAGATGACTGCCGTTGGGCAGGTGGAGGACACGCACCTCCCTGTTGAGAGAACGGGCGATGGATCTGGCCACACTGGTCTTGCCGACGCCAGGAGGGCCGAGAAAACACAGGATCTTCCCACGTGTGTTGCCCCTCAGCTGACTCACCGCGATAAACTCCTGTCAGTCATCAGGGAAAGATTTATAATTTTTAGAAAAACGTTACAGAATGGACAAGGCGACTGGACAGTTAGCGGCCGTTTACACTTAGCTCTCAACAAAAAGCTTTCCGAAGTGTGATAAAAATTTACATAGTCGACTGTGCAAGCACAGTCCACTCTGTCGCAGTTGTCGAGTTTTCAGCGCTTCGGGGACCCTTATAACACTAGAGCACGAGTTTGCCGTGACATTATTTGGCTTTTGGTCAGTGAGCGAGACACATCGCTACAGTGTCTAGCGGATGTTAATGCTGCACGATCTTTCTCGCTCAGTGTCAAAACGCAAACTGAGCTGTGAAATCAGGCTGCCCTTGGCTTTTATTGGGGTTTCAGGGACGCTGAAAACTCTGCAAGTGTGACAGAGTTGACTGTACTTGCAATTTGTTCACACTTCGGAAAGTTTTTTTTGTTTTTGTTTTGTTTTTGTTTTGTTCGGAGCTTATATCTTTAACTGGGTCGGGCGCGGGTTGGTGAGTTTACATTTAACCAACCAGGGTTCAAAACGACTGCGGACCAGGGTTGCACCGGGTCCAGGGCACATTATCGTTTTTGCTAATCAAACAAAGGAAGAGGGAAGCATTTCTGCAAATGACTGTAGCATAATCGATTTCGCATTGCAGTAAGAGTATTTCAACTGTGTTCCTCAGGGGAAATAATTATAAACTCGGAGAGACCGCGTCTTCACTGTGAAAGGGGAGGAACTTCACTTCGGGGTCGCTTTTTCAGTTCAGCTTGCTTCCCTTTGAACTGCTAGCTCACCCCAATTACGCCATAATTTCACGACAACGTCGATACACCCTGCAACATTTTTTAAATTTTTGTTGTTGTTGCTGTTGTTGTTTTTTGTTTTTTACTACTTATAATCCCTTTCGGGAAATTTGGGTTGCTTCCCATGGGGGAAGCGCGTCGCCGCGGTGCGCCACCCAATACCTATCCTATTCAATGTTGCTGGGGGATGAAAGCCGGCTAACCCGAAGAGACCCCCCCGAAGAGCAGCCCGGTAGCCAGGAAAACCCGATATCACATAATTATCACAAGCTCTGGACGCATCTAAAGCACAAGCTACACTGACCGTGACTGACAGTTTTGTCCCGCATGTGGGCGGTGTGTGCTGACGTACCAGAATACGTCTCTTGACGTCCTCCATGCCGTAATGATCCAGGTCCAACATCTGGCGCGCCTTGTCCAGGTCCAGCGTCTCCTGGCTGTACTTGCCCCACGGCAAACACGTCAGCCACTCCAGGTAATTTCGGGACACGCTAGCCGAGAGATGAGCACCCCCTTATTAAACACCGTCCTACGCACATGAATTTTGGAATTCGCTCTTTCAAACGCTCAGCTCCCGCTCTGTGGAGCGCCTTACCATCCTCCAGGTCTTTCAGGAGTCACCTGGAAACCCATATCTTTTCTAGTCCCCCCCCCCTCCCCCTCCCGCTTCCTACTTCTTTCGCCTTCTCCTCGCCCCACCCCATACAGTCCCGATTCCGATCCCCGGCTACTGTCCCCGTCCTCGGCTGTCGTTTTCCGGTCCATTTCCCCCGAGCTGCGAGCAAGCTATGCGATGAGTTTTTCATCATCGTCGTCGTCGTCGTCATCATCATCACCACCATCGTCGTCGTCGTCGTCGTCGTCATCATCATCATCGTCGTCGTCGTCGTCGCCGTCACCATCATCATCGTCGTCGTCATTATCATCATCATCATCGCCGTCGTCGTCGTCGTCATCATCATTATCATCGTCAGCAGCAGCAGCAGCAGCAGCGGCGTGTGTTATATTTGTACTTACTTGTGTTCGGCAGAGAAAGGCTGCAGGTAAGACAGTTTTCTTCTTTCCTCCTTGATCACATCCCTCACATGCTGCGGAATGGAGTCCTCCTGAAACAGAACGGACATGAGGATTGGGGAAACACAGAACCACACAAACAGAGAGAGAGAGAGAGAGAGAGAGAGAGAGAGAGTACAACCAAAATGAAAGACGGTCTTGCATAGCAAAGAGTGCACACGCAAAACGTGAAAAAACGGTCTTTGTAGTGGCGAATATACTGCATGCAGCCATGGCAGATATCAACATACTTCAGCTGGAACTTTCATCTCATCGGGTTTGATCCACGTAGATTTCCTGGTAAGTCGGTTGAAGTAGAAGACACGACCACTGCTGGACTTATGCTGGCTCCATGGACACTGCATGAAAACAAACACGATCAACAATCACCCCTGATTACCCCGTGGTAGGCTAAATTAATTACTGACACTCAGCCAACAGCCCGATTACAAGAAAGATAGTCTAGTTATCATTATTTTTCTTGTAAGGATTAAGGGTCTCTTCTTTTGGAGTGAGTGAGTGAGTGAGTTTTTAGGGCTTAAAGCCGCGCAAGCCACAAAGACTAATTCGCGGCTGATCTTCTCCTGGAACTGGAACTGGAAAATATTTTGGTGTTTCCGATTGCACACTATATAGTGCGTAAAATACGCACAGAAGTTCGAAAATGACGCAGAATATTTGAGTCAGTACGTCCTAGGGACGTACAAGTATTTCTAGTACTTACTGCCCTGCCCACTCCAGCGATCTTTGCTCGAAGATGACGGTAGAATAGTTGTACGAGTAGTGATGACTAGTGATGATTCGACTCGAAGTTCAACGACTGGCCAGACGAAGAGACCGGTCAAACTATGAGCAAAGACCCTACATTACTTTGCTATGAGGAAAGACGTGAAACAGCTGCTAGAGACAACAGCAGTGCGCCGTTGTAGTCAGCATAGAAACGAAAATACGTACCACGAAGGGACTCTCAGAAACTACAAAGGACCCGCTGAAGTTCTGGAAGAACTTTGGACCCTTTGGTGTGGAAGCTATCGGAAACACTGATATTTTGTCAACAGCGCTGATTACCAAGGAACAGAACTCATGCAATGTTAGTGAAGCCAAGAACCTTAGAAAGTTCTCTCATGGGAATTCAGTGCAGAAACAAATTCAAACGTCGCTTTTGACAATCTTGTATGCTTGACTCTGTGTATTTCTTTGATTTGCAGTTTGCCCGTTAACGCCCTTTTCCATCACATCAGGTTGGTATAAAGACGGTGCGACAAAGAAACGTCAGCACAAATTCTTGGCTCCCACGTGGGAACATAAATACTGGCAATTCAACGCTCTAGTAGTTGTGGTTAGCCTGCCCTCTCCTTGAGTGAGAGTCTCTACATCTTTCCCTGTGTGCGTGTGTGTGTGTGTGTGTGTGTGTGTGTGTGTGTGTGTGTGTGTGTGTGTGTGTGTGTGTGTGTGTGTGTGTATGTGTGTGTGTGTGAGAGAGAGAGAGAGAGAGAGCGTGTGTGTGTGTGTGTGTGTGTGTGTGTGTGTGTGTGTGTGTGTGTGTGTGTGTGTGCTCTCACACATACCCCTGACGCTGCACTAACTCGTTGACTGACTCGTTGATGTCTCGGTGCCTCTGCGTTGGTAAGAAGTTCCAGCGATGCAGAATTCGTCTGACATGATTTATGCTTCTTTGTGAGGGAACCGAGGATGAGGCCAGGAGAAGCACAGGTTTCCTGACTGGCTGGTCTATTCTGGGAGCGACTGTGCTGACGTGTTTGGTACTGATAGTTCGGGCGAACCGGCGTGCGAAACTTTGCACTTCCCTTGGTGAAAGCCTTCCTCTTTGGTCCACTAGCCCTTCCCTGTCGAGTACAAGGACCAGCGTGTTGACTGCGAGTCTTTCTCTGGTCTCGTTTGTGTTTTCTGCTCATGGTGGCGAGAAATGGAACCCTCGTACTCGTGCGTGACTGATTCGGTGAAAAATCCAATCACTGGAAACTCCCATAAGCCACGGCCTCGGTGAAGCTACCTAAGGAACGATCTGGGTCCGCTGCAGCTTGACGACTCTCAAAATCAGAGCATATTCTCCTGGTGTGCCATATCTTTGGGGAGAAAATGTCTCTGAGACTTCATCGTCGAATAGACCAGCCAGTCAGGGCCTACCGGAAACGCTAGAGACGCTCTCGAGAACTACAGTCATAATTATGAGCAGTTTGACGTCATCCAAAGAAGTGTTTTATTTTAAAATGACGCCAGGAACTGTGTACTGCGCGCGGGATCGAAAACCCCTCTGTAGGACCAGCTTTGGGTTAGTTAGTTAGTTAGCTAGTTAGTTATTTAGGGCTTAACGCCGCGCAAGGGACATTAGGGAGAGCCAAATGGAAAGAACTCTTCAACATTGACTCTGCTGGACATGAATATAGATCTCTCTGACAATAACACTTCGGAAAATTGTTCCTCTCTCACACACAGGGCGAGTTCAGTACTCCCTCTCTCTCTCTCTCTCGGGTAGCCGGGATAGCCGAATTGTAGAGCGTTGGACTCTCAATGCTCGGGTCGTGAGTTCAAATCCCGGCTGGAGACAAATATTTGTACTGGCCTTTTCGTTGTCCCGTCTTTGATATCACCTTACGTGGTGGAAAAAAACGTTAAACTCCCAAACACCCATCCACCTCCTCTCTATCTCTCTAAAACACACACACACACACACACACACACACACACACACACACACACACACACACACACACACACAGAGGCACGCACGCACGCACGCACACACACACACACACACACACACACACACACACACACACACACACACACACACACACGTGCACAGCCGAGAGAAAGTGGCTTTCAAAACGAAACGAGTACAAATAACAACTTTTGTATTCAGAACGACAAAGAATTAAAGAATGAAAAAACTTCCACATTTTTCCTCAAGCATGATCAATGAACACACTGCATCCACCCGAATCGTCAAATGTCCAAAAAGATGAATGACAACGGCAACACTGGTGATCTTGCGCGCATTTCGCATGATAAAAATGTATTGAAATAATTTTTGGTTGTTCGAAGTTAAACAATTCCGCATCAAATTAGCAGCTATTGAATAAAGGTTAGAAACAAAACTAAAAAACACTCACAGGCTCACATGCATAGGACAGGCACCAAGAGAGAAAAAAATTTAAAAATTAATTACACGAAGAAAAACTAGAGGAGCAAAGCCTCCTTGGCTCACTTGTGAGATGGGTCAAGGTCATTCAAAAGAGTATGTTTCTAAAACTCTTATCACTAGCTATCACGAAATAAGGTGTCTTGTGTTCATAGTTCCTAAGAAAACGGCAAATGGCAACATAACAGTTTTCCCAAGACAGCTTCTATGACCTTGACCTTGGGTCAAGGTCATTCAACTGAGATCTGTAAGTGAAGAGCTTATCAGTGACTATCATTATGCCAAATTTGATAACTCTAATTTTTGTAGTTTCTGTACAAATGGTAATGTAAAATTTCAAAACAGACAGCTGTAATGACCTTGACCTTGAGTCAAGGTCACTCAAATGGGTATGTCTGCATAGGTCTCTTTGCTGCCTATCATTGTGCCTTGCTGCTGTTTGTTGTTTCCAAGGAAATGCTAACGTTAAAGTCTCCACAAAACATCTTGAATGGCCTTGACCTTGACCCAAGGAAATTGAATACAAGTATGCCAGTACAGGTTATGCCAGTACAGGTTTTGTCAATGTCTATCATGCCATGCAAAGTTTGATGCCTCTGGTACCACTACATTCTGAGAAAATGGCAAGTTTAAATTTCCAATTACACAGCTTTGACGACCTTGACCTTCAGTCAAAATCATTCAAAATGGTAAGTCTTGAAAGGTCTTGCTGCTGTTTATCAGCAAGCCAGGTTTGGTGCTTCTGCTGTTTATTGTTTCTGAGAAAATGCCAATGTTAAGGTTTTGGAAGGTTTTCCGCAAAACAGCTTGAATGGCCTTGACCTTGATTCAAAGTCACTTAATACAGGTATGTCAGTAAATGTGTTGTCAATGTCTATCATCATGCAAAGTTTGATGTCTCTGGCTTTTCTAGATTCTGAGAAAATGCCAATGTAAAATTTTCAAACAGACAGCTTTAGTGACCCTGACCTTAGGTCAAGGTCAGTCATTATGGTATGTTTTGAAAGGTCTTATGGCTGTCTATCGGCTTGCCAAGTTTGGTGCCTCTGCTGTTCATTGTTTCTGAGAAAATGCCAATGTTAAGGTTTTGGAAGGTTTTCCGCAAAACAGCTTGTATGGCCTTGACCTTGATTCAAAGTCACTTAATACAGGTATGTCAGTAAAGGTGTTGTCAATATCCATCGCCATGCTAAGTTTGATGTCTCTGGCTTTTCTAAATTCTGAGAAAATGCCAATGTAAAATTTCCAAACAGACAGCTTTAGTGACCTTGACCTTGGGTCAAGGTCAATCACTATAGTATGTTTTGAAAGGTCTTATGGCTGTCTATCAGCTTGCCAAGTTTGGTGCCTCTGCTGTTCATTGTTTCTGAGAAAATGCCAATGTTAAGGTTTTGGAAGGTTTTCCGCAAAACAGCTTGTATGGCCTTGACCTTGATTCAAAGTCACTGAATACAGGTATGTCAGTAAAGGTGTTGTCAATATCCATCGCCATGCTAAGTTTGATGTTTCTGGCTTTTCTAAATTCTGAGAAAATGCCAATGTAAAATTTCCAAACAGACAGCTTTAGTGACCTTGACTTTGGGTCAAGGTCAATCACTATGATATGCTTTGAAAGGTCTTATGGCTGTCTATCAGCTTGCCAAGTTTGGTGCCTCTGCTGCTCATAGTTTCTGAGAAAATGCCAGTGTTAAGGTTTACTGCGGACACACAGACAGACACACAGACAGACAGACAGACACACAGACAGACGACGGAGGGTTATTACATAGACTCACTTTGTTACACAAGTGAGCCAAAAATGGTGCCGACTAACGTACTACACACACACACACACACACACACACACACACACACACACACACACACATGTAAATGTAGGGACGATTTTCAAAAATATATGCAAAAAATCCAGAACATATCTGCGAAGACTGGGACAGCGACATGAGCCAAGGCAACGGAGCTTATCCAGTCCTAAAGAGCTGCACTAGCTTCCCATCATCGCAAAGTCCTCTGCGTAACGTACCAGTGTCTGCACGGATCTGTGCCCACAGTATCCCCAAAATAGAGAGGTCGAAGCCTACTTGGCTCACGTGTGAAATGGGTCAAGGTCATTAAAAAGATTGTGTAACGGTCTTCACACTACCATCATGTCTCTGGGCTTCGTAGTTTCTGAGAAAATTACAATGTTACAGTTTTCCAGGGATAGCTCGTATGACCTTGACCTTGAGTAAAGGTCATTCAAACAAGATGTGTCAGTAAAGATCTTATCAATGCCTGTCATCCCGTGTTTGGTGACTCTGCTGTTTGTTGTTTCTGAGGAAATGCAAAACAGACAGCTTTAATGACCTTGACCTTGAGTCATGTTTTGAAAAGTCTTGTCGCTGTTTGTCGGCGAGTATGGCGCCTTTGCTGATCCTGAGAAAATGACAAATGACACACACACACACACACACACACACACACACACACACACACACACACACACACACACGACGGAAGATTGTTACACAAGTGAGCCAAAAACTGTTTGACCCAGATCTCTTGCACGAAATTTCGTCGCCAACATTCCGGAGCAAGCAGCAGATCCACATTTGTTCCAGTTTTCCCTCTGTCTGCGTTCCTGTGACGTGTGGACGCCGCACTAATCAGGAAGAATGAGACTGACTTCTTGTAGGTGGTGAGGGACTAACTCACACCTCGGTGGTTGCAAATACATGCCATCGAACAGTGTGGTGGGAGGACTCGACACGTGGCTCACTTCCCTGATCCGGTATTTGAGGAATCCGAGTTGGAAGTCCGGTCCCCCGAGGGTTGAAGTAAATTACTACTAAACAGTCTGTTGGCAATGAGTATCGTACGGCTCACTGTCTTCATCCGAGAGAAGAGCAATTTCCGTTTCTTGTGCATCCGCCATGCCCGCTGAATGGCTCGGGCAGCCACCTCAAATTTCTGCCGTTGCAACGTCGTGTACTGTACCGACGCTTTCTCGCGCGATGGAAACATTTCGTTCAGTTTGTCCTCCATTTCAGAATAGAGCAATCGCAGCGCCTCGGATTCTCCGCCGATGCCAATGGAATGATTCAGCAGAGCCAAAAGAACGTCGAGAAAATGCACCATGTCTCCTTCCATGATGTTCAGGTTGAACGAGTTTACTGTGATCTTGTTGGGTTTCTTGATCCTCAATGGTTGCTCGATTTCAGCCACGAAATCGGACAGGTGGGCATAATTGATAAACTGAGTTCCCTCTGGGTCGTAACGTTCCCAAACTTCGTAAAACATGTCAAAGACTTCTCCAGAAATGTCTGACTCCTTCTGCTCTTGGGCCTGTTTCAATATAAAGACATTGTAATCATTTCTCTCTCTCTCTCTGGCTGCCAGTCAGTTTCCGCATCCAATACAAGTTGGCAGTTCTAGCCTATCGTCATTTCGATGATACTCTCCCGCCTTATTTGTCTGCTTCACTCTGCACCTACATTCCGTCCCGTACCCTCCGGTCATCTAATGACAAGCTACTCAAAATCCCTAAGATAAACTTGAAAACTTATGGTGAACGATGTTTCCGGTTCGCCACCCCTACAGTCTGGAACTATCTGCCTATGGGGTTGAGACAACAACCATCTTTATCAGCCTTTAGATCTGCACTGAAAACCCACTTATTTCAACAGGCCTTCGACTGATGTGTCTCTATGTATTGATTGACGTGTTGGTCTGTATGGTATGAATGTGTATGAGTGACGAGTGTTAGCGCAATGAGTCACTGTGTCTGAGAAGTGCGCTATATAAATGAAAAATTATTATTTTTATTATTTTAGGAACAATATACAGTCTGAAACAATTATGCTACCAGTCAAAGAACATGTGCTCCTTGTGCAGCACCATCAGAATATTGCTCATTTCTTCAATATCAAATGATCTTGGGGGGAAGGGGGGGGGAGGAGGGGAGGGGGAGGGGGAGAGGAAAGGAAACTAGGGGAAACCAGCTTGAATCTATGAACCTACAAAGGCAAAAGCCCGTATAGTTCATGTGTGACCTTGACCTTTAGGAAAAGCCCTCAAATGTGTAGACCAGAGAGTCAGAGTAATGTACTGTAAAATCTGAAATAGTATTCAACCCCCCCCCCCCCCCCCCATCATCCCACTAACCCCATCCCTACAGTTCTTAGACAGCCTTCAAAGTACCTCATAGTAGTGTTCCAAGATGACTGCAATGTACATGTTGATGACGATCAGATAAACGATGACGATGTAGGAAACCATGTAGGGGATGGCCAGCCACGGAATCCCACAATCCCCGAAGTCTGACGGCTGCTTGGTCCCGTTCGTCAGCGTTTTGAAGTGTGGGTCACAGTGCGGCGGTTGGATCAGCAGAGCGTCCAGGATGTCATTCCAGCCGGCAGCCGTTGCCAGACGGATCAACAGCATGGAGCTCTTGGTAAATGTGCGGAAGTTGACGTGGTCGTTCAGGGCTCCCGTTACCCTGATGTCCCCAAACGCAGACATGCCCATGATGGCGTAGATGAAAATGATCAGCAGGAGCAGCGACCCGATGCTGAGGATGGCGGGCAGTGAAATCATGAGAGTGTAGAGAAGGCGTCGGATGCCCACGGTCCACTTCATGAGTCGAGTGGCTCTGGTGACGCGCACGACTTGGAATATGCGCAGAATAGCCGGGGAGATCATATTGCTCTTTACGTCCAGTTTGAAGATTGCAAAATCTGTTGCCAAGACAAGAAGAGATTGTGGACTACACAGTTACAGAAAATCAATGTCAACGTCTGGTATCTTTTCCCGAATCTGTCATATAATCTGTTGCCGGAAGGTTTGAAGACTACACAGGAACAAAAAAGTATTTCGTTGGACAAGGTGATCTTAGCGCAATTACCAAAACGTCATGTGAAACTCACCATTTTGAATAATTAATACAGTCTGGTCTTTTCTGATCCAAGGGGGTATTGTTTTCAGTTTTCAGTCATTCAGTTGTCATTTCTCACAGACAGTCTCTGAACTAATCAAACTCTACACTCCCCCTTCCGGTCTTCAGCTGACACTCTTATCCTCAGAATTCACCGCACTAGACTCTCTACCGTTGGCACTAGAGCATTCTCCTACGCTGGTCCTTTAGCCTGGAATTCCCTCCCTCATTCACTCCGCCAATAACCCTACCTTGAAACTTTCAAGGAAAACCTCAAAACCCACCTGTTTTCGGCCCAAAACACCATCTGACTTCCCGTTTGCATCGTGTGTGTGTGTGTGTGTGTGTGTGTGTGTGTGTGTGTGTGTGTGTGTGTGTGTGGTTGGTTGTGCCCTGACCACATGGCTTTGTATGTTTTTGTATATATTTCTTCCATTTCACTTCTTATTATTATTTTATTATTTTATATTATTCTTAGAACTGTTATTAACTAATGGGTTAGTAATAAGTACTGTCATCATTATCCTTATCACGATTATTATTATCAAAAGAACCGAGAGGCACGCATATACTTACGAATGCACACCAAAACAACGATTACAAAATCGAAGATATTCCAGGCATCCTTGAAGTATTTCATGCGCAACACGATGAGCTTCAGAACAGCCTCAATGATGTAACAGATACCGAAGGCTGCGTTCGCCAGAGCCAACATTCTTTGCCGCTGCGGCGGCATGTCGTAAGATTCCATAGCCAAAGTGGCCAAGCTGAGCATGATGACGCATCTGATGGTGAAGTCGAAGTTGTCGCTCAGCACCACGTTGGTAAGATAGCGCATGTACAGGTTCTACACCACCAGAGAGAGAGAGGAAAAAAAAAAAAAAAACGCCAACAAGTGCAGGACAACAAACATGACTGAAACTATTCATTTAACTAGAGAGGCAGAAGCCTGCTTGGCTCACTTGTGAAATGGGCCAAGATCATTTAGACAGCACATTTGTAAAGGCCTTATCACTATCATCATGCCAAGTAAGGTGTCGTAGTTTCTGAGAAAATTGCAATGTTCCAGTTTTCCATGGACTAGTATGGCCTTGACCTTGAGTCAAGGTCATTCAAACAAGATGTGTCAGTAAAGATCTTTTCAATGTTTATCATTTTGACTACTTAGATGCCTCTGGTGTTTGTGGTTTCTGTGAAAATGCCAAGGTTAAAATTGACAAAAGACAGCTTTATTCACCTTTACCTTTAGTCAAGGTCATTCAAACGGTATGTCGGGATAAAGTCATGCACCCCGTAACAGGCGAACTATACCAACTGAGCCTTAATGGGGTGAGCGGTGGTCTAATAGGTAGCGCGTCGGATTTAGCCGCTGCCCTATTGAACGGCCGTCACCAATGCCACGGCGATGAAGCGTGGATTCGAGCCCAGGTCGAGCTTGTGATATGTGATACCGGTTTTTCCTGGCTGCCGGGATGCTCATCGGGGGTTTCTCTCCGGGTTATCCGGCTTTCCTCCCCCAGCAAAAATTGTAAAAAAAAAAAAAAAAAAAAAAAAAATATATATATATATATATATATATATATATATATATATATATATATATATATTTTTTTTTTTTATTTTTATTTTTATATATATATATAGGATAGGTATTGGGTGGCGCTGCATCGCGGCGACGTGCTTCCCCCGGGGGAAGCAGCCCGAATTTCCCAAAAAGGAATAATAAAGTAGTATTAAAAAAAACAAAAACACGCCAGACTAGATAAATCGACGAAATAAAAGTGCCAAGATGAAGAGGTTACCTGTGGCGGTGCACTCTTTTTGCTTCTCTTCGTCTTCACCAGCGTTTTCATTGCATTGTAGTAGGTTTTTTCGCGCTCTGTCAGGTGCGCCGAGAAGTCATACTAAAACGGCAAAAGAGCATTTTGACACAGTACGCTACCGTCTTTAATGCCTTAACCTTCACTGTTGCAAAATAGTTTCATTCTCTCTCTCTCTCTCTCTCTCTCAGGGGAGCCGAAGCGACCGAATGGTAGAGCGTTGGACTTCCAATGCTCATGTCGTGAGTTCGAACCCCGGGTGGGGCCAAATATTTGTACTGCCTTTTTCTTCGTTGCTCCGTCTTTGATATCAGCCGTATATGGTGGAAAAGGACGCTAAATCCCCAAACACCCACTTCTCTCTCTCTCTCTCTCTCTCTCTCTTCACACGTTTGCGGCCGGACAGCTTGCGAACCCACAAGCACAACCAACAACAAACGAAACAATATTTCGCCACCTTCGCTTTTAGCGCTTAGAGTAAAAAAAATGTACACAAACAGTAAACAGTTTTGTGGAATCTTAAAAACAACATCAAAACCTACTGATAATTCTACACTAGTTATGTTTCCCTATCTTGGAACTTCTTTACCTTTTTGGTGAGCGTCAGGTAGCTGTCTATGATGACACTGACGAAGAGGTTCAGAGTAAACAAGGACCCAAATAGAATGAACACGACAAAATACATGTACGCTATGTACTTATTGTTTTCAAATCGGGGCTGTTCGTCGATCTGCAAAAGAAACCAGTTAATAATAATAATAAAAATAATAATAATAATGAGTATTGTATACCCAATTTCATGAATCGGCTGAAAGCGCCGCGAACTGAACCCAACACGCACGCTCACGTGAATCACACGCATTCTCTCACACACTGGACATAAACACATTACAATCACGTGGTGCGAAGGGTCAGCTCAGCTATTTAAATTTCGGAATTTAGAATTGCATTTATTTTTCAAATTTGGTGGGCTGAACATTTCCAAAGCAGAGGAGAAGGAAGCCGGAGTACCCGGAGAGAACCCCCGACGATTGGCCCGAATGAACGGTGTCACATACGAGAAGGAAAAATTCTTTGCCGCGAGTGGGACTCGAATCCCTGACCTCTCGCACTGGTGACAAGTCTCTTAACCACGAGACCACCGACTGCCCCCAATAATTGAGTCGACCAACACGTCACCGTACCTTTACCTCTAATGGATCAACTTATAGGGTTACCTATGTATATATTTACGTGCCAACATGAATTCAATGTGTTTCATGAATAAATGTATGTATGTATGTATGTATGTATATATGTATGTGTGTGTGTGTGTGTGTGTGTGTGTGTGTGTGTGTGTGTGTGTGTGTGTGTGTGTGTGTGTGTGTGTGTGTGTGTGCGCGCGTAACATATCCGCGGGCTAAACGCACCTCTGTCGAGTCTACGGCATCGCGCATAACTTCCATCCATCCTTCAAATGTTGCCTGATTTAAAACAAACAAACAAACAAACAAACAAACAAACAAACAAACAAACAAACAAACAAACAAACAAACGAACAAACAAACAAACAAATCAAATCAAATCAAATCAAACAAAATCTCCTTGTGGTCTGCAACTTACATACAACTTCTTGTAAGCATAGTAAGGAAATAGAGTAAACATGGTAAAGCCTCCAAGGAATTTTTAGAATTAATGGAACCGAATGTGTGCGGTCGGTCGGAAGGAGGAGTGTGTGCGTGCGTGCGTGCGTGCGTGCGTGCATGCGTGCGTGCGTGCGTGTGTGTGTGTGTGTGTGTGTGTGTGTGTGTGTGTGTGTGTGTGTGTGTGTGTGAGAGAGAGAGAGAGAGAGAGAGAGAGTGTGTTTGTGTGTCTGTGTGTGTTTTACAAGCTATCCGCTTCCCATGTAGGCCACACTTATGGCTGATCTCTCTATTCTGCCACTTACGTTCGGCATCTGGACTTAGTAAACACATCTTGAATCACTTACTCACCACTTGAAATAATGGTAAAAATCCTGCTGCAGCATTGTCAAAGTTGACCTCGGAATTTTTCCAAATATGGCCAGGGGTATTCAAACAAACTGATTTATTTGGTGTCACAGTGTACTGCTGAATTTGTCCAGTCTCATTGTTGACACATTTGTAGAATTTTCCTGCGGCAGAATAAAAAACAAAACAAAACAAACAAGATATCGACATGTTTGATGGGACAGTCTCTTAAATCCATGACATTCTTTCATTCTTCTGGGGGAGCCGGGGTGGCCGAATGGTAGAGCGTTGGACTTCTAATGCTCGGGTCGTGAGTTCGTATCCCGGCTGGGGCCAAATATTTATGCTGGCTTTTTCATCGTTGCCCCGTCTTTGATATCACACGTATGTGTTGGAAAAGGACGTTAAACCCCCAAACCCCCACCCACCCTTCCATTCTTCTGCGTTTAGGTCGTTCATTTTTGCTGGCCGACTGCAGTATCGTTGGTAAAATCATTCATCTATCATTCCCCACCAAGCTGTTGTTAACCGACTCGTAGTTTGATCAAAGGCGCAAATCATTTGCGGGTGGGTGGGGTGGGTGTTTGGGGGTTTAACGTCCTTTTCCACCACATAGGGTGATATCAAAGACGGGTCAACGATGAAAAGCCAGCACAAATATTTGGCCATTAGAAGTCAAACGCTCTACCATTCGACCACCCCGGCTCCCCGCAAATCATTTGCATCCTGGATCAAACTACGAGTCGGTAAACAACAGCTTGATGGGGTATTTGCTTTATCATCCTTTTTTGTCGTCTTTATTCGGGGGAGGGGGGAGGTGTGCGGCTGAGGGGGGAATTTATGGTGTATTTTGAGAGTTTATCTTACTAAAAGCTGAAAGCCGAAAGCTGCACATAGCAGACGCACAGGCACGTAAATCGGGAGATCACGACGCGAAAGAATAAATGTCGAAGTGTCGTCTGCTCATAACTCCAAGGGGAGATCATAACGACATTGTTTCGCTTTTCTGTGAATCCGCAGAGGAAAGTCTTCGAGCATATCACATGCACGAGCAAGGGATGGACGACTGTAATTTTATATCCAGAAATGAGTATAGTCCAGTATCGTCGTAAATCCTTGTACCTTTGAACAGCTGCACGCCCATGATGCTGAAGATCAACCAGAACAGCAAACCCACAAGAAACACGTTTATAATGGAGGGAATGGAACGCACCAGCGAGTTGACAACGATCTGGAACAATGTCGTAGAACGTAAAACGTAAAATCATGGAGGCTCTTTGGGATAAGTAGTTTTGAACTGAAAAGATTTTGAAATTCCATTTCTTCCTGTGGGTAGCAAGAATATGTATTTCTGAAGACCCTCAAACTAAAAGAAACATTTGAATTAGTTTTTGCAAACTGTTGTGTTACCTACTGCTATATCAGAACTGGAGAAGGAGAAAAGACTGTAACGGGAAATGTCGGGAAAGTTTCAAGTATACTTACTCTCATGCCTTGCCAGTGTGAAATGGCTCTCAGTGGCCGAAGGGCGCGAAGAGTTCGCACCGCTCTAAAACGAAGAATGCGGGCACGTCCATATTGCTCTCCTACTATGTTGGCCACAGGAATCTGCGAACCGGTTGCAGCACTTTATAAACTGGACCACACAGGGACATCAAGAACACAAGTCTACCACAACAATTCACCGGGGGGGGGGGGGGGGGTAGATCTGCTGAACATCATTAAAATCTATTGCAGACCAAGAACCCCGGTCAAATTCACTGTTGATTAAAATTTTGTGTTGCCACACGGGTTATTGTTCACGCTTAGTACACTTACAATACATATCAATCTTTTGTTACATCTAGTCTATTTGTTACACAACACGTGCGAGACGGACTGACACATAGCCAATGCACTGTTTGACTAACCACGACGACCGTGAAGTCAAGGATCGTCCAGAAATTCGTGAAGTACTTGGTGACTCCGTACGCAGTCATTGTCATGATCATCTCCACAGCAAACAAGAGACTGACCCCAAGGTCGATATATTTTAACAGTAGCTGCAAGTGGGGCTTCTTGTACAGGTGAACGTCCTCAAACACCTGTTTTACACAAGAGTGTTGACATTCAGGGCAGACTCTCTTATTCAAGGAACAAGCAGAATCACCCCTTTACCGACAAGGTGGGGACTACGTGAAGCGGAAACAGATAATAACAATAATAATAACAAGAACAACAATAGTAATAATAATAATAATCAGACTGTCCTACGACTAGTTTCACAACAGATTTTGACCCATCCTGAGTCCTGTTGCTGGTGGAATGGCAGGGCGTGTGTGTGTGTGTGTGTGTGTGTGTGTGTGTGTGTGTGTGTGTGTGTGTGTGTGTGTGTGTTATGTCAGCATGTGTTGCAGACTCTTATTAGTTTAGACGGAATATTGTGAAGCGCCTTGAGGTCGCCTTGTGGGGATACTGCGTTATATAAGAATGTTATTAAGCATCACCCCTTCACCGAGAAGGTGGGAACTACATGAAGCAGAAACAGATGCGTTCCGTTCTGGTCGTCTGCAAGCCCAACATCTCTCAGACTGCATCTTCATGGAATTATTGTTGCAGCAGGATAAGCTAAGCATGCCGAGTTAATGATTCGTTAAAATCCAAAACCGACGCCATGTCTCCTTCTATCCGCCGATGTGCGCCTGTGCATTCTGACGAAGTTAGATACTTAATCAAGCTTTTTTTTGTGTGGAAATTGTAGGACGGAAAGGATGCCCTTACCAGTGCAAAACTGCTGCCGAAGATGACGAAGAGGATGAACCCCTCGAACCACTTGTTGTCCACTATACTCAGCATGACCGAGCGGAACTTCCACCAGCATCCTCGGGGACGGCGATTTTCTGGCGTACAACATGGTCTACAACAAGAAGCATACACCATAACCTCCATTGATCGCTGTGTGTGTGTGTGTGTGTGTGTGTGTGTGTGTGTGTGTGTGTGTGTGTGTGTGTGTGTGTTGTGGTTTTAAGGTTGATCCATTGTTTGACAACAAAACTTGGCATACACACACTCTAATGACGCCGATGATAAAAATGCAACGGATGACAATGGACGACAACACTCAAAATGCGTGTTCCAAAGACCGGATGTCTTGCTCTGTCTCATTTTCCATACAGCTCACTCAAACAAAATACGCAGGGTCCTACAAAACTATGTGGATGGAGTGAATATTTAAAAAACCCCAAAAAACCCTCACATATATAAGTAAACTGTGGCGCAAATGCGGCTTCATTTGGCTTTGTTTCATGTGTTTTAACATTCTTGATTTTTGTGTAATAACAGGTGATGACAGAAGTCGTCAGATGTCTCCAGTCTCAACTTGCAAGTATCCCACACTTGCATTGTAAAACATTCGATTTGTTTTTTCGTTTTTTTTGGTTTTTTTTTTAAACCTAGCACTCAGCTTTTACCCACACAGGACATATTAGACAGTGTTGCCAGATGTCTATACTAATCTTGTCATCAAAGTCTAATAGAAAATTATCAAACAACGGAGCAACCTTAAGCTGAGTGTACATTACTTACCTCCGTGTTAGTACGCGTTTTGTTTGACTGTGTGTTGTCAGTGTTTTGAGATGAGCTGGTCTAATTCTTCTGTGGAGAACCGTTTGACGTAACATAGTTGAAGATGCAGATTATCATTGTCAATTGTTACGAGCGAAATTCATGTGGAGACACTAGCGCCAGCACAACCGGTACATAACTAGTTTTGCACATTATATACTTTAATCTGCATGGTTCAAGAAAGCAGCTACTTGCTGCGTGTCGTATCCTATCATTTTCCCAACGAAAGACAGCCTTACCTGGTACATATCTCGGGGAAGCAATCCGGTGGTTCGCTGAATTTTAACCTATCCTCGGGGGTAATTCTGACTTTTTTAATATCGCCTAATGTGCTTCTAAACCTAGCTGGCGAGGCAGGGGGTGTCTGGTCCTGGGCCCCAGTCGGCGTCTTTGACAGTGTTCTTTCTGCGGGAAAGCTGACCATCTTTGTCGCGATGGAAACCGCACGAGACGACACGTCCGGCGTGGTATTCGGCCGGATTTCACGTTCCTCCGGCGGAGAGAGGCGTGAAGAGTGGGTATCTGGAGGAAAAATGGCGTCGTTTGATTAAGTACTTTGTTGTCTTGGAATCGCTCCAACAAAACATTTGAATGTTAACTAGAAACCGACAGACATCCGAAAGATCATTAACAAGTTTCAGAACCACTTTCAGCTACATGTCCGATCTCCGGCGGACGGCTTTTCCCTTACTTCTAGCCGAATCCACCGACAGGTGTAATGGATCCACTGGGCTGCCAAGCGTAACCTTCCGGCTCGGGGTATCTGCCTTAGTTCTTGCTGTTTTCTCTGCAACATCCAGGTCAGTGCTGTTGCTCGCACGCGCTGATGGCTTCTCTGGCTGACCGAGTCCAGTTTTACTGCCCGTGTCGTCTGGTCGCTTTTCTGTCTCAGGGAGTTCAGTTTTGTTGCCCGCCACAGCATGGTCCAGTTGTGTTATGCTGCCCGGCGCCGTGTCGGTGTTACCCTCATGTTTAACACTGAGTACCAACCCTTACACAAAAGGAACACCAGCGTGATATATATTGTGATGTCGGCAAAAGCCAGTGTTAGCCATTGGCATGCATGACAAACAACAGATGACGGACAATACACTCACTTTACACACATAAGCAAAAAATAAAGCGCATCAACAGATACAAACATAGCTGACGAACGACTGATGCCAAACTACCACTGCCAAGTCAAGTCAAGAATTTTATTCAGGACCCCCTAGAGGCATTGAATATTAATTAACACCATCCATGATAAATGTTCGCCATAGAGCGGAAAAAGAATACATAAATATATACACACATACTTAAACTAGACAGTGAGAAATGCAAGACAAAACAAAACAAAGCGATGCACACACACACACACACACACACACACACACACACACACACACACACACACACACACACACACACACACACATCGTCTTTGCCGTCTTTCCAAAAGCTACGTGTCCGACCAGTGACAAAGTCTGCATCATCTTTACTCACTTTTATCTGCATCCGCAGGAGTGCTGTTTAGCCGAATCTGAGCGCCGCCTTGGTGATCTGCCGGTGGTGTGATGGTGACTGCCGCTTCAGTGGGTCCGGATATCGAACCAGATCTCTCCACTTGCAGAAGAGCAATAGTTTAGGATATCTCTATTCTCTGTCTCTCTCTCTTTTTTTTTTACTCCTTCACTTTTACAGATTAATCTTAAATCTGAAGCCCCTTCCATAAGAAGACCAACAAAATTATAAGAATATGTGAATCGTTACACACACAAAAAATACACATAAAGTGATATGAACTTCAAAATGAGAGCTGATTGTTAAAAGTGACTTAAATATATGAAATGCTTCAACAAAAAGCTGCCTTGTGAGAACGTCGTAATTTTTATTCATAATACTTAGATCGATCTGGCTTGCATAAAGACAGACTTCTAGGAGGACTATTACTAAACATTTGCTCACATAAACTGTCCTTCACGGAAAACAATTGAATGCCCAGCACCCTGTCGCTGACAAAGCTCTTGAATCTCTTTACTGTGCGGGACACCTTCGACTCTCGAATTTGCCCCTTAAGCTCTTCGATAGTGTCCGAAGCGAAAGCGTTCAGCAACAAAGCCAGGAACAGATTCAGGGCCTGAAGCAACCAAGAGGCAATATTTTCACATGCAATGGTGGTCTTCAAAATGCTTGTTTGGTAAAGTTACGTTTTATCGCCCCATTTTAGGCAGCCGCGAATTAGTGTTTGTGGCTTGCGCGGCTTTAAGCCCTAAAAAACTCACTCACTCACTCACTCACTCGTCCCATTTTAGGGCGGGCTCCCCATTTTCTCGATTTTTGTCACGTTCTTAAGTACAGAGACAGCTAAATTAATTAATTTCCGTACGCATATGATAGATCACTCCATCATCATAACCAGCAAGTGGTAGGTTCAAGGAAATTCCTCGTAATGTTTTGGCCAGACAAAGCCAAATGGCTGTGCTACGTAGTGACCGTAGGGAACGTTACTTGGTTATACTGTACGTAATGGCATCATCATCAAGATTCCAATTGTTGTTTTAGAAATCTGTATTGTCCTCTTGTGTGTAAGCCGCGATATGGTCTTTGTTGCTACCGCGGCGTTAAGCCCTAAGTGGCTAACTAACTAACTAACTAACTAACCTCTTACGTGTCTTATTTTAGCTGCAGAATTATACATGTATGTGAGTTTGTGTCAGGGTGTGTGTGTGCGTGTGTGCTTACTTGAATGTCAGTTTGTTTTTACCTCCTATTGTAATGGTGTCTGGAGCTTCTAATGAGGGACAGGCGTCAGATTTAAATGCGTTTTATTAATCAGATGTGGCTGGATAAAAAGTTAATGCAAACCATTATTGACTGTCCCGCAGTTTAGAGCAGACACGTGCCTTTTCCTGTAGTCTTTGATGTTTTGCTTGAGAAAAGTACATTGACTGCTACAAGCTATTGTACAACGGTTATTCCCAAAGTCTTCTAGTTCGTGCATGGCAAGCGCCAAATGAAGAAAAAAGGGCAAACCTTTCTGCTGCAAGTCAGTGTACGTTCAAGGTTACAGAATCGTAATAACAGGGGCAGGACCTCCAATTCTTGGACCATCTACGTTACCATCTCCCCTTTATCCCACACAGCTGTTGGCATTTGCTATTCAGAAAGTGAAGCTCGCAGGATGGAAGTTCACATGGGTTCTGTACCTCCAAGAAGCCGCCATTTCACAGTTCAACGCTACACTTGATTAAAGGTACCATAATTATCTTCTCGTGTAAATGAGGCGGTTGACACTTTGCGCGACCAGTGGAAAGATATTTGTCAGGAACATTGAGTTTGGTAACGTTACCTGTACTCGTTTTTGTTTATCTCTTTGACATCGCGAGCTTGGCCAGTGACTTACTTCCCTGCTGACGCGCATGTAGCTGCTGGCCGTTTAGGATGACGCGAATCGGTTCGCGGCTCGGTGTCTTCGGCTGTTGAGAGTGACGCGAGCCGGTTCGCGTCCCGATGCGTAAAGGTTAACGGCAGCAGAGACTCTACTTCTGGTACACCGCTCGTTAACAAAAAAACATAAGACCTTTCTTAAAAAAAAAAAAAACGGACGTGTTAGTTAGTTAATTAATTAGTTAGTTAGTTAGTTAGTTAGGGCTTAACGCCGCGCAAGCAAAAAAAGACTATTTGTGACATCCAACGGGGGCACGGCCAAAATAAATAGGACTATGTGAAGGGTACCTGTATGCAACAGCAACAGCAACATACTCACAATAAAGTTCCCGATGATGAGTGTCGGAAGGAAGACGAGCATGCACACCCAAGAGTAGGCCCTCATACACTCCCACAGAGGCTCCACCCATTCGCCGCACAGGATGCGGAATACCATTAAGGAAGAGTGGAAGAAATCCTTGAAATGCCATCTTTTGCAAACAAAGACTTTTGCAGATTATACACAGTTTGTAAATCGATGTTCTTATTGTCTGTATTAATCTAGAACAGAAACTTCAGAACATGTGTGTGTGTGTGTGTGTGTGTGTGTGTGTGTGTGTGTGTGTGTGTGTGTGTGTGTGTGTGTGTGTGTGCAGATTTGTGAATCATCACCATTCACCAACAACAACATAATGATATGTTCCAAATCTTCAAACAGTGCAATTCAAAAGATGCAGGTGCTTATGTATGAAAAGGAAAATATTCTTCATGTTTGTTAATCGTTACCCCAAAACAAACTTTTAGCAAACTTCGGTTTTAGCAAACGAAAGTCCATTGTAAGTCAGACAATAGATCTAGTTTCACAAATATCTCAATTTAGTTTTTGTCTAATTTCAAAAATAATTTCAATTTTCTTTTCTATGAGGTGCAACATGGCGGCAGTGAAGGTGTGACTGTGTATTTTACAAACTATAGAATTTAGTAGTAGACGGATGTCGGAAAAAGGGGAAAGCCCCAAATCCACGAAGGCTTACTAATTCCATCTTTACTAAGCCAACTTATATTTAGGACCATTCAAACTCGTGAGTGTGCGTATACGCTCTAAACACTCTAACTACATGATTAGTACAGCTCTTAGTGTTGTATCAACTTTGCGCGAGCTGTCGAATATTCAAATTCTGCTTCTGGAGCGCTCAGTGTGGTCGCCGCGTCGTCGAGTACGCTTCTGTTGGCTCAGTGCCAGCGTAACAGACGCTGTCACTGTCCAGGTGAGATGATAGATACCCGAAACCAGCTCAGAACGATCTGTGAGCATACGCACGGTAGTTTTACCCGCTTAAAGCAAACAAGCCGAGGCTTTGCGAGTCGGCATCACACGCGAGGTAGCTGCGTCACCACTACTGACTGACCTCTCTCCTT